>JAMPIV010010868.1:0-125423 GCA_024509875.1 Oreohelix idahoensis | reverse complement strand
CTTAATAGCCCCACTTTTTGGTTTCTTTGGGTTTACTGACGCAGAGGATGATTGACCTTTGAATGGGATAACTTGCTCATCAATGCTCAGCCTTTCTGCTGGTTTGGATTGAAATTGAATTTCACTTTCAGAGCGTCAACTAAAGGTCTTAATTTGAACAATTTGTCGCCTTCATTGTCTTGCTGCTTGTTGTTGTCATTGCAGTGAATGTTACTTTTGATTTCTTTAAAACCTCTTGTTCGTCATAGTATCAGCAACAAGTCCATAGCGCGTTGTAGAGTCCCAGTACAATTTTACAACTGGGCATTCTAACAATACTCATCATAAACGCAATTCCAAAAAACTGTTCCAGTTCTGGATGGCTCAATCTGAGAGGCTTCATGATGTTTTTCTGGATGCTGTACTTGTTTGATTCAGTGACCATATGTGCCATTGTATCATCATCAATGAATCTGCGGAAGTATTCTATTGGTTCTGAGGTAACTGATACGTGTGCCGAATCACCAGAGAAGGGCGGAGCTTCAGAAGATACATCTGAGGCTTCACGGTGTCTCCATAGCATCCGACGACGATCAAAGGTTACATCTGTGTCCTCCAGCTCTGATGCAGATGATTCTGAAAAAAAAAGAAAACAAAGATATTAATTATCTGGCAACATAAACAATCATTTATTGGTATACTGGTGTACATGTTATTATTCTGATAATAGTAATAATGATAAAAATTATTCTAATCCACATTATGGTATAAAGCGTTCCACAAGTAAGTCTCCGTCAGCCGATATTTAGTACCTGATGGACTAGGCTGAAACTGTACATAGGTTGTACACTGATGGACAAGGCTACAACTGCAGTCTGAAATAAAGTGGCCACATTAAAAAAAAAAAAATTTGCATCAATTAAATTCAACAAACCTGAATCGGTTGTGTCCGAGGAAGGGCCGGGTTTGCCACGTGTTATCCAGGATGTCTTCAGCCTCACTGTCTGACAGCTCACTATCGCTAGAAGCCTCAGGTATTGGTCTATAGATTGTAGTCTTTTGGCTGTAAAACTTTTGAGGATCCATTGTGTTTAACTGTAAAAAAAAATTAAAAAAAAAATGACAACATATACATTTTGTAATTCAAAAGTTTTTTCATCACAAAATTGTTTAATCTCATCTGATGATACATTATGTTTTGTGATTACTGGCAATTTTAGTGGTTATCATGTGTAGTTTAGTTCTAAAAGTCAAGTCTAGATGAAGTAAATATGTTTTATTCATTTACAATATTATTAGTAATTTATACTGGTAATTCTACTATTTACATTGACCTTTTTAGGATACATAAAATTGCAAATAACAACTTTTTTTTAAATGATGAAGTTTAATCAATTATAATGAGAATAAAATACTAATGTTGTTGATTACAGAGAAATACAACATTAAATATCATTTATTAGGTAAAAAGCAACTGTTGCCAATTGGCAACATGAAGTGGTTTTTTATTCCTTAATCGACTTTTGTTGCCAAATGGCAACATACCTAAAATGTAAAATAAGAGTAACTTATTTTATTTATTTATAACTATTAAAGCATTTGTTACAAAGATAAGTGGTTTAAGTTACTCAACATATTTTTTATACACCGTTTTCATAAGGAATTTTAAAAAATAATGTGAAGTAAACTCACCTCTCAATTCGATCTTGCAAACCAGCTACCATGCCTTGACAAAAGAGTGCGTGAAAAAAAAGTATTTCTCCGACAAATGAGTTACCCGGTAATTTAAAATTGGGAATGTTTCTAGAACACAATAAAACAAAAAATTATTAATTTGAACGCCGGATAGTGAAATAGATGACTTTAAACGGTATGTTGCCAAATGGCAACAAGGCCCAATAGAGGGTTAATGAGTGCTTGTTAATGTGTGTCTAGACATCTCGCAAGCACCAGGGTTTTACATGAAAGTGTAATATTTGTGTGTGCTGGTTTAATAATGTAAACCTCCCCATTCAGTTGGCTACATGGTGTCTAATATGTGTTTCGTTAGGGGTCGAAGCATGTGTGGATGGCTGTCTGGCTCTTGATATCAAAATGTTATAAAAAAAGTACACAATATAGCCCACTTATAACCAGAGATCAAACCTCTTGTCAGGTTGCGACGGGCTGTCCAATCTTGGAAATGAGTGAAAAAAAAAAAAAAAAAATAAAAAAAAAAAAAAATCCATGTGATATTTTAAGCAGTAGAGATTCAGGAGTTAGTCCGTATATGTTTATTCAGAAGTTAGGGGGAGGAATCCTATTTACTTCCAAAGGGGAACAATTTAACTATTAAAAATTATCACACTAAATAATTGACTTTCATTACTTATTTAACTTTATCAATTCATTATACAAAGTGAAATCTTTTTTTTTTCTTTTTTTTTTGATCCTTAGCCGCCGACCGTCAAAGCAGTTAGTGGCCATCACGCCTGGTGGCGTCTTGTAGGGCAACATCAAATTGATTCCACTTTGCTCGGTCGGTGGCCATCCTTCGTACAGTGCCCCAACTCTGGTTCATTCTTTGCATCTCAGCCTCCACAGTCCTCCGGCAAGTTGTTTTTGGTCTGCCTTTCTTTCGTTTTCCTTCAGGGGTCCAAAGCATAGCTGTTGCCGTGATGGCATCGGGGTCTCTTCTGAGGACATGACCAACCCAGCTCCAGCGTCTGCCAGCTATGATGGTGTGCATGTACTCTTGCTTGCTCCGAGTAAGCAGATCTTGGTTGGTGATGGTATTTGGCCAAAAGATTCTGTGAATTTTTCTTAGGCATGTTGTGTGAAAAGAGGACAATTTTGACATTTCCTTTTCTCTAACTCTCCAGCATTCCGCACCATAGAGAAGCACATAAAGCACACAGCTCTGATATAATCTTAATTTTGTGCTTGTGCTGTATTGAGAGGACTTCCAGATGTTGTTTATGCTAAAAAAAGGCTGTTCTTGCCTTATTCCTTCTGATGTTGATGTCTTTGCCTGCCCCGCCGTTTGGTGTTACTATGCATCCCAGGTATGTGAAGGTGTCTGTCTGTACCAGTTGCTTTTTTTTTTCGTACGCCCGCTAATACTCGAGGCGAAATCTCAGGTTATTTTTAATGTCTAACCTGACATTGATTTTTACGTGAGTATCCTATTTTCTTGTACAGAGACAATTGTCCCTCGCCATTCAGGCAGATACTCGCCGTTTTCGGAGGTACCCATTAGAGCTGGGTCGGCTCAGGAGCCGCCAGTCCCTGGTCGACGGCACTCCTTCAAATGATCTCGCCAGGTCTCGAGTTAATCCAGTCCAAATCCCGGTCGACGAAAAATCTTCAAATGCCGTCGCCCGGGTTTGATCCTGAATCACCCGGTCGCCAGAGCTGTGTTGTAACCACTACGCTAGCGCGGCTCCCGTACCAGTTCTTCTTCGATCCTTAACCACCGACCGTCAAAGCAGTCAGTGGCCATCACGCCTAGTGGCGTCTTGTAGGGCAATAACAAATTGATTCCACTTTGCACGGTCGGTGGCCATCCTTCGTACAGTGCCCCAACTCTGGTTCATTCTTTGCATCTCAGCCTCCACAGTCCTCCGCCAAGTTGTTTTTGGTCGGCCTCTCTTTCGCTTTCCTTCAGGGGTCCAAAGCATAGCTGTTCTTGTGATGGCATCGGGGTCTCTTCTGAGGACATGACCAACCCAGCTCCAGCGTCTGCCAGCTATGATGGTGTGCATGTCCTCTTGCTTGCTACGAGTAAGCAGATCTTGGTTGGTGATGGTATTCGGCCAAAAGATGTCGGTGAATTTTTCTTAGGCATGTTGTGTGAAAAGAGGACAATTTTGACATTTCCTTCTCTGTGACTCTCCAGCATTTCGCACCATAGAGAAGCACATAAAGCACGCAACTCTGGTATAATCTTAATTTTGTGCTTGTGCTGTATTGGGAGGACTTCAAGATGTTATTTAGGCTAAAGAAGGCTGTTCTTGCCTTATTCATTCTGATGTTGATGTCTTTGCCTGCCCCACCGTCTGGTGTTACTATGCTTCCTAGGTATGTGAAGGTATCTGTCTGTACCAATTGCTGATTCCTTACTGATATGGGCTCAGGGTTGCTCACATTGAGCGTCATGACCTCAGACTTTCTTTAAATTGATGTTCAAGCCCACCTGGTGGCTAAATTTATTAAGTCTATCCGTTTTTTCCTGGATGTGTTGATGTGAATGTGCCAGCAGTGCAATGTCATCTGCATATTCCAGATCTTCCAATGTAGAAAATGTAGTCCATCTTATTCCTCTTGGACTGCCCTCTGTTGTCTGGCGCATCACCCAGTCTATGACTGTTAAAAAAGAGTGGTTGATAAGGGGCATCCCTGTCGTACTCCTGTCTTCACCTCGAAGGTTAGGTTGCTCTGCCCAACACTACACGTAAAGTTGGCATAGAGGCTTTTTATGATTGACACTATGAAGCTTGGAATTCCATAAGCCCTCAGTATTTTCCATAAACTGTCCCTATGTATGCTGTCAAAAGCCTTTTCAAAATCAACAAAATTTATGTAAAGCTGTCTTTGCCATTCTGAGCACTGCTCTATAATGTTCCCGAGAGTGAATATATGGTCTATACATCTTCTGTTCTTTCTAAATCCTGCTTGTTCTTTCCTCAGTTTGTAGTCTACTGCCTTTGAAATTCTCTGTATAATTATCCTGCCTAGTATTTTGCTGGGAACTGAGAGAAGAGTGATTCCTCTCCAATTATTGCAGTCTGCAAGATCTCCCTTTTTGGGCAATTTGACAATTATTCCTTTGTTCCACTCTGATGGTGTTGTCCCCGTTTTCCACACTTGTGCAAATAGTGGTTCTAATAGTTCTACTGCTAGCTCAGGGTCTGTCTTAAATAGCTCTGCATTTAAGTTATCATGGCCCGGAGCTTTACCGTTCTTTAACCCTTTGATTGCTGTGATGATTTCTTCTTTTCGTGGAATGTCTGTATTTACATCTAGATCGTTTTCAGCCTCAGGAACATTCAATTGTGTCTCTGGTATTTCCTTGTTCAGAGTTTCTCTGAAGTGCTCTGCCCATCTTGTTTCTGTCCCTCTGCTGTCTTGATGAGATTTCCTTGCTTATCTCTTACTAATGTAATATTGTTTGCACCTTGTTTTCCGCTGATGAATTTAGTTATTTTGTATACTGTGCTTTGTTCATTTCTCAGTGCTGCCTCTTCTGCCTGTTTTGCAAGATCGTCTAGGAAATTCCTTTTGTTGGCTCGGGTTTGGCGTTTAACTTCCCTGTCCAGCTGGCTGTACTGTTCGCTATATAGTTGCTTTAACCTGGGGGACTTCGCTTCTGTTTTCTTTCTTTTCATTTCCTTTCTCATCTTTATGGTGTTTAGTGTTTCTGGTGTTATCCAGTCTTGCTTCTTCCTTTCCTGGAATCCTAAGCATGATTTGCTACTTTCCTTATATACTGTTGAAATGGTGTTGAAATTCTGGTCTATATCATCAGTCAATGTCTTTTCCTGGCTTTTGGCAAATTGATATCGTTTCTTAATGTCGGCCGCAAAAGCTTTTCTAATAAGGGGGTCCTTCAATTTGCTGATGTCAAAAATTTTCTGTGTAGTTACAGTTGGTCCAGCCCTTCTTAGTTTCACTTTCAGTTTTGCTACTACTAAATGCTGATCACTTCCCACATCTGCACCTCTTCTTACCTTCACATCTTGTAATGCATGTCTCCATCTACCGTTAACCATGATGTGGTCTATCTGGTTTCTGTCCCGACCATTTGGTGATTCCCATGTTAACTTGTGAGTTTCCTTATGTGGGAAAAGTGTTCCTCCAATGACCAGGTTGTTAATGCTACAGAAACTTATTAGCTTATCCCCATTTTCGTTTGCTGTTCCGCTGCCGCATTTCCCCATTGTTCTTTCATTATATGTATTGTGTGTACCAACTTTCGCATTGAGGTCTCCCATTACTATAACAAGATCATATCTAGGTGTGTCTTCCATTTCTTTCTGCAGTTGTTGATAGAATTTATCCTTGACCTCCTCATCGCTATCATTCGTTGGTGCGTAGCTTTGTATTATTGTAGTGTTGGTGAATCTCCCTCTCAATCTCAATCGTATCAGTCTGTTGTTGATGGGTTTCCATTCCAGTAATGTCCTTTCTAACCCTTTCTGTAGAATAATGGCTACGCCTTCACTGTGCTGTCCATCCTCTCTTCCAGAGTAAAGTACTGTTTCTCCTGTTGCTGTTTTAACTTTTCCTGCCACTGTCCATCTGCTCTCAGTTATCCCCAGGATGTGTAACCTATAGTTTCTCATTTCTGCCGTGACCTGTCTTAGTTTACCTGTCTCGTACATTGTCCTGACATTCCAAAATCCTATTCTTGTATCCTGTTTTGCGGTCAGGACATCCGTTTTCATGTCAGTGGCTTCCTTTCGGCTTTCACCACTGACAGTCATACGAGCCACAGACTCCGAATGTCCATCCCGCAGCAAAGTTTGTTCATTTGATGTTGTTTCCGTAACTTCATTATTTTTTTTACATAGACAGGGGTGTCAGCCCTATGCTAAAACCCCCAACCTGGAGGACCAGGGTACCAGCTTTTGTCTGACCCCTACCCACACAGACCAGTCCAGCTTGGTTGAACCTACCAGGAGTAAAACTCCCACTGGCATAGCTCTGGGGATTGTCAGGGTACGCAAGCTGCCATACCGCTACAAGGTATAGGTACCATTGATGGCAGCCCGTACCAGTTGCTGATTCCTTACTGTTTTGGGCTCAGGGTTGCTCAAATTGAGCGTCATGACCTCTGACTTCTTTAAATTGATGTTCAGGCCCACCTGCTGGCTAAACTTATTAAGTCTATCCATTTTTTCCTGGATGTGTTGATGTGAATGTGCTAGTAGTGCAATGTCATCTGCATATTCCAGATCTTCCAATGTAGAAAATGTAGTCCATCTTATTCCTCTTGGACTGCCCTCTGTTGTCTGGCGCATCACCCAATCTATGACTTTAAAAAATAGAGTGGTTGATAAGGGGCATCCCTGTCGTACTCCTGTCTTCACCTCAAAGGTTAGGTTGCTCTGCTTAACACTACATTTAAAGTTGGCATAGAACCTTTTTTATGATTGACACTTTGCAACTTGGAATTCCATAAGCCCTCAGTATTTTCCATAAACTGTCCCTATGTATGTTGTCAAAAGCCTTTTCAAAATCAACGAAATTAATGTACAGCTGTCTTTGCCATTTGATAGTGTAGACAGATAATCACTTTGGACATTGATGAGGCATTATGGAGTTCCCATGAAGACCATTAACTTAATAAGGAAGACCTATGAAGATATGACATGCAGAGTTCTTCATGAAGGACAACTTACAGAACCGTTTAGGATAAGAACGGATGTGAGACAGCGATGCCTCTGGTCTCCATTTCTTTTCTTACTAGCAATCGATTGGGTTATGAAAACATCGACATCACACAACATAAATGAAATCCAGTGGAATCTACTAAACAGCTTGATAATCTGGATTTTGTAGATGACTTGGCTCTTCTGTCCCATAACCATAATCAGATGCAAGAGAAAAAGAAAATTCTCGATGAGAGGTCACAAGAAGTGGGCCTGAATATACACAGGGAAAAGACAAAGATAATGAGAATAAATGCAAGAAATGATAACAGGGTTGAGCATGAAGAAACACCACTAAAGGATGTAGAATCAAACACATATCGTGGTAGTAATATAGACAAAGTTGGAGGGACAGACAATGATATCAAAATAAGAATACACAAAAGCAAGAGGAGCTTTAATTGGTTTGGGAAACATATGGAAAACAAGATAAATCAAGTCCAACACGAAAAAAAAGAATCTTCAACTCAAATGCCAAGTCAGTCCTATTACGAGGGGCGTTCAGAAAGTAATGCACCACATCGTTTTTCACAGGAGCTGTTTATTCAAAAAGCATGAAATTTATACACAATATACAGTTTTATAGCATGTAAACATCGGTATTATTCAACATAATCCCCATCAACTTGTACGGCTTTATGCCAGCGCGAAACAAGTGCATGTATTCCTAGCGCGTACCAGATTTTGTCTTGATCATGTAGCCATTTCTTCGCTGCATGAATCACTCCTTCATCATCTTTGTCGCATAGAGGTTTATGAACAATAAATTTTCTATATTCTTTTCTTTTCTACCCATGTCCTCTACTTTATTATCGCTATTTTATCCTTTTCCTGTTTTTCGCATTCGTTTCTTTGCGATAAAATATTACTTTCCCATTCTGACTTTTGCCGTTTCTTTTCTCATACTAGTAACGCATTATATTGCGTAAGATGTCAGTCCTTGGATGTGAACCAAATAGTGTGAGAATTCGTCTCGTCAGACATAGAGAGCAGACATGTGTCTACATTTTCATCTGACACGTGTTTTTCTTCGGCTAGATTCTCGGCGTGAGGTGTGGAAGGCGCCAATCTGCATCGCTCAGAAATGAGACGTGTCGTAGTAGGTGTGAAGACGTGTTTTGGCAGTTATGGCCAGCGTCTAAGTAAATGTAAAGTGTTAAGAGAGAAGTGGGGGGGGGGGGGGGGGGGGGGGGGGGGGGGGGGGGGGGGAAGACCGGTGCTATTTCGGGTTTTCGTAAAAGCGTGGGATCCTTTGTCCGTTTTCATATATCTACACGAGTAGCTTAGACTATTCATTCACCTCTCCAAATTTTGCAGTAGACAGGTTGCTCGTGCTAAGGAAATAAGCTTGCATAGCGAAGTTCTTAGTTTGACTCGACATTTTGCCGAGCTTCTAGACTAGTGAATAAATTCTAGTTCGTGGTATAGCTTGTAGTTCTGCTTGGAGTGAAACTGGGGTAGCCCAACTTTACCAACTGTTTTAGTACTGAGCAACATCTGTAAAGAACAAAAACATTTTATTCTTAAAGACTTGGGTGTATAAAGTAAAACCTGTCTGGCATTGCGTTGGCATCCAGAACGACAGAGTACCCATTACATGAACTTTAACATTAAATGAAGTAACGGGCCCATCGAGCCAGATTTAATTCTTCCTGAGAAAAACCTCAAGTACATTTCAGCCTTTGTGGCAAGTAAAATATTACTATCAGTAACATTCCGACGGAGTTCTGACTAGTTGTGGTGTTACCAAATAAAGTCCTGTACTGAGAGAAGGCACCGACCTGACATTCCTCGTTACTAGAAACTTAAGCTACTGACACTGTGCTCGCTATTAACGTTCGTGCCTGGAGAATTTTAATGTGACATAAACAGATATAAAAAAAATAATAACCATGAAAACGTTCCCTGAAGTAGTGAACTCACCTTGACTTTGCGGAACTGGGGTTCCCTTGGCCAAGACTATCACTGAAGATTCTGTATGTGCATGTCCTAAAAATTGTTTTTCTTGAAGTTGCTACCAAAGCTGTAAGTGCGAATGCAAGCTAGTGATCACGGCTGACTGAATAGCGTGAATGCAGGATTGAGTGATTCCATTATTGTTGTATTTGTGGCACCCATTTTGCTGTCTTAAATTTCTTTATGAAAGTTTTTTTGTTGCTAACAATATTTTCCTTAGGATAGATTAGAGTATCAAAGTCTGTTCCTACCTTTTTAAAGGGAAATCTTAGACTATAACGTATGCATCCGTGACTCTTTGGGGCTATCACTTTTCTTCTAACAGGACTGTGGGCTATACATCGAGGAAAAAGTTTATACCTATGGGTCTATCATTTTGTAGCAATTCATTGACTTATGACTATTTGTATATGTTTGATGTAATTTTATGTGTTGTGATGGACTTTTATTATGATAATTAAAATTCACTTGAACTTATTCCAGTGTGTCGGTCAGCTCGTTCCCAATTATCTATATTTCCATTGTCATAGTTTCACGTCTGTGTGTCTATTGTAGTCACTTAGGTGTGTGTGTATGTGAGGGATATGTATATTACTATATATTATACTAGACGGTCTGACAAATCTTAATCTGTTGTAGATGATAGGCTGACTGAAAGAAATCATCTCGAGGGTCAGAGACCGACTCTAATATATTTCCACCATCTCACTCGTGAAATCTATTTCTATTTTATCATCTCCCACTGAGCTATCACTTGTTTCTATTGCTATTCAGAAGAGACCAAACCAAGTCTTAATTCACCTATCATAAATCTACGACAGAATGGGTTCTCGTCCGTAGGATTTTTTCTGAATTTAGAATAGGAAGACGAGACGACAAATATCAGCTCGTCTGTACGAATTATTTTCTTTATTCTGTAAAAGTGTAAGAGTGTGATTATCTCGTGGTTTTGTGTATCTTTAAAAATAACTATTCCCCTAGACTAACGATCTGTTTATGGGCGTGCTGACCCCACAATTAATAATTGGTTTTTGCACAGAATTTTTGATTAATATACATTTGAGTTACAGGTTGATTTTGTCGGAATATATGTTAATTACTGATTTTGTAATACTAAACCGTTGGTAGAGTTTGTGATTGTTGAGCAATCACAAGGTTCTGGAGAAGTAGGTGTTTGAGCTAAGCTAAGGAGTGCGTTCAGACAATTACGACCTGTTAATTGCCTCCCTTACCCTAACTGACTTCAGGGGTGTACTTGTAGTGGACTTAAATAGTAAAGGATTTTTTTTTCTCCTTAAATTTTTGCAATAATTATTTTGTTTCCACTGTAGCAACTTGTTTTTTTTAGTGAGTAATCTTAACTACCATTTATTTGGCTTAGTCTCTAGCATTTAGAGCTTTTATTGCCGATTAATAGCAGCGATAGTTAGATACTTTATTATAGGAGGAGGTATCCCAGTTAAAGAATATCTTCTTTTTGATTTTTGGTAATTTCTCGCAAGTGGTAGGAACCAGTGTATCCTTTTTCTTACTTCCTTATCGACTAAGTCTCAGTCACCTATTTGTGATGGCAGAGATCGCGAAGCTTACGCAGATCCTCAGGGACGAAGCGAGAGAAGAAGGTTTACAAGGAGAGGAAGCGAAAGCTTTTGTCAGGGACGAACTTGAGAGATATGATGCGGAGAGGAAAGCAGCCGAAGCTAAAGAGCAAAAGAAGATGGATGAGGAAATGGAAATTCGCAGGGGGAACGAAAGAGAGAAGGAGAGACAGTATGAGGCAAGAGAGAAGGAGAGACAGCATGAGGAAAGAGAGAAATAGAGACAGCACGAGTTGGCGCTTAAAGCTCTTGAAGTCCAAAGCCGTGGTGCTGCCTCGACCTCCAGCACTGGAGAGTCTTCTCCTCATTCTTATTTAACTGATCCTTCTAACACTCAATCTCTTCAACTCAATGCTATGTCTTTTGCTCTAGAATCTTTCCCTTGTCCTAATGAGAAGATTGACACATGGCTAGAAAAATTTGAAAAAATTGCAACTCTGTACAGGTTAGAGAGGTCGCGTTGGAATATGAAGCTATCCCAGGCCCTAAAAGGTTCTGTGTATGATGTGTACTCTAAACTGGAAAGCAGCCAACAAGACAACTACGACGTGTTGAAGAAAGAAAGTGTTACTGGAGCGCTTTGAAATGAACGCTCGCAAATTTTTGCAGCAGTTTCGCAACAGCAGGAAAGAGTGCTCTGAAACTTTTCAGCAGTTCTCTTCTCGTCTAAAGGGATATCTGACAAAGTGTCTGGAGCTTTCACAGCTCGCCACTACCTATGAAGGACTTGAGGAATTTGTTATAACAGAACAAAAAAAGAACACTTTGTCTGCTGACACCCGAAGATTTTTAGCTGAGCAAGGTGCAGAAAAGCTTGAAGCCATTTTGGAGAAGTCTGAGCGATATCACAATGCGCTGGCTGAACTGCCGGCCACAAAACGTAAACCGACAGAAGAGCCGTTTCGAAGGAATAATCTAGACCAATCTTCTCATGCTCCTAACCAGAGTAACCATAGAGAAACTGGACCCCAAAACCCCCCTCCTGAAAAATCCAAGTTCTACAAAAACAAGTACCCCAACCACAGTAAACAGTCTGATCAACCCGACCGCCCTTCATGGCACCGCAGCCAGCGAGGACAAGGTGACAAAGGGAAAACCCCTGCGACCGGGACTAATGATCAGAGCGAGTACACCGAGCCTAAACGCATCGGATGCTTGCTAACAGTCTCGCAAGGCAGAATTATTGACAGTGATTCCCAACGTGAGGGAGAGAGACCCTCAACGCGAGGTACTGTTATTTTGAACGGTTCTCAAACTTTTTGTTTATTTGACACGGGGCTTTCTTATGATTGCATTGTTGCCAGAAACCTGGTTAAACCCGGTCAAGAGACAGAAGAGACCGTCGTACTTTGTGGAGTTTCTAAGAGTGAGGCACCTACAGCGCTTCCCATTGCATTGGTGGAGATCCACTCTGAGTTTGTCAGAGGTGTGATCAAAGCGGCTGTTATGGATGACCCCATCTACCCAGTCATACTTGGCGGTAGATACGTGTTTATTGGGAAACCGGAAGAGCTGATTGTGACAGCAGCAACTACAAGAGGGCAAACCAAGAAGGAACGGAAGCCTGCGCCAAATTTGTTACCTATGGAACTTAAAGAAGCGCTACAAAAGGACCCTACTTTGGCACCCTGCTTTAGGAAACTGCCCATGGCTAAGGAACCCAGACAGCACGGGGACATTTTTTCTAAGGATGGCGTACTTTATCGCAGAACGGGCAAGCCTGACCAAGGTTACAACCAGCTCCTAGTACCGAAACAGTACAGAAGCCAAATCCTAGAAATGGGGCACTCTCTTCCCTTCAGCGGACATATGGGACTGAACGCCACAAACCAACGAATAACCACTCATTATTGGTGGCCAGGAGTAAATACTGATATTATCAGGTATGTCAAATCCTGTGATCAGTGCCAACGTGTACCACCCAAGCAACGGACACCCTCAGTCCACATGGGTGAAATGCCAATAATGGGAACACCATTTGAACGGGTTGTGATCGACATTTTAGGACCCTTAGAAAGGACTAAAAGAAGGAACAGGTATATCCTGACCTTAGTCGACACATGCACTTTATGGGCAGAAGCTATCCCGCTAACATGCGCAGATGCCAAGCATGTCGCAGAAGCCCTAGTGCAGATTTTCACTCGGTTGGGATTCCCTCAGCAAGTGTTGAAGAATAACGGATCTCCATACCGGAACCTGTTGATGGATGAGATCGTGAAGATCTTGAGGAACCAACACATCTACATAAAGCCTTATACTCCAGCAGGAAATGGGCTCGTGGAACGTGTTAATGGAAACCTCAACATGATGCTAAGTAAACTGGGACAAGTGAAACCTCAAAAGTGGGATCTTTGTATTCCTGCAGCTTTATTTAGCTACAGGGAGGCTCCTCATAATTCCACAGGATTTCCCCCAGCCACGCTTTTATTCGGCAGACCTATTAAGGGGCCACTTGAAGCCTTACTTTGGTCGCTGACAGACCAGAAGGCGGATGAGACAGTTCTCTCAGCAAGTAAATATGTGTCGGTTTTAAAGGAAAGGTTTAAACTAGGATGGGATCTAGCAACGACTAACTTTAAGCGAGCACGCGCAAAGCACGCTAACTGACACAGGAAAGTCGCGAAAGAGAGAAAACTACAAGCAGGAGAGAAAGTTTTGGTGTTACTCCCTACCGGGAACAACAAACTGCGTATCGGATGGCAAGGGCCGTTTACCGTCCTGAAAAAGATTTCTAAGGCTAACTAACAGATCTCTGTTGAAGGAAAGGAGAAGGTTTTCCATTTAAATCTGTTAAAGAAATTTTCGGAAATACCAGTGCTGACCTCCGAACATCTCCTGATGATCGCCAAAATTGACGAAGATGACGATAGTGGCAGGGACATTCCACTGCACACACACGAAATCTTTCAAAAATGTCAAAAGCGGCGACGCTCTTTCAAGCGCGCACGGAAGACATTCCAAAGAAAGGAAACTTTGGGAGTAGACTTGAGTAGGAATTAGACAGAGACGGAGGTGGGAGATGAGAGGGAAGAGGACAGACACCCTGAAGCTACGGATATAGGAAATTTATTTCCATAACGTAGACATGGAGTGCTTCCATATCTTAAAGGGGGGACGTTCTGTCGCATAGAGATTTATGATCAATAAATTTTCTATATTCTTTTCTTTTCCTACCGTGTCCTCTACTTTATTATCGCTCTTTTATCCTTTTCCTGTTTTTCGCATTCGTTCGTTTGCGATAAAATATTACTTTCTCATTCTGACTTTTGCCGTTTCTTTTCTCATACTAGTAACACATTTCATTGCGTAAGATGTCAGTCCCTGGATGTGAACGAAATAGTGTGAGAATTCGTCTCGTCAGACATAGAGAGCAGACATGTGTCTACATTTTCATCTGACACGAGTTTTTCTTCGGCTAGATTCTCGGCGTGAGGTGTGGAAGGCAGCAATATGCATCGCTCAGAAATGAGACATGTCGTAGTAGGTGTGCAGACGCGTTTTGGCAGTTATGGCCAGCGTCTAAGTAAATGTGAAGTGTTAAGAAAGAGAGAGAGAAAGAAAGAGAGAGAGAGAGAGGGGGGAAAGAGAGAGAGACCGGCGCTATTTCGTGTTTTCGTAATAGCATGGGATCCTTTGTCCGTTTTCATATATCTACACGAGTAGCTTAGACTATTCATTCAGTTCTCCAAATTTTGCAGTAGACAGGTTGCTCGTGCTAAGGAAATAAGCTTGCATAGCGAAGTTCTTAGTTTGACTCGACATTTTGCCGAGCTTGAGGATTGCTTCATGTCTGCAGCATGGCGCATTCCTCAAATGATTATATCTCCGCGACTGATGTCGATGATTGTTTCATGCTTACAGACATTTGGATTTGTGCACGATCCGAATGGCTGTATCATGGAACACCTCAAACGAATAGAGATATATCTCATCGACCGATGTCGATGATTGTTGCATGTGTGCAAGCATTTGAGTTTGGCCAACTCGGATTGCTGCACCGTGGAACATCGCAATTGAATATATATTAACGACGTAGTATGCATATCTCTATGCATGACGCGTGTGTCTTTGTAAGGACATTCGACGTGTGGGCTTCGGCCCCAACGGCAGCGTATGGCATGTGTGGCCATTGCCACTTATATTGTGTGGTATAACCACTGGAAAGTGTGTGGCGTAGTCCACTTTTGAATTGTGTGGCTGGGAAGCCATTTGAGCAGTGTATTTCTTGAACCAAACGTAAGTCGTAGTAGGAATAACGCAGTTTGCATAATTATGGCAGATTAGCCTGGCGTGGTATGCCAAAGGAACATTATGTTACTAGCAATAGCGTAAGACTAGTATAGATGGATATTGTACAGCTAGCGGCAAGCGTAAGCCTAGTGTAACGGATATTAAACGACTAGCAGTAGACGTAAGCCTAGCATAATAAGTGTATTGCTGACTAGCAGGATAGTTAAGTCTAGTTAGCCTCTGAATTTATGCCAAAGGACATTGGCCGTTAAAAAGGAACTGACCTCTAACCAGGACTCTAGATAGAGATTGTGAACATGTGCTTATGAAATAATGAGAACTCTTACAGATCGTACATGAATGTGATGTGACTTTTGTTCCCATGTAGTTGGTGTCTGCTCATGGTATGAAATAACTAATTAAATATTTTGAGTCGTCAAAATCACAGTGTTATCAACTATCGTATTCGGAGTTGAGTTAAATGCTATTCATCCTCAACTGATCATGACCAGTGATGATTAATGTCTTAACACGCTGCATCTCACACTGCCAATATAATTAATAAGACAAGAGACTAATACAGGTCAGTCAAGGGTCGAATTTAATATGAAACACATTCAGCACATAATGAATCACAAGGGTTAAGCAGACATTATCGATACCAACGAACAGTATTACGGAATCCTACAAAAGTGATAAGAACCCGAGGGACTTTGACTCTATAAACTGAATACGAATATAATAACTTGGTCATCCTCAAATACTAGAAGTCATCGAAGCACCCAGAACATACTGGGATCCCGAGAAGCCCGTAACATTCTGGTGTCAGAAAGTGTCTGGATTTCGTGAATACTGGATTCCCCCCTTCAAGTATCGAATAAAGTCAAACTGATGATGAACGTTATGAAGGCAAAATCATTCTTTCAAGCCTAACCGGCAACTGAAATGCGCAGGACAGAAAGTGACGTCACTACATCGATGCCGTCAACTCTAGCAGACAACATTGCTTGAGAATCTGAAATTTTTCTTCCATCAAAGAGACTGATTCACGCAGATAGAACGGTAATCTTCCACTCAAGAACCTGAACCAGTGGAGAATGTATCTCTTCATCAAAGTCATCTGAAGCTGCGACGCAGATCGTTTGAAGAAACTACGTTCGAAGACCGAAGCAAGACTTTCAAACGGTTCCCTGCTGCGAAGGTCAAGGTCTACCATCAATGGACCTCAGCTGTTGAAGACACTTGCTTTAGAATTACATGCATTCATGTATTTCTCAGAGGGACAACTAAACAGATAAGTTCTTGATTTTACTAGAGCGCTTGAACATTATCATATTGTCCTTGTATTATCTTTGGTCTACAGTTCATCATCACTTGACTTACTTTTTTACTATCATCTGTGTTTCCCCATTCATGTTTTTCGTATATTCGTATATTCGTATTGTTTAATATTGACTGGAATTTTCCCAGGAAAGCTTCAGTGAATGTTAACTTCTATTAGATTTGCATGCTTATTTTACTAACTGAGGATCTGACTGATTATATTTTTTCTTTTGAGTCAGGGAATAAATGTTTCTTCAGTTAGTATTATAACCATATTTTGTGTGATTAGCAGTTTCGTCAATTGAGTTACGTCCTCTTTATTTACATAACCTACTTTCAGTACTGTTGACAATCGTTGTCGTGTGTGATCTAAAACTTCTTTGTCTACACGTTTGTCTAAGACGACTTGTCTTGTTATATTTTTGTAATGTAAATCCTTTTCTTTCTTTTACTCATTACTGTTTATAAGTCTCCTTTATTTACTTTATAAGTGTAAAGTGTTGTTGTATAATTGAAAAATCATTTCATTGTAAATCATTTGATTGTTTTCACTGTCTTTGTCACATGTTCTTGTAACTTGTTTGTTATTGATTAATATTCATGTACATATTATAGCGAGTTCTATAATCCTGGTGTATATTATAGACGATTGAAGGTACTCAGAAACCTATTATCATGTCTACACTACAGGAATTCATTGATATTGGAAAAAGTTATGGAAAATCAGGGGCGGAACTACAAAGTTTTGCAGATACAAAATATGATGAATATTTATCGCGTCTGGAAAGAATGGAACAGCGCGAAATGACTAAACGAGCTGATGAGCTTAGGAGGTTTGAATTAACCCAAGAAAGGGAATTGAAGGAAAAAGAAATATCCATGAAATTGGAATTAGAACGATTAACTATAGCTCAACAAGAAAAAGACAGAGAGCAGAAAGATAAAGAATTAGCTCAACAAGAAAAAGACAGAGAATTTGAGAAGGAAAGAATGGCACAACGAGATAAAGAAATGGAATTAAGGAGAATGGAACTTATGCAACTGGATCAAGCACATAAAAATGCCATGGAAATGGAAACATTAAAACTTCATGCAGAAAAAGAAAAAGCTTTAGAATTAGCTAAAGTGCAGTCTGAACAGACTAAGACTGCGGCTGCTACAAATATTTTTTTATCCTAAGTTAAAAATGCCACATTTTGACCAGACTCGCGATTGTGTTGACTCTTTCATATCTAGATTCATCATCAAGGTCACAGCTCTGAACATACCCAAAGAAAGATGGAGCAGTCTTTTACTTGATTTTTTGACTGGTGACTCACTTAAATGTTTCATGAGTCTTGATGAGAAGAGCAGAAGCGATTTCGATGTCGTAAAAGAGGTATTACTAAGACGTTTCCAGTTAACTGAGTCTGGATTCAGAGATCGCTTTCATGCTGCTAAACCAAGCAAGGATGCAGATTTTGGTGAATTCATTGCATCTATTAAACATTTCCTTAGCAGATGGATTGATTTGTCAGGTATAAATAAAACATATGAAGGTGTTATAGATCTCATGCTGCGAGATAAAGTTTTATCCGCATGCAGCACTGAATTAGAAGCATTTTTACAGGAAAGACATCCTAATTCTATTGATGAGTATGAAAAACTCGGAAGACAGTATCAAACCGCACATCAGAATAAAGATCTTCATAGATCGACTATTCGAGATCCTATGCCTGTATGCGCGGTACAACATGATCACAGACCTCGATCGAAGAGCTTTGATGGACGTTGTCGTTCAGATTATTATCAATCCGACAGAGGTTTTTATAACTTCCGTCGTCATCGCTCTCCTTCGAATTCATATCGACGAGGTTATAGAGGATATTCACCTCATGATCGTGGGTATCACAGAGGCAGGGATTATGATGGTTCACATCAAAAAGGATACTATAAGCAGAGATCATCTTATGGTAGAGATGCCAGGAAGGATGACTCTACTGATTTTTATTATAGCAATAAAAAGTCAGTCAATAATAACAAAGGTAATGCCAGATCTCCGTCTAGAGACAAAAATAAACACAGACATGCAAATAGTTGCAGTGTTAAAAAGGAAAAAGGTAATGATGATAATGATCATGCGAACGCATGTATGGTAATGAATGATACATGTTATGAGTGTCAGTCGAAAAACAGATTAAAATCTACAATTACACTTGATTGTGGTCATTGTATGCCAACAATGTCGGCATGTGTAAATGTCGGTTATCTTACATTTCATCCCGGAATATTGGATGGTAGGTAGTGAGAGTTTTACGGGACACAGGGTCTTCAACGATAGGCATTAAGCACTCGCTTATCGAGCCCTCTGCTTTTACAGGCAAATCAGTTAAGTGTGTCACATTTGGTGGGAATATAGAAACTTTCCCTGTGGCACGAGTATACATTGATACTCCTTTTTACACAGGCACTGTCTATGCCTGCGGCTTGAGAGCACCCATAACTGAAATTATAATAGGAAACATACCAGGAGTTAAAGATTGCACTCCTGAGGAGATTGCAATGTGGGTTGAATCTCACCCACAGGTGGCAAATGCTGTTGTAACGAGAGCACAACAGTTAGCTACGGATATGGCTACACCACCTCTTCCTATAATAGATACAATTATGTCTCAAGTTGGCACTGTTTCACCTTCTGTTTTTGCAGAAAAACAGAAGAGTGACCCAACTTTACAAGGATTGTTTAGCCGAGCAGAACAAAAAACTATTAAATACACAAGAGGGGCTAAACAATGGTTCAAGATAAAGAAATCAATACTCACTAGATATTATGATGATGGCAAAACAATTATACATCAAGTGATAGTACCTAAAGAATACAGACCATTGGTCCTACAAACAGGTCATGACTCCCCTATGGCAGGGCATATGGGGATCAAAAGAACATTGTTTCGTGTTACGTCACAATTTTATTGGCCTGGGGTTAATAAGGATACAAAGTTATACTGCAAATCATGTACAACATGCCAAGGTATAGCACGTAAGGGCAGGTTCCATACGGCACCCTTACAGATTACGGACGTGCCTGAGAGACCTTTCAAAAAGATAGCAGTAGATATAGTGGGTCCGTTATCAATTGTTTCAAATAATGGATTTCGTTATATTTTAACTTGCGTAGATCTTTGCACGCGTTGGCCAGAGGCCATACCGTTGAAAACCATCACAACTGCATCTGTGTCTGATGCATTATTTTCGATATTTTGTCGAATCGGTTTTCCGGAAGAGATTTTGTCAGATCAAGGATCACAATTTACTTCCAACATTATGAGGGATTTAGAATCCATGCTATCTGTTCACCACTCGTTTTGTAGTGCGTATAGGCCTCAATCAAACGGTGTGTGCGAGCGCTACAATAGCACTCTAAAACAGATGTTATCTAAGATAACTGAAGAATGCCCTCGTGAATGGGATCGGCTTCTGCCGGCGGCCCTCTTCGCTTTTCGTGAAGTGCCCCACGAGAGCACGGGGTGGTCTCCGTTCGAATTGGTTTATGGTTCGAATCCGCGCGGACCAATGATGATACTCAAAGATTTGTTGATTGGAGCATCAATTGATACAGCCACTCGAAACAGCTACGAGTTAGTGATTGATCTCCGACAACGAATCATCGATGCGTGCACTTATGCATCCCAGAGTATAAAATCAGCCACTCAACGATCACGATTATTACATAATCAAAAGAGAATATTAAGATCATTTAAACCAGGGGAAAAAGTTTGGTTGTTGCTACCTCATAACGATAACAAATTACTGATATCATGGCAAGGTCCATTTGATATTATCAAACAAGTCACAGATGTTGACTACTCAGTAAACGTTAGAGGTAAAATCAAAACCTTCCACGTCAACATGCTAAAATTAGCAGTTGAAAGACCACAGGAATTAATTCCTGTCATTAACTCTATTGATGATTCTTCACATCATACTGCTTCTTTTGCAGTTGTTCATGAAGAAGATACTACTTCGTCTATCCCTTTACAATTTCAACTACCTTCTTTGCAATCATCGGAATCTTGGAAAGACGTGACTATTTCTTCTTCACTGTCTTCTTCTCAACAAGATCAAGTTCGGGATATTCTCATTTCTTTCAATGATGTTCTCACCGACCTTCCAGGTCAGACATCGCTTATATCCCATGATATTACTCTTACTGATTATAAACCTATCAAACTCAGACCCTATCCTATATCTTTACACCACAAAGATAGGGTAGAGAAAGAGTTAAAGGAGATGATACGTTTAGGTGTGATATCTCCTTCGGAATCACCATATGCATTCCCAATGGTGATTGTTAAAAAGAAGGATGATTCTTTACGCATTTGTATTGATTTTAGGCGATTGAACAAAATTACAATCACAGACGGTGAGCCTATGCCACTTTTAGATGATCTTTTGTCAGAATTATCTAATGCTACCTTCTTTAGCAAACTAGATCTCTCTAAAGGCTACTGGCAAATTCCTCTTGCCGAAAATGCCAAACCTTACACAGCTTTCACAACTCCTTTTGGGCTCTACCAATGGAATTATATGTGTTTTGGGTTGGTAAATGCGCCAGCGACGTTTGTGCGCATGATGCGCCGCCTTCTTGGCGATCGTAAAGATGTCATCACGTACATCGATGACATCTGCCTATTTCATGACTCGTGGGAAGACCATATTGATGGTTTAACTTCCCTTCTACATACGTTACGTATGCATGGTTTGACTGTGCGACCTTCAAAGGTCCAAATTGTTGTCAGGAAATTTCTTTTCTTGGTCACCGAATAGGTAACCACAAACTGTATCCTGACGACAATACAGTCAAAAGAATTCTTGAGATTTCTACCCCTTCTACTAAGAAACAAGTTAGAAGCCTTTTAGGCCTAATAAACTATTACCATAAGTTCATCCCGCATTTCGCACAACTATCTACACCTTTGTCCGCACTGTTGACCAAAGGTAGTCCTAATAAGGTACGTTGGGACAAAGATTGCGAAAGCGCTTTGGTAACAATTAAGAAATTATTTAGCAATGCACCTATTTTGTTATTACCGAATATACGTATTCCATTCATACTCCAATCAGATGTCTCGAGTTACTCCATGGGTGGTTGTTTGCTGCAATGTTACAAGGAAACACTCCATCCATGTTTCTATGTGTCGAGGAAACTGACTCCAGCTGAACAGAAGTATGCGACAGGTGAACGTGAGCTCCTGTCTATGGTCTGGTGCCTGGAGAAGCTGTCAAGATATCTCATCGGCACGCACTTTTACATTATGACAGACCATAGTCCTCTTACTTACATAACAGCTAGAACAATGCGTAACGCTAGAATACACCGATGGTATTTGTTAATTCAAGAATTTTCATTTACAATTCTGCCTATTGCTGGCTCAGACAATAACTTGGCAGATCTTTTATCGCGCAACGTCTTTGAGAAGAAATTGAATTAACTCTTTAGTCACCATGTTGACAAGTGCTATTATTAATGTCATAAAATTTAATGTGTCTACTTAATGATTATCATACTTATAAGTAGGTAGTACTAATATTGATATGTTTGGGAGACGGGCGTCTTCTCCATCACTATCATCCGTGCCACAAGTGTCACGTTTGGAAGTGAGGGGGATGATGTTGAGGATTGCTTCATGTCTGCAGCATGGCGCATTCCTCAAATGATTATATCTCCGCGACTGATGTCGATGATTGTTTCATGCTTACAGACATTTGGATTTGTGCTCGATCCGAATGGCTGTATCATGGAACACCTCAAACGAATAGAGATATATCTCATCGACCGATGTCGATGATTGTTGCATGTGTGCAAGCATTTGAGTTTTGGCCAACTCGGATTGCTACACCGTGGAACATCGCAATTGAATATATATTAACGACGTAGTATGCATATCTCTATGCATGACGCGTGTGTCTTTGTAAGGACATTCGACGTGTGGGCTTCGGCCCCAACGGCAGCGTATGGCATGTGTGGCCATTGCCACTTATATTGTGTGGTATAACCACTGGAAAGTGTGTGGCGTAGTCCACTTTTGAATTGTGTGGCTGGGAAGCCATTTGAGCAGTGTATTTCTTGAACCAAACGTAAGTCGTAGTAGGAATAACGCAGTTTGCATAATTATGGCAGATTAGCCTGGCGTGGTATGCCAAAGGAACATTATGTTACTAGCAATAGCGTAAGACTAGTATAGATGGATATTGTACAGCTAGCGGCAAGCGTAAGCCTAGTGTAACGGATATTAAACGACTAGCAGTAGACGTAAGCCTAGCATAATAAGTGTATTGCTGACTAGCAGGATAGTTAAGTCTAGTTAGCCTCTGAATTTATGCCAAAGGACATTGGCCGTTAAAAAGGAACTGACCTCTAACCAGGACTCTAGATAGAGATTGTGAACATGTGCTTATGAAATAATGAGAACTCTTACAGATCGTACATGAATGTGATGTGACTTTTGTTCCCATGTAGTTGGTGTCTGCTCATGGTATGAAATAACTAATTAAATATTTTGAGTCGTCAAAATCACAGTGTTATCAACTATCGTATTCGGAGTTGAGTTAAATGCTATTCATCCTCAACTGATCATGACCAGTGATGATTAATGTCTTAACACGCTGCATCTCACACTGCCAATATAATTAATAAGACAAGAGACTAATACAGGTCAGTCAAGGGTCGAATTTAATATGAAACACATTCAGCACATAATGAATCACAAGGGTTAAGCAGACATTATCGATACCAACGAACAGTATTACGGAATCCTACAAAAGTGATAAGAACCCGAGGGACTTTGACTCTATAAACTGAATACGAATATAATAACTTGGTCATCCTCAAATACTAGAAGTCATCGAAGCACCCAGAACTATCCCTCGAGGTATGCCCACAGTCCTGTTGGAAGAAAGTGATAGCCCCAAGGAAACAAGGGTACATAGGATTAGGTCTAATATTTCCCCTTCTTAAAAGGTATGGACAGACTTGATATCTCTGCTCTATTTTAAGGGAAATAGGATTAGCAATGCTTGCATACAGAAAGTTAAGATAGATAAATGGGTGCCCAATTACAACAATAAAGAAATCCCCCCGTCCTGCTTGCACTCTATTCATTCAGACGAGCACACGTGCACATTTCATACTCACAGCTTTGATAGCCACTTCTGGAACAAAAAAAAACCAATATTTTTAGGACTTGCCCATACAGAATCTTCAATGGTAATCTTGCGCCAAGAAAACCCCAGATCCAAAAAGATGGGTTGAATTCACTACTTCCGGGACCGTTCTCTTGGGCACACTATTGTTTTGGATGTCTGTTGAAGTCACATAAAATTTGTCCAAGCACGAGCGTTTATAGCGGGCACAGTGTCAATATCTTAGATTTCAAACGAATAAGGAATGTCAGGTCGGCACCTTCTTTCAGTATAGGAATTTAGTTGGTCACACCACCACTTGTCGAAACTCCGTCGGAATATTACTGACGTTAATATGGTACTCGCCACAACGGCTAAATTTGTACATAGAGTTTGTGCAGAAAATCTGATCTGGCTCAAAGGCCCAGTATAAAACAGTCTTTAATAAAACCCGTTAATGAGAGTTTTACTCTGTCTATTTATGAAGACACACGCACTGTCAGACAGGTGTTAACTTGTAAACCCACTTGGTTAAAAGATAAAAAAACGGTTTATGTTTCTCACAGGTATGTCTCTTGTACTAAATGCTGGCAAAGTTTGGGTACCACAGTTTCACTATATATAAATGGAAAAGAGCACATATCAAATAATTATACATACTATGTACTCGGAAATAACTGGTAATTAAAACTACAAGCGTAGCTTGTCTTATAGTTTAACCCTTCCCGTGGAATAAGTTATATTTTAAAAAAATCATCAATCCTCATGAATTAGGAATACGTGCGTATTCCGTCAACACTCATGAGGCTTCTAGCATTTATAAGTTAGTTTAGAAAAAAATAGTTCTCGTCTGATTATTTAGCAGTTAAATTAAATTCCTTAATAGCCGACTGAGTTTAAGCTAGAAATTATAATTTATTCTGCTTTCCACTGAAACAAGTCACTAGAAAATAATACAGACTTATGTATTAAGCGCTCTGCACCAAATCTAACTAGTGAAATAAAATAAGCGATTTAACACTTTAAACACTTCACGAAATACTAGATAATATGTATAAGATTTACTTCAACACAGAATTTACAGGCGATCGCACAAACTAGAATTATATGCTTATATTTATTGGTAGTCTAGAAGTTCGGCAAAATTTTTGCCAGGAACAAACTAAGACTTTGCTATACAGCTTATTCTCTTAGCACGAAACGTCCTGCCTACTGCGAATTTAGGAGCGAGAATGAAAATCTAGTTTCAAACTCTGGTTAATATCTCTCAAACAGACAAAGATGTGGACGTTTATTTCGCAAAACGAAATAATCGCCCCTTTCCGTCTATAACACTTACGTAAGTAGAAGACTTAAACCGCGAGTGCGCGTGTCAGTTGCGAGTCTCAGACGGCTTGTCTCCAATGCCCCGGCAGTTTTCACACGTCACGCTGACCATGGCCCGCAATGAGGGTCGTGTCAGGTGGAATTTCCAGACAAATGTCTCAAACTGCGCCAAGGAGACGTCATTTATCGCGCCTTTCCTGAGCGCTCAGCCGCAGAAACTGCGCCTGTCAACTGAGAGTGCAGACATAGTCTGCACGTATGTCTGAGATAAGCGAAAGTCACAGTTTCGTGTCCTGATATCTAATGCAAATAGAATACATTTTAACGCTCTCCCGACTCTATAGAGACTGACACGTTACGTCATAACTGCGTTCTCAGTTTTGAGAAAAGAAACAGGTAAACGTTACAATGGGAAAATAGTAATGCATATAGTCGCAAACGAACGAATGCGAAAAACACGGGAAAAAGGTAAAAGGCGGCAATAATTTGAGACCACGGGTGGAAGAAAGGAAGAGGAAAATATAGAAAATTCAATGAACATAACTCTCCGTGACACTGAGTGTCACATAGGTTATGATCATTAAATTGCCTATTATCCTCTTCCTATTCTTTCACCCGTATCCTCTATATTTCTTTACATTTTCCTGTATTTTTTCGCATCCATTCGTTTGCGAGATATATATTTTCTTCCCCATTCTTAACGTTACCTGGTTCTTTTCTCAAAAAGTGAGAATCGCACTGTTGATGGTATTACGTAGATACGGTTCTCGCCAGACAGAACGTCTGCAGTTTCCCCGGTCAGAGCGCTTCCCGACCAGATTTCTGGGCCTGGGGTGTGAGAAATTCGCTCCGTTGGACATGACAGGCAGACGGATTGTCTACCTTTTGCAGAAACTGCGTGAGTTTTCGTCGGGATAGTCCGGCGAAGTGTGAAATTGCGCTCCGCACGGCAGACGGGGTGTCTGAGAGTTGCAACTGACACGCGCCCTCTCGGTCAGAAAGTGGCAGTTTATGACAGTTGCGTAAGTGATATAGACGGAAAGGGGGATTATTTCGTTTAGTGAAATTAAACGATTACCTCTTTGTCTGGTAATAGATATAACCAGAATGTTAAACTTTATTTCATTTCACTCAGTAACTTCGCAGTAAAGACAGAACTAGCCTTCGTTCGATTTCTAAAAAATCTCTGTTAATAGAGATGGCCTTTAGTTTGGTCGAAGTGGTTTAAGTTCTTAGTACTTTTGTGTTTGAGGTAAATATTATATAAAATAAATCTCTAGTATTTTGTGAAGTGATAAAGTGTTTAATCGCCTATTTCATTTTAAACTAGTTCTGTGTGCAGAGTGATTATTTTAATAGTTTGTTATATTCTTTAGTCGACGAGTTACAGTGGAAAGCAGAATAAATTCTTTTTCTAGCTTAACAAACATGTAGCCATAATGAATTTAATTTAACTGCTAACTACTCAGTCGAGATATATTTTCTAAACTAACTTATAACTGCTAGATGTCTCATGAGTATTGACGAAATATATTTATACGTATTTCAAATTCATGATGATTGATTTTATATATAACTTATTTCACGGGAAGTGTTAAATGATAAGCTCTACGCTTGCAGTTTAAAATATAAGTTATATCCTTATACATAGTATGTATAATTATTTTATAGGTGTTTTTTCCATTTTATGTAGTGAATACTGGGGTGACCCAGAACTTGCCGGCGTTTAGTAGTAAAGAGACATACTTGTGAGAAGAATAGACATTTCCTATCTTTAACCACGTGGGTTGTTTCAAGTAACACTAGTCTGACAGTGCATGTGCCATCAGAGATAAACAGTAATACCAATCCCATTAACGGTTTCTAAAGACTAGAAATATATATACTAGGCTTCTGAGCCAGTTCATATTGCTCCACAAAATTTAAATGTACATGCTGCCTGGCGGCGAGAATAATTACAAGAAATAACATTTAACAATTTCCGACACTATTGAAAGAGTGGATAGTGAACCAAGACTACCTGTTGGGAGCAGTTGTCCACTGGTCAACTTCTTCCAAAGTAAGAGAATCCTCGTGTTTTAGACTCTGTGTGCCCGTTTAAGATCGCTTACCCAAAACTGATTCAAGTGACACTAACAGTAAATCTAAAATTTAAACTGGTAAAATGAACGCTCCCCGAAGACAGTGGAAGAAACTTGTATTCGTAGAGCTGGGATTCGCTTTATCCAAAGAATCCAGATTCACTGTAGAGAAGTGTCCTAAGGTTGCGCCAGACGGTGATCAACATCAAGTTTTTTTAGGTAAGAATGAACGCCTGGGTACCCGGATGAAAGAACCGAGTGAAAGTGACGGAAGGATGTTCGTTGTTCAAAGCACTCACTTTGTAATTTTTCCTTACGAAAGACTTGCTGCTTAATTTGACTGTTCCTTTAGAATAGATACTGCTGTCATAAGTCAGTTCTTACCTTCAAGAAAGGGGACAATATTAGACCCTAATCATATGTATTTATGACTCTTTGGGCCATCATCTGTCTCATAACGGGGCTGTGGGCTAAACCTAGAGTTAAAATCATAACGGGGCTATCATCCTAGTAGCATTTTCTTGAATTTTATGACTATTTGTATATATGTTTTTCCTTGATGTATTTTTTTGGTGTTGTGAGAAGATTTTTTTAGATGATAATAAAAAATCTCTCTTGAACTAAATCAGTGCGTTGGTCAGCTCGTTCTAGAATATTTATATAAGTATTGTTATAGATTTTCTACGTCTGTGTGTTTAACTGTCGTCACGTGTATGTGCGTGCTCGTGAGTAGATAGAAATATATCTAATATATATATCTGTGTTTAGACTGTCTGACGCCTTAAAAGCTGTCGTAGAGGATAGGTGAAAGAGAGAAGATTTCCTCGATTTTTCAGAGACAGCCTCTATATCACAGTCTATCATCTCACTTATGGAAATTCTATTTCTTTTTACTAACTCTCACTGTGTCTATCACCTATTCAAACCTATTCAGAAGGGACCAACCCAAGTCTTAATTCTCCTATCCAAAAATCTACGACACAGAGCAACATCTGTGAAGAACAAAAACATTTTTTTCTTAAAGACTTTGGTGTATAAAGTAAAACCTGTCTGGCATTGCGTTGGCATCCAGAACGACAGAGTACCCATTACATGAACTTTAACATTAAATGAAGTAACGGGCCCATCGAGCCAGATTTAATTCTTCCTGAGAAAAACCTCAAGTACATTTCAGCCTTTGTGGCAAGTAAAATATTACTATCAGTAACATTCCGACGGAGTTCTGACTAGTTGTGGTGTGACCAAATAAAGTCCTATACTGAGAGAAGGCAACGACCTGACATTCCTCGTTACTAGAAACCTAAGCGATTATGCTGATATTTAAAATTCACTTGAACTTATTCCAGTGTGTCGGTCAGTTCGTTCCCAATTATCTATATTTCCATTGTCATAGTTTCACGTCTGTGTGTCTATTGTAGTCACTTAGGTGTGTGTGTATGTGAGGGATTTATATATTACTATATATTATACTGCCCAATGGGCTGATCACCCGTTGGCTTGTCACACCGATTACGGAAACAACGGCAGATGGATCTATTTGTTGGTGCCCTAAAGACGCCGCTAGGCGTGATGGGAAACTACAACAGAGAAAATCAATCTGCTGTTGCCCTTAAGACGCCACAAGGCGTGATGGCCTCTGACTGCTTGGTCGGTCTTTGGCTAAGGACGGAAGAAGAAGAAGATATATTATACTAGACGGTCTGACAAATCTTAATCTGTTGTAGATGATAGGCTGACTGAGAGAAATCATCTCGAGGGTCAAAGACCGACTCTAATATATTTCCTCCATCTCACTCGTGAAATCTATTTCTATTTTATCATCTCCCACTGAGCTATCACTTGTTTCTATTGCTATTCAGAAGAGACCAAATCAAATCTTAATTCACCTATTACAAATCTACGACAATCCTCAAACCTTGTCCCACGGAGTGCATCTTTAAGTGGACCAAATAGATGAAAATCAGAGCG
This sequence comes from Oreohelix idahoensis, assembly GCA_024509875.1. Lineage (NCBI taxonomy): Eukaryota > Metazoa > Mollusca > Gastropoda > Stylommatophora > Oreohelicidae > Oreohelix > Oreohelix idahoensis. The sequence continues at coordinate 96,389 of JAMPIV010010868.1, read as the reverse complement.
TGCCAAGTCCGGACTATAGGGTGGATGGGGTAGTACAGTCCAACCCAATTTGGTGATTGCTTCCCGTGTTGCCAGACGTGTGTGAGGTCGCGCATTGTCGTGAAGGAGAAGCAGGTCTGCTGGATTCTTGTGCTGCAGAACTCTGCGAAAACGTTGATTGAGTTTTTTTCAATGTCTTAATGTAAGCTTGCGAATTGATTGTCTCTCCTCTTGGCATAACGTCCTCAAGAATCACACCTTCAATGTCCCAAAAGACAGTGATCATGACCTATCCAGCTGAAGGAATTGTCTTGAATTTCTTTCTTCGTGGTGATTGCGGATGATGCCACTCCATTGACTGTCTTTTTGTCTCAGGTTCAAAATGATGTACCCAGGTTTCGCCACCTGTAACGATCTTAGCCAAATTGTTCTCTTCATCAGCATTGAAATGCTCCAACAATTCAGAGGAAATTGCTTTCCTTTGCAATCGGTGGTCATTTGTGAGACTTCGAGGAACCCATCTTGCGCAAACCTTAGAAAATCCGAGAGTTTTTGTAACTGCATTTGCACTACCAATGCTGACTGACAGCTGTAAGGCCAATTGTTGAGTCATTCGCCTATCAGTAAGAATAATGCCCTCAGCGCATTTCAACATTTCTGCGTTGGTGGCTGTGGCAGGGCGGCCGATCAAGCAGCTCCGTATCTCCACTTCCTGATTCTTTGATTCTCTGAACCCAGTGACTGACTGTACTCCTGTCGACTGCAAAACTTCCATACACATCACATAGACGCTTGTGAATGTTCACAACAGTTTCCTTCTCTGCAAAGAGAAATTCTGTCACAATTCGCTGCTTATAACGCAAGTTGCTAACACGCTCCATTTCAACGGTTTAGGGCAGTCGTATTGTTTGGCCAGTTGTAGTGCAATTTGGTGCACACATTTGGCACATGCCATATTTGAAGTGCGCAAAATGTCATGCTTCTTCTTCATTATTAGCTGAGAAAAACGATGTAATGCATTACTTTCTGAACGCCCCTCGTATATGGCTCTGAGACATGGAAAGCAACAAAAACAACAACTAAAAAGCTACAGACTTTTATAAATGGGTGCTTGTGTAGAATAGAAGGACTGAAATGGTATGACAAAGCCACAAATGTGGAATTGATGACAAGAACAAGACAAGTGCCAGTGGAACAAGAGTTGAGAAGAAGACGCTGGCGATGGATAGGACACACATTGAGGAACCCTGTTCTTGTTATGGGATCCACAGGGAAAGAGAGGCAGAGGTGGACCAAAAAACAAAAGGAGAAGAGAACTGGATACAGGAAAACATGGAAAGAACTTGAGCGGATGGCACAGGACACAAAGACATATGCTCCCCGGGAGGCTAAAGGGTAATGACTGATTGATTGTGTGCAGTTGGAAATCATAAAGTGTAGGCCATACGGCCTCTGCCCTGGCAGAATTTACGTTAGGAAAATTTATCCGATACAAAAATATTTATAGAATGTGGGTGGGGGGGTTGGGGGGGTGGGTTGGGTGGTGGGGGGGGGGTTGTGGTGGGGGGGGTTGGGGGGTGGGGGGGGGTTTGTGGGATGGTGGGGGGTTGGGGGGTGGGGTATTTGTGGGTTGGTGTGTTGGGTGTGTGGGTGGGGTGTTGTGGGTTGTTATGGGTATGGTGGGGGGTGTGGGGGTGGTGGTGTAGTTGGGGGTTTTGGGGGGGGGGTCTGGTTTTGTTAGTTGTGTTGGGGTGTGGGGGGTGGGGTGTTTTGGTTGGTGTGTTGGTTGGGGGGTTGGGGTTTGATAGGTTTGAGTTGTGCCTAGGGGTGTTGGTGGGGTGTGGGGGTATGAGTTGTGTAGTGTGTTGGGTTGGGGGTGGTGGTTGGGTGGGGTTGGTTGTGGGTGGGGTCATGTGTTGGTGTGGTGTTTTGGGTAGAGTGGTGAGGTAATAGTTTTGGTTGTGGGTGTTGTTTTGGTTTTTTGGGGGTAATGGGGTGGTGTGGTTGAGGTAAGTTGTTGGGTGGTGGGTGGTGTGAGTGGTAGTTTGGGGTTATGATTTAGGGGAGGTTTGGGGGGGGATAGGTTGATTGGTTTTGGGTGGGTTATGGTGGATTTTAAAGGGATTTAGGTTGGTGTTGGCTTGGGTTTGGGATGGGTTTGTATTAAATTGGGGGGTGTGGAATTCGGGGGGAATTTGGGTTTGGGTTGGGGGTGGGGTGGTGGTTTATGTTTGGTGGTGTTGGGGTGAATTGGGTTGTTTGGTGGGAGTTTATTTTAAGGGTTAGATTTTTTGTTTTTGTTTAAATTAGTTGTTAGTGGGTCTGATGGGGTTAGTATTGATATAAGGGGCGTTCCCATGGGTCAGGTAATGTTTTGACATTGTGTTTTGAGGGATCAGTGTTTGGGGAAGTGGTTGAACATTTTTGGGGGTGGTTGGTGTTGTGGGTATGTGGTTGCCATGTTGTGTGGGTTGTTAGGATTGTTTATATGGGGGGTGGTTTTGTGTACGGTTTTAATGGTGGGGGGTTATTAATGGTATGGTTTAATATGGTGTGGTGGGGTGTTAATGTTTGCGTCTAGTTGGGGTTTGGGTTGATATTAAGGATGGGGTGGGTGAATTAGATTGAAGGAAAGTGTGGTTGGGGAAGGTGGTGGGAATGGTTTAGGTATAAGGTGTATGGGGGTTTGTTGCGAGTTGGGGATGATTTGGTTTTATTGAGGAGTAAGTCAGGGTTCACTGGGTTTATTAGTTTTTTGAGAATCAGAAGTTGATATAGGGGGGGGGTTAATTGGCCGGTAATGGGATTTGGTTTGATGGGTGTTATGTGATTAGTTTTGATATTTATATTAATGGGTTATTTAGTGACTCATGGGGTGGGTGAGTTGTTTGGTTAGTTAATTAGAATGGTAGTGAGTTGATTGTAAATTTTTATAAGGTGGTAAAAAAGATGGGGGGTTTCAAGTGTTGGTTTGGGTTGGTGATATTTTGATGGAATGATCTAATATTTGGGAAGGGAACAAGATGCGGGAAGGATTTTAAGAAATGTTGGTGATTTGGTTGTTTTGTTAAATTTTTTGGAGTGGTTTGATTTAAGTTAATGTATTGTTGGGGCGTATGGCAGGCGGTTTTTTATAAGTTTTTTGGGGGTAAGTGGGTGGTGGGTGTGAAATTGGGATGGGTGTGTAAATGATGAGAGTGTAGCCATGGGAAGTTGAATGTTTGGAGTGAGTTTCGGGTATATGTATTAGTGGTTTCATGTTGGATGGGGAAGAAGGCTGGATTAATACTTTTAACATTAGAGTTGATAGAAAGGGTGATAACTGTTGATATTTTGGCAAGTAACCATTGGGTGGTGATGATTGGTTGAGGTTTTGGGTGAGGTTGGGTTGTAGTTTTGATATAAGGGCTTTAATATGAATTGGAGGAGGGGTTGTTTGTTAAAATGGTTAATGTTGGGGTGTTTGTGCAGAGTTTTTGGAAGTAATGTTATTATTGCAGCATTTAGTTGAGTAACGATTGGGCCACAATCGCCAGTTGGTGGGGGGGGCGGTTGGGTTAGGGTTTTTAACTGTGGGTAATATTTTCAATTAATGTGTGTATTGTTATAAAGGTTGTAAACCAACATTTGGTTACATCAGTAAATGATTGGGGGGGGTTGGAGTTAAGATTTAACTCATTGGGGTTGAATAATTGAGACTTTTGTGGGACATTAATTTTCGGTTGGGGGATATACGTGATTAAATATATAGGTGGTTAGGAATTATGAATTATGGTGATGGGAATTGGTCGTCACTTTGTTGGTGTTGGGATTTATTTTCTTGATGCGATGGGTGATAATTTTTGAAAATAGATGGTGGAAATTTGGGCGGAGTACTGGTTTTAAGAGATTGTGTGGGGGTTATTAAGTTGGGGTGGTAATGTTGAACTGGGGTATTATAAGGGGGGAAGAGGTATTAAGGTTGGTTGGGATTGGGGGGGGTGGGGTGGGGGGTGGGTGATGGTGGTAGTGGTTAGTCCGGTAAGTGGGTAAGTATTAGTTCTTGGGGGTTACTTTGGGGGGGTGTAAATGTGCCCATTATGGGTGGGGTGTTGGGGGGGGGGGTGTAATGTGAGTTTGGTGTGGGGGTGGGGGGGTTGTTCATGATGGGTTATTTGGTTTTTTAATTGTGGGGTTAGGGGATTGGAAGAGATTGTGTGAGGGACATGTTGTGTAAGAGAGGTGTTTGGTTTGGGGTGGGAGGTGGGGAAAAGTTTTTTTTTTTGGGGTTAGTGGAAGTTGGGTGTGGTTTTGAGGGTATTGGTTGGGGGGGATTTTTTATAATGTTAGAATTGTTGGTTAATTTATATTGGGGGTTTTGGGGGAATTTTGAGGTGGATGGCCATGGGTTGAAATGACGTAGTGAGTGGACAGGGTGGGAAATGAGGGATTGAGGTATGGGGGTGAGTTTGGTGGGGGAAAGGGGTGGGGTGTTTTTCAGATTTGTTCGTGAAATGGGGGGGGTGGAATAGAAAAAAATGTAAAGGGGGTGTAGTGGGGATGGGGGGGGCAAGGGGGGTTCATTAATGGAGGAAGTCATTGGGTATTATCCTGGGGGAAATGAAATAATTAATGATGGTAGTGGTGGTGTTATTGTTTGTAAGGGGATTCTTGAAAGATTTTTGAAAAGTGGAAATGATGGGAGCTTGGGGGTGGGTAAGGTGATTGGGATAGTCAGTGGTTGTGGGGATTTGGTGATGAAATTGAGTTATTGTCTAACTGGTAAAGTGTTACCAGAGATGGTTGGGATGGTTTGGGATGTTAATCATTATCGAGGCATGACGTACAAATATGGGGGAAGGTAAAATGTGTGTGGTTGATTTTGGGGGTTTGTTTTTGGGATACACATGTGGGTTTAAAAGATTGTTGAGGGTGGTGATAGGGGAAATTAAAAGATGAAAAAAATTGGGTGTAGGGGGGGGAGTAAAGTGGTGGATGGAGTGGATTAAGGAGGTTAAGGGGGGGGTGAGGGGTGTAGGTTGGTGTTGGGGGAGGGGTTGTTTGTAGGGTTTATAGTGTGTGGGTTTTGGTTTCCAAGGGTTAATAGGGGGAGGGGGGTTGTATGTTGTGGGGGGATTGTTGAATGGTGTTGGGGGGGGGGGGGGTGGGGGGGGTAGGGGTAGTGGATTTAAGGGTGTTGGGTTGTTTAGGGGTAAGTGTGAAGGATTAATGGATTTGGTGGGAAGTGTATGATTGGGGGATGTAGTAATGTGAGGGTTTTAGGTTTAATGGGGGGGGTTGTGTTTTATGTTGGGTTGGGATATAGAAGGAGAATTGGTGAATGTAGGGAAGGGTAAGATTGGGGGGGTGGGTTTTATTGTTGTGAATTTTTAGGATGGTAGCTAAGTTGAGGGTTTTGATTTTATGGATAAGAGTGATATGGGGGGTTATGGAATTGGGTGAAGGGGGAAGTGATGTGTGGTGGTTGGGGATGGTTGGGGATTATGTGGTGTATTGGGTGGTGTGTTTGGGGTTTTGTATTGGGTGGAAGTTGTATTATGGGGTGTGGGTTGGTAGGGATTGAAGTTGGTTGTGTTGGGGTTAATTGTTTTTGGGGTTGGGGTGACCTGTGGGTTTTTTAAGGGGTGGGAGGGGTTAGTGTTGTATGGGTTTGTAAAAGGATATTGGTGGGGTGGTGGAAATGGGGGTATTGTAGTTTTACTTGGAAGCTGTTTGGTTGTGGGTGGTAGTTTATGGAGGGGGTAATTGAGTTTGGTTGATAGGGGGTTGTTTGAGGTATGTTGTTGAGGTTAGTGTTGGGATTAAGGGTTTGGGGGTTTAACTGGGGGTTTACCCCGGGGGTGGGTTGGGAAGGGAGGGTTTTGGTGAATTGTTTAGAGGATTGGGGGTTTTATTGTTTGGGGATGGAGGGTGGTATGCGAATGTTGAGTATTGGTGGGAATGATTTGTGGCGGTTGGATTAGAGGGGGAGTGGATTGTGTTTGGGTTTTTTTTTGTTTTGTTTTGGATTTGGGGGGTGGTTAATGTTAGGTGGGTTGATTTTGGGGGGGGGTATAGGAGATAGAAGGTTCAATGGGGCAATGGGGGAATGATTATTCTGGTGTGGGGTTTGTGTGGGGTTTTAATTGTGTGGTTTTGATAAGAGATTGATTAGGATGAATGTTTTGGATTTATGTGTGTAAAAGATGTGGGTATATTTTTGGGTTGATGAGGGGGGTTGATTATGGATGGATGTAGGGATTGGGGGGATTGGGGGTTGGGTAGATTGGGTGTGAAGGTTGGGTAAAGGGATTGGGTATGTTTGTTTGGGGAGGGATGGTGTGGGAATGGGATAGTTAATTATCAATGGGTTTTGTATAGGGGGTATGAGTGTTATATGTGGAGGAGAACCTGGGTTTTTGTAAGAATTTAGGAGGGGGTTGTTGTAGGGGAAGGTGAATAAGTTGTATAAATGGGTGGTCACTATGGATTCATGGCAGACGGTATGGGGAAATTATTGGGGATGGGGGTGATAGGGTTTGGGATTATAGTGTGAATGGTGTTGTTAAGACGGGGATTCACGGTTGTTGAATATGGAAGGGGAGGTTGTAGAGTAATTTTTAGATTGATGGAATTAAGGAATGTATGGTAAGATTACGGTGGAAAATTGGGGTATGAAGTTTACCATGGTATGAGTGATGGGTGGGCATTTGGTCGGGGGTGATGTTAGAGGAGGACGATGAGGATTGTAAAGATTATATTGATTGGGGGAGAATGGTTGGATGGAATTTATGTAAAGGTCAGTGATTGAGTGTGGGGAATAATGGGGTGATTAGTTGGTAAAGTTGGGAAATTAGGGTGGGGCGGGTATGTGGGGAAGTGATTATTTGTTTTGTTAGTTTAGGATATAATTTAGGGGCTTGAATGAGGGGTATAATTTTTGTATGGCCGGGTGAATTTTTGTGGATTTATTTGTGGGAGGTAAATGTTATAAGGATAGAGGGGGAAGGGTTTGGGGGTGTGGTTTAGGGTTGTAATATGTAATGGGGGATTATTTAGAGGATTTTAGGTTTTAATGGTAGGATTTTGGGGAATTGTGAGAAATTTGATGGAGGGGTTTTATTGAAGGTGTATTGTTTGGATGGTTGGGTGGTGTGTGGGTTTTGGTGGGATTTAGTATGTTATATATGTTTATAGGAATTTATTGGATAGCGTTTAGTGTTTGATGGATGGGTAATTCATTAGTTGCTTAGGGGTATTTTGGGTTTAGAATTTTTTTGGGAGTTGTGATTTTTGGATTTTACATGGGGGGGGTATGTGTGTTTTTTGGTAGGGGATGAGTTGGGTGTGGAAATGGGGAGATTGGTGGAGGTTTGAAAGTTTGTGGGTTGGAGGGGGGGGGGGTTGGGTAGTAGTATTGGGGGAATGTGAGGGGAATTTATGTTGAGAGTGTGTGGACATTTATAAGAGAGTGTAAGGGCATTTGGATGTTTTAGGAGGGATTGTTGGTGTATTGATTAAGGTTTTGTTGAAAAATTCATGAAGGGGTATGAGTGAAGGGTTGTATTTGAGTTGTTATGTGGTATAAATGTGGGGGTCTGATTATACTTGGTGTGAATATGGAGGAGATTATTTTCGATGTGAATGGATGTGGGGATATTGTTTATGGTAAAATGTAGAGGGATTGGAGGAAGAGATATGTTTGATGTGTAAAATGGGGGGGGGGTAAAGTAATGTACAATTGATTGGAGAATTTGATGTTAAGAGGGATTTGGATGAAGTAAAGTTTGTAAAATTTGAATGATTGGATTGGGTAAGTGTGGAGAGGGTGGGTTAATAAGGTAAGTTTGTATTGAGGGGATAGGATGGGTTTGGGGATTTGTAATGTATTTGGTTGTATGATGGTATGGTTTCACAATTTGGGGATGGTGGGGGTGGTGGATTGTGTAATTTGTAAAATGGTGGGGGTTGGGTGTTGGTGGGTGGTTGGATTGGGGAAAGGTGATGGGGTATTTTTAGTAAGGTATGGGGTGGGGCATGTAGGATGTGATAATGGGAGTGGATTGGGGTGTGTGATTGTTAGGTGAAGGAGTAATTGATGGGGGTAGTGGTGGGGTTGGGGTGTGAGTTGGAGATGGTTAGTTAGGATGTGGGAATGCCGTGATTGACTTTCTTAAGGTTGGGGGGGGTGGGTGTTGTGGGGGGTTTTGGTGGGGGGGGGGGTTTTGTGGGGGTTTGTGGTGGGGGGTTGGTTTTATTGGGGGGGAGGTTTTATGGGGGGGTGAGGGGGGGGGGAAGGTAGGTGTGAAGTGTTTGGTTGTGGGTGTGATTGAATTTGTTGGGTGGGGGGTGGGGGGGGGGGTGGGGTGGGGGAGGGGGGGGGGTTGTGGTTTAGTTATATGAATGAAAATTGTTGGGGGGAGGGGTGGGTTTTTTAGGGTTGTTGGTGGGTGTTGTGGTGGGGGGGGGGGGGGGGGGTGGTTGATGATTTGGTGGTGGGGTGTTGGGGGTTGTGTGTGGGGGGTTTGGTGGGGGGTGTTTTGGATGTTGGATGGGGGGGTTGGGTATGTTTGTGTTGGGGTTTGATTGTTGAGTGGGGGAGGGTTTGGATGTGTTTGGGGTTTGTGTGGGGTTTGGGGGGGGTTAGTGGGGTGGGTGGTTTGGATGTGGGGGGTGATTTGGGTAGTGTTTGGGGAGGGGTTTTGGGTTTAGGGGTGGTGTTTTGGGGGGTTTGAGGTTGGGGGGGATTTGGGGGGGGGTTGGTTGGGGTTATATGGTGGACTTAGGTTACGTTAATGGGTGTTGGGTGATAGTGGTAGATGGGGGTTGTTAGTGGATTTATAATGGAATGTGGGTTGGGTTGAGATTTGGGTAATGTGAGGGGTGGTTTTGTGGGTTGTTTTGTACGTAATGGGTTTGTGTTGGGATTATGTTTAATGTAATTTTGTTGTAGGTGGGAGGGGTGGTCGTATGTTTTGTTGAAGGTTAATTGTGGGTTTGCGGGGGTTGAGTATTTTGGTGTGGGGGTTTGGGAAGTTGGTGGGTGGTAGGGTGGGGTTTGGGTTGTGTTGGGGGATATAGGGGGGTTTTTGGGTATGGTGTTGTGGTTTGGTGGTTATTTGTATTAAGTGGTTATTTGGATTGGTTTTGTATTTTGGATAGAGTTGGGTGTGGGGGTTTGTTTGATTTTGTGGGTTTGAGTGGGAAGTTGGGGAGGGGTGGGCTGGTTTTGTGATATGGATAAATGTTTGGCGTGAGAATAAGGGTGTTAGGATTTAAGGGTGGTTGTTTTATTGTTTGTTGGATGGTGTTGTAATTTATTTGGAGTTGATTTGGGGGTTTGGCTCAGTGGGGTTGGGTTGTGAATTGTGTGGGGATTTTTTTGTGGGCGTGGGGAAGTTTTGTGTTGGGTAGTTTATGTATGATTGGGGTTGGGGGGGGGTTTGAGTTTATGGGAATATTCAACATTTATTAGTGGGTGGGGGTTTTTTTAGTTATTTTAGTTGGGGAATGTGTATGGTGTAGGGATTAGGAGGGGGGGGGATTTGTGGGGGGGAGGTAATTTGGGTATGAGTGGAGGTTATGTAACAAATTTGGGGGGAGGAGGATGAGGTATGGTGGAGTGTCTATAGTTTGAAGGTAAGAGTTTTTGACAGTTTGTGTGAGGGGGGGATTGTTAGGTTGTTGGCCCGTATTGTCATAACGTTTTATGGTTGATGGGGTGAAATGTGTTGGTTGGATAAGGAAGTGTAAAGTGGTTAGGGATGTTGAAAATGCTTTTAGGATGGATGGTATATTTGAAAAGGCAGTGGTTTGTTGTTAGAGTGAGTTTAGAATAAGTGGAAGAATATAGGGATATTGTGCACTTATGGTATTCCCGGCAAATGGTAAGCACAGTTTTGATTTAGTCGGAATAGGGGTTACCTACGGACAGTTAGGATTCTTTTATTAACGATGCCCGGCCCTGGGTGTCTGGACTTAGTTGTAAGACACGTGGTAGAAGGAGGGGTAAATTTGACAATTATGTGGGGGGAGGGGTTGATGTTAAGGAAGAGCATGGGGGTAAGGGGAATATTGACGGGGTGATTGAATATTTGGTGTTACGCGAGGGGGACGTGCAGAAGGTCTCAACTATAAATCAGATAGCGGACGACTGAATATTAGAATACACCACTCTTAACATGGGGTGCAGCCAATCAGGCGATTGGGGCATTTCCTCACTCCACACCACCAATCAGGTGTTGAATTGGATCCTGAGACTTTATTCACTAGCAAGGAGCTAAAAGATACTCGAGTAAAGATGCGGTCCTTTAAATAAAGAATTGTTTGACCAAGGAGAACCATTTCGACATGTTCCTGGAGTTAATACTCAAATAGGATGGTCCCGCAATATTCATAATTCCATAGTGTCATAACCATGTCTTCGAGGGGAATCTAATGATCTGGGTCAGACCATTGACCTTGCTGTATGGTGAGTAATCTCGATGGTCTGTTGGGGGAAATATAATAGAAAATCGGTCACCCGAACGTAGGGGGGGGGGTTCATTCTGCGTGGCTAGCCCTGCCCCCCCCCCCCAACGGACGCCGCACTGGATACATTCAGGTTTACCGCATCCAGGTATTAAGGGGTGGGGATTTCGGGCGGTCAGCGTTTCTAATGGCGTCCTTAGGGCTGGCAGGGGTGGTGGGAGTTGGGGGTCACTGGGCATGGTCATTGGCATTGTTGTCTGACTACCACGTTGACGGCATGTCGATGTAGTGAGCCACCTCCCCCCAGACTGCCTACACTTTACATTTAGTGTTAAAGGAGGGCTTGGGTGGGCACTGATGGATGGGTTCGTTCGTAACGAGACATCATCAGTTTGGACTCCGCACGGGTCACGTGGGGTCCGGCTGGGAACGTAAAGACAGAATTCCACCGTAACTCATCCCACTCACATTTACCACACTGCTGTGTGAGACAACCAGTGATCGCTGCATGTTCACTCCCGGGACCCCAGTATATTCTCAACGTGCTTCTAGATGACTCCAGTATGTAGTGGGGATGCCTAGTTATTATTGCGGTATTTCATTTATAGAGTCACAGTCCCTCGGGGAGGATTCTCTTATCACTTTTGTAGGATCTTCGTAATACGGTCCGTGTGGGGTATCGATACATGTCTGCCGGTTAAACCCTTGTCAGATACATTCTGATGCTGAATGTATTTCATATTAGCCGTATTTCGAACCCACTGACTGACCCTGTATTAGTCTCTTGTCTTATTTTTTAGGGATTCCATACAATTGGCAGTGGTCGACTTGGCAGCGTTGGTTTACTCAGCATAATACATCACTGTTCCAATTCAATACGCCTCGAATACCTAATAAGCATTGAAGGGACTAACTTGTCGGATACCGTTAGTCTTTGTTCCACACGTAGTGCCTTCTTAGGGACAGGACAGGGTCTTAATGTTTGAGACGGGAAGTCTCACTTCTGACCATTGAGGTGGACACACAATAAAGGCAACACACCAACCCCACCCACAATCAACCCCAAAAACTGCAAATCCATCGTGGAAAGTTGAATGCCTCCTCCCGCCGCATATTTAGGGGGGTATTGCCCCACCGGTACTCCCCGAACGCATGTCTGTTTGCGTACGCCCCCCGCCAGTTCGTGATGAGTAGTTCCCCATCATACCAACTTCCTCAATACGACCCTGGAGGGACGCCCAACATCCCATCAGTTTAATGTACCCCCCGTACCGCAAGGGACACGGGCTGGTTGGCACGTGTTTGGATGAGGGGCATTGCACGCTGGGCGAGGTTGTTGGGGCACAACAAATTTTTAAGTGATGGGATGAAACCAGAGGTAATTGTTGTGGCTAACCACATCAAACACGTTTTAAGTGGGGATGCACTTATTTGTTTTTTAACACCTGTTTTGTATTTTGGCGTTTTGGGTTGTGATTATTTATTTTTTTTTTTACGGTGTACATATGAGGGAGTGCGGTGGGCGATTGCGGAGCGGGGGAGGGCACGTGTTTGTGAGAGGAACTGGCTAGGGGGCCATCGGGGGCGCACCGGGCAGCCGGGGCCAGTGGGTCAACGACAGAACACAAAACTCACAGGTGCACCCCCTGCCGCGCCACTCCCTCATGCGGGCTGGGCGCTTAGTGGTTCGGGAATAATAGTTTTTTGAATAGGAAAAATAACCGTTTTCACGTCCGGGTGTATGTATTATGGTGTTTGTATGGGCCCAACGCCCAGGCGCACGGTATCTGGACATTATTCGTAGCAAGTTCCATAGTAACTACTCCGTGATTAGAGATGATGGATATTTTTTATCCGTAGACTAGCAAAATACGTAGAGCGCTTTAGTTCAGCCCAAAGCTGGCATTCATTTTCTTTGCCACATTTGCATTAGGACAAAAAAATGAAAAAAAAAAACGTTAGGTGTGTGTGGTCACCGAAGTGGCATCACTGTCAGTGGGTAGACCAAAGAAGGGCTACTTCCCCTGTATAACATTTGTCGGTCACGTTATGACAACTGGTTTTTACAAGACAGAAGGACATCACCATCGAAGCCATCTGCAGAACAGAAGGTGGAACTGAGGGCAAGATCTAGTGTAGCGTAGTGCACACAGTGGTTGGTAAGCTACGAGAGGCGGGATCACAAGAGAGTGGTGTGGGCCACTACCACGGAGGTGCTGGTGGGCAATGCTTACAAGGATGGATTGGCAGGTTGACGCACCCTCCATAATATGTCCTGGTTTTATGGGGTGTTCTACCCCGAGACGGAACACTGCGTCAACGAATAATACCTTACCAGCAAACAAACCAGTGGTTGGCGTGTTTGTGGGAATAACAAACACGCACGATTACGCTGATAAAGGCACATGGCTTATAGATGAATGTTATTGGCACTACTAGGAGGAAACCTGCAGCATAAGTACTCTTTAAACGGAAGTAGGCTGGTAATCAGCTAATAGAGGAATTATTAGGAAGATAGATTATTTAAAACATGAAAGGCGGGTTGCAGCAGACGGATCGAAAAGTTCCGGTTAGCAAAGAATGGACTACAAAATTCCAAGATTGACAAGGAATTTGCCTTCAATGAAGAGCAAAAACTTAAGATGTTCTTAAATCCTCGAAAACTGGGATTGAAATGGTGAGAATGAAGATAAGCTAGGATACGGGGACACCTGGTCAGATCAGATCGTAGAAAGCAACATACCAATTCAACTTACGTTAGCAACCTAGTCGTCTATCTTTTAATCTATTTATGAATGGAAGGAAAATCCTAATCTAATCTACCCGTAACGTAAAACTCAAGGAGTATACTATGCCTAATAAATGGTTCACGATGTTTGTCGAGTGCAAATCTTAGGGCTAACCTAGCCCAATGGGTCTCTTACCGCGTAAACCTTGGGGTGGTGTGTGCCAGCGATGTGTGTGGAGTTAGCTATCAAAGATCTGGATCTCAGTAGGGGCAGTACACACATGACCTGAGACTAAGTGGGTTGCTAAATTTATAGTGGTGGTATAAAAAAAAGGTGGTTGTGGGTGCAACGGTGAAAATATGAAAAATACAACAATTAGGGGTTATTTCAAATAGGGAAATTGAATATTGAGGGTCTGCTAACTAAGCTATTTGCTGGCCCGATACGAGGATCTTAGAAGAATCGGGACGTGATGATATATAGGTTAGATGTTATAAAGTCCATTTCTCGAATAGATTGAATAGAAGGCGGACCTTCTTCCATGGGTGTTAGCGGTGTGGGTTTTAGGTCTTGAGCCATCGTCATGGAATAGATTGGTTTAGTAGAGGTTGCATATCTTGTCCAGTGTACGATGTGGTAGTGAAGGACATAGGTAGTTTCTGGTAGCAAGAAAGGCGTTGTTATAGTGGGGGTGGGGGTTTTTGGGGTGGGGTGTTAGAGCAAGACAAGATGAGATACAATTGGAAGATAGGTAGTGGGTAGCAAGGAAAGAAAGAATAGAAGATTAGCAAGAAGGGCCTTCTCCGCTTAATAATAGTGTGGGCGGTGCTGAAAGGACTCAAGATAAAGATGGCCAGTAGGTTGGGTTGCCAGTAGTGGCAGTTACAAGTTAAAATGCCACTAAACTTGTTCGATAAATGGGTATTTTTCCCGTGGTGTTTAGGTAGCAAACCGTGGATTAGCTGACAACACTAAAACACAACAACATGTGTCTAGTCGAGCCCAATATAACTCTATGTCTTACAGTACACGGAGATCCATGCTCTTATACTTCTCAGATCACTATAGATTACCATCATAGCTATTCCGAGTGTTTCTCCTGTCCTTGTATACATCATGCGCACACCAAGCCTCTCTCACATAGAATGTCTGGCCACGTCAGATGAACCGTACAACTCGAATGTAGTCAACAGATACTAGTCGAGATCTGTGAGTACGACACGAATGAGAATACAGCATGATATCCGCACTACATAACAAAACAAATGGTGCTCAGATGACTGGAAACGTACTATAGAGAGCGAGTAACCAATGAGGAAGATATTAAATACCGACAGACCGCGCATTCTCTCGTCTATCCAGTACATTAATACGTGCGCGACAACACAGGCTACCATCTATTAAGGCACTGATCGACACGTCTATAGGTACAACTAGTGCGAGACAAACTTGCATAGAAGGTAGAAAGGGTAAGGTAGAAGTAGATAGGTGACTAGATGTAATAAAGGATAAGGAAAAGAAGTGGAGGGGTTTGTGTTTGTGTTGGATGTTGCAAATGAATGTCGGACAACGGTGATTAGCTCCCATCTCCGAGTGTGGTAACAGTGAGAGGGATTGGTTAGTAGAAATGGTGGAAGTGCATGAGGGAGAGTGAGGGGTGGAGCGTATGGCCAGGGGGGGTGGTATCAAACCGAGTCTCATGAACATAGTTAACAGACTAGGATCGAGTGCAGCATCGCTACGTGGACTTAGCAATACACTCTTTACCATGATCGCCATAGATACATAGGCGGATCGTTCAGAACTCTATGAGCGAAACACACAGACGATCGACATAGCGAAACTATTACGCACGACTCTTTACTCAAAAGCGCCAGTATATCCGCACAACAAACCGCAGGTCAATTAAAGACATTTACAATTGCCGCATGTGGAGTCAGGAGCGCCGCAACGAAGAGAGTACTAAGAGATCTGAAAGCTGTGTAGCCAGTACCACGGTTGGGACATTACTTCGAACATAGTTAGAAATGTCATGAGCCATGTGAGATGCCTTTAGAGAACAGTTCATCTAGTCTAGATAGCGTGAAAGAAGTGTTGCATGACATTCTGATTTGAGGTCTTCTATTTCCGTTGTTTAGAGAGAAGAGAGAGCGCACTAAGAGCACGTGCAATACTAGCGCGTTCATAAAGCCACTCACGTAGCATCGACCAGATCTGTGTAGCTGTAATTCTTGTTCAAAAATGCGTACATTAAATAAGTCAACGTGATGCCAATACAAAGAGATCAAATGAATCACTACTTCGTGTAACTTTTAACATATGCGACGGCATATACGGAGAACGTAGCGAAACTAGTATGCGGAAATAGAGTTCGAAAGGAGATAGTGCGCATAAAGCCATGATTTGATGATTAGACTGGCGATTTCATCTGAGTACGTACTATCTACGATCTTTATAGCTCTCTTCCATATACTACCACGATTTCTTGGATCGCGAGTTGTAGTAGTGAATTCTACACAACAATAGTAGTATCTTGAGGGTCCGTAAGGACAGCTTTCGTACTTAGGAGTTACACACTCAGAATAAGACACTCAATATGAACACGTGTTGATAATAGTAAGCGACTCGTACCGTGATAGCACTAGAAAGTTGACACTGCAGATTCGATGAATCATCTATCTAGTACAAAGTATATATCGATGTGATGGATTATTCCACCAGAATTTCTTGATCTGACTTGTGTGAGATAAAGACAGCATCCAGTGTATCGAATGATCTAGTAGAATACTCATCGCAGCTTGTTGCCTGCACAGATATTCTCTAGATGATCCTGCCAATGAAGGTAGTTGAAACATGTCAAGGGATAAACGAACGATAGATGCGATATAACTCTATCTAACTAATTACTACTTATTGCTATGCTTGTTTATGAAAGTTGGGGAATATTTTTGAAAAACATTATAAAATTGCTTAAATACTAAACCTAAAGGGAAAGATTGTAAGTATGGGTTTGAAAAAAAGGTGAAAAAGTAGAGTTTTTTAAATTGATAAGGAGGTTTGAATGGTTATATGGTTGTTATTATGATTTTTGTTTTTAGAATTTGGGGGGTGTGGAATAATGTTTAAATTTTTTTTTTTTGATTTTGAATGGGTTTAGGTAGAGATGTGTTAGAATTAGAGGATGTATGTGTATGGTAGTGGTTATGGGTAGGTATGGTTAAAACACACAAATAGAGACACATGACAGCAGAAATTAATCTACATCCTTGTCGATGCCTTGCACTGGTAACTTGCATATGGAGTAGTTTATAGGCGGGAAGTAATGGGGATGGTATAACTATATTGACGAGTTTAGTATGATGAAGGGAAGATAAGGTAAGTATTCTGGTATATATAATAGTTATTATTGAGGATTAATTTTGTGGTATTTGGGATTAGTTGATTAGGTTACATTGAAGATCATATATGGTGACATCTACAGGACAGGTGGTGTAAATACTAGTCGAGGACTTTGATATTTGTTAGTATACATCAATTAAATAGAGCACATTCGCCGCATAGACCGATCACAGTAATCTTTTCATGTCGTTTCTTGTTTCAGAGTCATACAACTACTCTAACCAAGTCTACTGTTATATTACCCAGTAGATATTACACAAGTGAGTGCTCTGTAATGTCATTCCTACATAATATATCAACTTAATGTAACTAGAGTCGTCATCACATAGCGATGATGATGATTGAAAATCGTAACTTGATTAAGTATTCTTCTGCGATTCCAAGCTCTCTAGACTATTAGATCATAAGCTATGCTACAGCCATCGATGACTTCGGGGTCTTGTGTCCGGAGACTCTTCAGATCGCACACCTCAGTCTACTCTAACGTCGACTAGCTGTTATATCGGAGCTTGTTGATGCGTCAGTATCACAATCTAAGACTAGCGCATACACAAGAGGCATATCATCGATTGACATAAGTGCCGTTGTTGTACGCTATCATCATTCTGAGCGTCCTGAACATACGACAGTGCTTCTGATAGATCGCGAGTCAATAACAGCTTAAATCACAATCTCAGAACACTCTGCACGTTAGTGAAGACCACGTCCTCAGTAGCAGTCGTCGTGGCCGGGGGTGGCCTGCCAGCGAGTGGAGGAGCGGAGGTTGGAGTCAGAGAGAAGGGGGGGGGTGTGAGAGAGAGTTAGCACTGAGGCGCGCCTTTCACATAGAAATATATGCAAATCGCAGGCCCTGACAACGGCAGTACAGTCCAGATCGCGACATAAATCAAGGGGACGGAGGTACGAGCATTCTTCTAGTGTACTCTTTGATCATGACTAACAACTTATTCAGACTTTTCATATAAGAGTTGCTATGTGATAGCGCATCGCACATATTATAATGGGGGGGGGGGGTGGGGAAGGGTGGGTCGTCGATACATAACAAATCTGTTATTGTGTTTTCTCTACAGATAAGTCTATATGAGATTACATAAATCCCAACAATCACAAAATGTTAGGCATGCTCATATTAGCTGGTATGTCTCAGTTGAAATCTCCTGACAATAATCTCTCGTCGTGAGGTAGACATTTTATAATTCCGTTATAATCGTTTTGTCACAAATCTTAGGGGAGTATTTTACTGATAAATAGATGCTATTCATCATTTAAAAACAACATTAGTTCAGACTATCTAGAGGTAGTCTAACTGAGTTGTGAATGGTTTATTCACTCGCGCTGGTTGTATGTATTGGAACCTTCTGAGTGCCTCATGGTGCTCAATCGGATGTTATGGATACATGGGTGAGGGATGACGGTCGTAGTGGGGGGAGTCGTTCATATGATGAGTTTTGTGGAGGGAGATCATCTAGTCGGACTGAGACTATACAATTGCGGTGATAACACAGTTGAGTGTTCACTAAACGAGGCAACCGCAACTACTATAATCGCGTATCTGCGTCATCTAGAGGTCCTTGAAAGCTGTTCTCTCAATAGGCACGTGCGATACGCCTTTATATCAATATAAGTAGGTGCATCTGTACAGGAAACTCTGCCCTCATACGTGACGATATAAACTCTACTGCATGCTTGTACATGATCTTAGTCAGACTTTATAACTACTTTGCTAGTCAACCATTATGGAGAAAACACCTACGAGTATACGCAATTTTTAATTAGTGGCATGGTGGCGAATCACTTATTGATACGTAAAACACGTAAAACTACAGCACTCACATGTTTCTTTGAACTCCCACTTCATTAGAGCCTTCTATCCATTAGGCGAGAGGCTCTCTAATAGTATTCCTGTATATTCGATAACGAACCCAATGGAGTCTGGAAATTCTTATAATATTACACTACTTTATGTATACACCTTGATGATGAAATAACGTACACAAATTATAAGTACAAGATCTCTGATTAATTGTGCCTACTTCATCATAATATCTCTAGATGTAGTATAATCAGAATTTCTTTTAGCTTGAACATTGTTTAAAGCCCTCTTGTTTATTTAATAGTTTTTTTGTACTCTCGGCTAACAAACTGATGACACTCAACCGCTCTGCCACATCAGTACATACTATGTAGGAGTCTACACAACACACAAACAACAGAAGTCAACAATCGTTAGGCATGTGTTTCTACTGCAAAACTCATTTACACAAAATACATAGACAAAGGGCTCAGAAAACAACCGACTAGCACTTAACTTAGAGGCGACATAATGTAGAGTCTACATAGTTGACGTTAGTAAAAGTTGGGCAATGTGGTGGTGTACCGAGTCCATATCCAGACTCATCTTAGACACGCTATTGGGTTGAGGGGAGGGTGTGTTGGGGTGGGTTAGGTGGGGGGGAGGGGGGGTGGCCTTTGGGGGGGGGGGGCTTTTTTTTTTTTTTGGGGTTGGGGGGGGTTAGGGGGGACAATGGGGCGGGGTGAGGGGGGGGGGGGGGGGGGGGGGTGGGGGGTGGGGCGGGGTGGAGGGGCGGGGACGGTGGGGCCTAGATCTGGGGGGGTGGGTGGCTAATAGTGTAGGGGGGATAAAGCATATATGGTGTTGGACAGATATTTTTTTTTTTTTTTTTTTTTCTTTAACCTAAAAATGTCAACATACTACTCACTCATTTTGTTACGTTTCAATTTTTTATTTTGTTGACACGGCCTGGTATGTGGTCCTAATTATATTTTTTTTTTTTTTTGAACCTTACAAGCCGCAAGTGCTATATAGTTTAGCATTTTGGTCATTTTGTGACTAAAACCGTATTAGGACTAATTTACTACATTTACTAAATCTCGAGACTTTCCTGCTGCAGGAAACCGAGGAAAAACCTGGTTGTCATCACAATAGCGGGTAACGCTTAGTACTGGAAATATAAAACCTGGTTCAGCTGTACAATTTAGCGGGTTACCTGTACGCGAAACCTGGTCTAAAGGGGTAATCCTGATTTCAGAAAAACCTGGAGAATTAAAGACGGGGTTCCTGTGTAGAAAATACTGATTTGGTCTGAATAGGCGGTGTTCCTGTAAACAGAAAACAGTCTGGAGTCTCAGTGTAGCGATAGCGGTGAATAGAATGTCCGACAGTAGACAACCTAACTGTCGTCTTTTTAGCAAAGTATAGACAAGATGACACTCATGATGTGTGGGCATGTCCGGTCAATCTGCTCACTAGCGTATACTAGACTGGTCATTCCCCCCCCTCTTTTCCATCTACTCGCGGGTTCCTGTACATGACTAAGACCTGGTCTTGATTCGACAGCGGGTTCCTGTGCAGAAATCGCCGACGTCTCTCTACCAAGCGGAGTCATATCATGTGATCAGACTAACCTGGTTAAAGTAGGGTTCCTGTGCAGAAAACCTGGTCTAAAGCGGGTATATACCTAGTGCTAGAAAACCTGGTCTTAATAGCGGGTTCCTACGGCACTGGGGTGCAGATATGACTGGATAGATAGAAATGTAGAAGTTCCTGAAGCGAAACATCTGGTCTAAGCGGGATATATTCCTATACATACATGTCGTTCGACAAGCGAACCTTATGCAGGGGAAAAAACTGTCGCTAAAGCGCTTAGTTTACTGTGCGACTGAAAACACTGGTCATATTAGAGGGTGTACCTGTATGCGGTATTCTATTAATTCCTTGGGCTGTATAGGGGGGTCGTAGATACTGTTCACTGTTTTTCCTGTGGAATCATAATACACTGGGGGACGGTTGACTGTTATTCCTGGGAGGTGTATCACACAGTTTGTCCAACGTTTGTTGCGGAGGGGTCAGTGGGGGAGAGGGGTACGAGCCCCCCCCCCCCCCCACCCGAGTGGATACGGTCTAGGCCTATCGAAGCCCATCAATCGATAGGGCTTAACGGGGGCCGCACGGGCGTGACCGGGAGGTGGCGGGGTCATAATCGCCTGCCAGCCCGTGAGGACCCGATAACTGGGGGGTGGGGATACTCTATAACCGCGGGTGGGTGGGGGGGGGCGAAGGACGAGGGGTGGGGACCCAAGTTATACAACCGAGGGGGATGCGGATTGGATAAAAATTTCGAGGGGGGGGGGGGCCACATGGGGGGGGGTCGGGGTTCCGAGGCGGGGGCGAGGTGATGCATGGGTGAGTCTATGGCCCGCGGGGAGCGCCGGATACAGAGCTGGGATTTTCTTTTCGGTTTTTTTGATAATATGTTGATAGTTTTTCGGTTTTCTTTCGCGAGTTCTTTGTTTTTGCGTTTGTTATGTTTTTGGGGCGGTTCTGGATACTTGAGTCCCTTGACAGAAATAACTGGTTCTTAAGAGCGGGTTCACTTGTGCAGGAAACCTGGATCTCTGGATGTGCTGGTTCCCTGTACAGGAAACATACCTAGTGTTGGGGTGTCTTCTAATGCGGGATTCACTGTGCAGGAAAAAACGGTGTCTCGCAGCATGGATCCTATAAGCCGAGGTTCCTATGTTTTTAGATTTCCTGCTTATACCAGAGGGTTCCTGTCACAGAAAACTGGGACTTAAGCGGTTCTGTGCTGTATTAATACTGGTCCTATATGCGGTGAACGGTGTTGGTGACTGGTTTTCACCGTGGTCTTATGCTGAGGTGACGATTGCTGGGTATTTACCTGAGAAGCGTTATGCGGGGGATCGGGGATGGTTTTTGTCTTTACGGGGAGTTTGAGGGTGGAAGAAGGGGGGGGGGAGAGAGAGGTGAGAAGTGCGCGAAGGAGACAACTAGTGGCTTTATCCTAGAGACATACGCACACTAAGAACTCTCAGCAGCCTTGAAGAACATCATGCAGATTAATCCTGCTACCTTCTGCTTGAGATGTGTAGCACAGGCGTTGTCTAGCGTATCTTCTGAGAGCGCAGACTCAGTCAAACTAGGAAGACTGATCAAAGATATAATAGTGAAAATATCAACCCTCTCAGCGCACACACCACTGCGTACACTCATTCAATCCCCTCTCGCCACCTGTGCTTCAACTCAATTCATTCAGGTACTCACGACTTTGCTCGCTAGCCCTCTATGCGACTACACACAGTGAGCTTTTAGATCGTTGTCACACAGACTCACAAAAAAATGCAGTCTTCTCTGCCAGAAGTCCCCAGTTCTCAAAAGACGTATTTAACTCTGAATCTCCCGTCGAACGACCTACTAATGGGTGTGCAAATATTGCGTATATTCCAAACTATTGTTCTTTAAGATCACTCTATACAATTATTCTCAGGCGCGAGGAGTTAGTCAAGAGCCAGTTGTCCAAATAGTCGTCAGGTTTCTAGAAATGATGAATGTCAGTTCGGTAGTCCTTTCACCACAAGTATATGCGATTTCCACTGTTAGTCACCAGCCGACCACAGGATGTTGTCCATCTTATCCACAGAAATACATAAAGTAATATATCTATATAATTAATCAAGTATATATAAATAAGGTTCGGAAATGTATAAGTTAATATACTTCATTAAGTATTATCGTCTACTCCACCTGTGCAAGAGGCAAACATTGACGTTAGAGTTCAATTTCTAAAACGTAGTGTAGAGGTTCTGGGATGGCTCCAAGGCGCTATGCGCGAGTCTAGTTTTATCATTACAGCGTACTTTGAAAACCCGTGTATTGGGATATTAGTATTTCTGTCTAACTTGCACCGTCAGATCAGTGTTACTTGAGAAAACCCACGTGGTTCAAAATAAGGACTGTCTATTTCTTCACAAGTATGGAAACTACTACTAGGTGCTGGTAAAGTTAGGGTCACCCCAAAACTTTCACTGCGTGGAGGAAAAATAACACATATAATATAATAAACAGAATCTGTACTGGTTATAACTTACATTTAAACTTGCAAGCAGAGAGCTTTGCTTATCATTTAAACTTCCCGTGGCGTAAGTTATATTTAAAAATCAGCAATCCTCATGAATTAGGAACACGTGCGTATTCCGTCACCATTCATGAGGCTCGATTCTAGAGTTTATACGTTAGTTTAGAAAAATACACTCGACTGAGTATTAGCAGTTAAATTAAATTTATAAATAGCTACAATTGCCGTTATAAGCTAGAAATTTTAATTTTATTCTGCTTTCCACAGAATGCTTCCCTAGAAAATATAATAGCCTACCACTTTATTTCTCTTCTGCGCTAAAGAAATAGATTAAAATGAATTAAGCGATTTAACACTTTAACACTCACAAAATCTATATATCTATCATATTAATTACCTCAACCACAGAATTACAGGTAGTCGCACAACTTAAGAATAAAAATGCTGAAAATATTTCTGGAAGTCTAGAAGTTCGACAAATTGCCGAAACAAACTGAGATCTTCGCTAACAGCTATTCTGTTTTTTTCGAGCGACCTATCTACTGTGGAGTCTATGAGCGAGAATGAAAATTAAAGTTTCAAACTTGGCCAATATATCTTAAAATCAGACAAAGGGCCCAAACTTTACTTCGCCAAGCGAAATTATCTCCCCATCTACTCCCAACATTTACGTCCGCTTTAACGCTGTGTCGTATATATCTGTCACCTACTGACACACGATCGTCACGCGTGTTCATGTTTCCAAATCCCAGACCTGCCCTGCACATCCACATGGGCGGGCTAGATGCTTCTCACATACAGTCTCGACCATGGCCTCAAAGTGTGGCGCCGGGTGTGCAGAGTTTGGGATTTTTTCGAGACAAATGTATGGATTTCCTTGTCCGGTGCAAGTTGTAAAGTATTCACCACCCCTTTCAACGGGACTTATGCCGAGAAGATAGCTCGCGCGGCTCGTGAGAATGTGGACGATTTGGTACGTCCTTTGTTCCGCGAACCGATTATCACGCCTTCTGACGCCCTGCAGCCCTGACATTAGTTAATATCAGTCCTAGCGCGATTCTACAGTTTTAGAGAAAGGGAAAACAGGTAAAGTTTGCCGAAATTATATGAAATTATTTATTTCGCAAAAACGATTGGCATGAAAAATATTTCAGGAAAAATGAAATACAGAGATAATAAAAGAGAGAATTTGGGTGAACGAATAGGAAGAAGATGTAGGAAATTAAATGAATATAAACCCTACGTGACAGCTAGCTACAATGCAAAATTGTATTTGGTATACCACAGCCTGGTTGAAAAACTGTAAGGCTAGCTACATTGACAAATTGTATTTGGTAGATTAATATGAAACAAACACAAAGGTATGCTATCAGGCACTCGCAGGAAACAAAGAAGCAAAACACCAGACAACAGAAAAACAACAGATATGAGTAGTTTACCCAAGATTTGAACCCTGGATTTTCCGTGCGACAACCCCGCCTAGCCATGAAAGCGAATCACAAACACCTTCACCTCCGCTGCCATTTAACGCATCACCACGAAAAATGGATGTTTCATTGACCCTCAAAGTCATTAGTGCAAACCGCAATTACCACAGACACCGAAAGTTCCACTATGGGCAGTTTAGCTATTATATGACGCAATTCACATTCTGTAGTATTCCTTGTCATGCAGTATAGTCCAGTCCAACAAGACAAGGACCTTAATACTGTGTCCAGTAAATGATAGTAGACTTAGAACAGTGAGGACAGGACAGAGGGTAGGTTTGGTATTGTATAAACATTTATTACACACAAGGAAGGGAAACCCGAGGCCTGCAAACAACAAATTAATATGAAACAAACACAAAGGTATGCTATCAGGCACTCGCAAGAAACAAAGAAGCAGAACACCAGACAACAGAAAAACAACAGACATGAGTGGTTTACCCAGGATTTGAACCCTGGACCTTCCATGCGACAAACCCGAGCCTAGCCCATGTTCAAAACGAATCAACCACCATCCTCCCAGCCCATCTAAGCATGCACCAAAATATTGATGTTTAAATGACAGTAAGTAGTGGCGAAACCGCCATACCACGACACCGGAAGTCTATTATGCGGACGTGTAGGCCTATAATGACGCTAGACGCAATCACTTCTGTTGTAGTCCCTATAATGCAGTATACAAATTTCCAACAAGGACAGCGGGACCTTAATACTGTTAATACTGTGTCCAGTAAATGATAGTAGACTTAGAACAGTGAGAACAGGACAGATGGTAGGTTTGGTATCGTATAAACGTTTATTACACACAAGGAAGGGAAACCCGAGGCCTGCAAACAGCAAATTAATATTAAACACACACAAAGGTATGCTATCAGGCATTCGCAGGAAACAAAGAAGCAGAACACCAGACAACAGAAAAACAATAGACATGAGTGGTTTACCCAGGATTTGAACCGTGGACCTTCCGTGCGACAACCCCGCCTAGCCATGCAAGCGAATCACACCATCCTCCCTGCCATCTATGCATCACCAAAAAATGATGTTTCAATGACAGGTCATTAGTGCGAACCGCAATACACGACACCGGAAGTCCACTATGAACAGTTTAGCCTATTAATGACGCAAGCATACCTTTGTGTTTGTTTCATATTAATTTGCTGTTTGCAGGCCTCGGGTTTCCCTTCCTTGTGTGTACTAAATGTTTATACAATACCAAACCTACCCTCTATCCTGTTTTCACTGTTCTAAGTCTACTATCATTTACTGGACACAGTATTAATGTCCTTGTCTTGTTGGACTTGCCTATACGGCATGATAGGGAAACAACAGAAGTGATTGCGTCATTAATAGGCTAAACTGCCCATAGTGGACTTCCGGTGTCGTGTATTGCGGTTCGCACTAATGACCTGTCATTGAAACATCATTTTATGGTGATGCGTAAATGGCAGGGAGGATAGTGTGATTCGCTTGCATGGCTAGGCGGGGTTGTCGCACGGAAGGTCCAGGGTTGAAATCCTGGGTAAACCACTCATGTCTGTTTTTTTCTGTTGTCTAGTGTTCTGCTTCTTTGTTTCCTGCGAGTGCCTGATAGCATACCTTTGTGTTTGTTTCATATTAATTTGCTGTTTGCAGGCCTCGGGTTTCCCTTCCTTGTGTGTAGTAAATGTTTATACAATACCAAACCTACCCTCTGTCCTGTTCTCACTGTTCTAAGTCTACTATCATTTACTGGACACAGTATTAAGGTCCTTGTCTTGTTGGACTGGCCTAATCTGCATGATAGGGAAACAACAGAAGTGATTGCGTCATTAATAGGCTAAACTGCCCATAGTGGACTTCCGGTGTCGTGTATTGCCATTCGCACTAATGACCTGTCATTGAAACATCATTTTGTTTTGATGCGTAGATGGCAGGGAGGATGGTGTGATTCGCTTGCATGGCTAGGTGGGGTTGTCGCATGGAAGGTCCAGGATTCAAATCCTGGGTAAACCACTCATGTCTGTTGTTTTTCTGTTGTCTAGTGTTCTGCTTCTTTGTTTCCTGCGAGTGCCTGATAGCATACCTTTGTGTTTGTTTCATATTAATTTGCTGTTTGCAGGTCTCCGGTTTCCCTTCCTTGTGTGTAATAAATGTATTTGGTAGACCACAGCCTGGTTGAAAAACTGTAAGGCTAGCTACAATGACAAATTGTATTTGGTAGACCACAGCCTGGTTGAAAAACTATAAGGCTAGCTACAATGATAAATTGTATTTGGTAGACCACAGCCTGGTTGGAACAGTAGAAGCAGATGTGTCCATACTATAGTGTGTCCAGCCCAGGTCGGTGGTGCCTGACCAGGTATTGTGGGACAAGTCAAGTCTAGAGCATATTTAAATAAAACAAAATGTCACGTTTGTTAATCACAATGTTGTGTTTAGTAATATGCGACATATGTGGCTGTAATTCCCGTTAGTTATTTATAGTTTCATCGTTTCTTACTTCTAGTGTCCTTTCTAATGTCTGGGAGTTGGAGTGGCTAAGAGTGATGGCGTTCTAAAGGTAACGGGTTCGATTCCCAGTAGCGGGAATTTAATTTATGGACATATTTTTTCCAAACCAGTGGTCCTAATGATATCATCCTTCCCCTGGTCTCCTGTGTAGGGAGATCGGATGTCAATCCTTCTCGGATAAAGATGAAAAAAAAACACAGAAGGTCCCGTGTGCAAGTTGTGCACGTTAAAGATCCCACTACAGTTGGAAATTGTAGGAAAGAGTAGGTCATAAATGCCGCTTCCCTGACAACATTTTAAAATTAGAAACCTACCCACCACATAAATATTTATAGAATGTGTGGTTTCTGTATACTCACACTGGGATTTTCGTCGGTGCTATGGATTTCGTGCACTGTGCTGAGATCCTGCTTGTGTGATGTAAGGGAGGAGAACGGAGCGCTGATGGAGAGGTCCGTGTGCAATAAAAATGGTCCTTAAAACCATAACCAACCAACCCAATCCTTTATAATGTTATAATTCACTTCTATTCTATGACCTGTCTTGTACTGGGATCCTAAATGTTACTCGTTCATGGGTGTCTAAGATTTCTCCTTGACTAAGGTGTACCGCAGTCTGGAAGTCTTAAAGTGCTTTAGATTTTAAACTGATTTTTTTCTTCTCCAACACACGGCTTTCCGTGATGCTCTGATTGGGGGCGACCCAATCATAATTTAGTTTAGTTTAATATTCTAATATTAAACCAACCCCGAAAGTAAGGAGTCTGATTATGGTAGGAGGTTCCCCCATCCTCCTCATTCTGACCATATTACGTGACAGTATATGAGATTGCTCTTCAATTATTATTTGTTTACCACAATCATAAAAACACCCAACTTGCCCTAGATTATTACAACTGATTATCCTTTCCAAGGTTGTTATAATTACATCGTTGTTTATTACAACAAATCATCTGCGCTGAAGTGTTTGTCGTGATTTACTTCCCTTGCTCTGCAATGATTGTCCAATAGTGGCCAAAATTCTAATTATCTACAGAATGTCTTCAACGGTGTCTACCTTTCGCTCAAGATTACTCTTGGCAAAGATGAGAATTAAAGAATGGTGCTTCAGCTCTAGGGAACTTCATAGGTATTTAAGAAATCAAGTACTACGGCTGATAGGATCCAG
Organism: Oreohelix idahoensis; assembly: GCA_024509875.1. Taxonomy (NCBI): domain Eukaryota; kingdom Metazoa; phylum Mollusca; class Gastropoda; order Stylommatophora; family Oreohelicidae; genus Oreohelix; species Oreohelix idahoensis. The sequence continues at coordinate 68,795 of JAMPIV010010868.1, read as the reverse complement.
GCCGTATGCACTTTATATCTTCACAGACCTTCTATGCGTAAGGATTTTACTCGTTTTGGTAAGCTCCCAAGTGATTTAACTCAGTAAAATATTACGTAAATAGGTCTGTTATAAGTATTTAACATGACTGAGACGTACGGGTGCTGTTCACTCAAAATGACTAAATTAATTATACATTTGTATATATCGAGGTAACAAAATTTAATATCCATTTATCGTTAACAAATGTAAAATAAATAAGGGTGGGGTGAATTAGGAAGAGTGTAAAATTTCATCACTGGGGATGATCTGGATAGTGTTTTCTCTTTTGAATTTTCTTACAACAAAGTAGTTCACTTGGCAGCTTTAAGTGGGAACTTTAGCTGCCATTAAAATGTCGGTTGATTCTTCTGCTCCCGCCTTATTTGCTTGTTCTTTGCAGGTTAGGACTGGTCCACTCTCGTCACTGGTCAAGTCTGGCGGCCTTAACATTTCCTCGTACTCTCGTTGGGTCATTGCGAAGACGTTCCAGTGTCTACTGTTGTTGTCTAGCCTTTGACTGAAGGCACTAATACCCTCTCACTTAATTCCACAGATACCACCTCCAATTGTACCAACGACCTGTATAATGAAATAGAAAGAGAAAACAAAATAACCTTCCATAATAGTTTGGTCTCCTGACTAAAAAAAAATCGAGTGTCCCCTTCCCCTCACAACTTTTTTTATTACACCATCCCATCGTGCTCAGAACTGTTACCCCTCTATGAGCATTAATGTTAATCACAGTAAGCGGAAAATATCCTATCCATTGCATTTGTATTGAAACATGTTCACATAGCATTTTACATATGCCTTGGGTTAAAAAAGTTAATAAATACATCACATCGTTCAACATCATACACTCCATGCGCCATAAATAAACCTTTGGGGTACCTCTGCTTTTGGTTTTCTCCTATGAGAAACCCGCATAAAGCAATCAACCAGCTCCTTGCAGTGGTTGTTCTTGAAAACCATTAATCTAATATGCTGAGTTGGCAGCATCGTTTGAACTGGACTATCCACATAGCAATTTTTCACATATTACTCAATTAACACACTATACAATATTACTCAACACACAAAAATGATAGGTAGGGGGGGGGAGAGTGGGGGATAAAATGTACAACTATACACCAAAATAGGTGGGGGGCTAATACAGATTGACTTCTGGCTCAGAGAAATAGTTAAGGCAAGTTGATAAAGATGCCTCTTACACGTGGTCTGTGGTGTTACTTTACAATAGACTCTGTGACCGTACAAGCGGATGTGCAATAATTGAGAGTGTTGTTAATTTAACCACTTAATGATTCTCCACAGTGCTGACGAATACATAGGATGATGATGTTACATTCAGATGCATAGATCTCCCGCTAACATCGTATGAACGCCGTCTGCTAAAGGTTAGCGGACGTGCAATTGTAAAGGTTAAGACATTTAATATATTGCGATAGATGTTTCAATTATTGAACGCTCCATACACGATCGATTATGACGTGTCTAGCGTTGTTTGGGTCATAGTCGGTAACTAGGAGACGCTACCCTTTGTTACTTGACCGCCAAGCTGAATAGCTGCGTTTTGTTAACCTTCCAATTCAATGGCATGATATAGCCATTTATATGTGCTGAAGGACTCGAACCGGAGGCATTATTCGTTGAATCACGTTACACCATTCAACCATTATGAATTATGTATTTTATATCAAGTTGCTGAATTAATAAGATGAACAGTTGTTTACATCTTGATGCCAAGTTCAGGCATTACGACAAACCAAAGGTGAGGTTCACCCCATTCGCGTACGAATATTTCGCCCTAGTGCACCATCCAAGCTGGCGTTCACCACTACACAAAAGTTTAATACAGCGAAAATTTTCGCTAGGCCTATCTTTCTTCGCTACTTCGCGTTCAAAATCAGACTGACTTAATCTTTTTCCCGATTTAACATTCCCCGTTCTCTGCTGAAATTTGTTCACCTTCGCAAAACTTTGTCGTGCGTTGTGACGGATAGGATGACAATTGAAGTCCCTGAATTGATGAATGATAATGGTAGTATCCTCGAATAGCATCAGTACCCCGAATATTGTTGTAATTTTATCGTCAACGTGGAATCCTACCACGCGTGCAAATTAGTATGCACATTTCCACGTAGATTTTCACCTCGAGGGCTAATTAATATGTAAACAGTTATCGTGCGAGGATCCAGGAGTTTCGTTTTGTCTTAGGTTTAGTTAGCCACGCCGACAGCCTATCTCTCGATCTTGAAAATCAGCAATTTCTCGTACCTCTTTTCAGTCATCCCGTCTAGAAGGGCGTTGCCAAGAGGAGACGTAAGCGGTCAGTATCAAAAGACTGTGGTGGTCCCAGAAGAACGAAGCAGTTTTTCACACCTACGGTTTACACGTTTAAATTTCTGCCGGACCGAGAGATACAGGGGGAAATCGAACGAAGGAGAGACGGGGAAAGTCTAGCGGCAAAACAGAAAAGTTCCCTGATTTCAAATAAGGTGTGAATCTTCGCATGTCGCTATTACTTTTCATTTCATTAACTATATATTGGCATCGCCGAAAATGCAGTTTATCATTCGTTGCCCAGAGATTTGAAGGAGTACTAGCTTATATTAGAATCTTACAAGATTTCTTTGGAGTTCTTTTATATTGGAGTGAATTCATTCTGGTGCTACGGTAAAATATATTAGTCTTGAGATTCAGTAGTTTAGTTCCTTCATTTATTTCACTGGATTTTTGTGTTAATTTAAACCTATTAAATAACCCCATCGCAAAGTTTTCCAGTCGCAAATTAAATAATATAACTATCCGTTATTTCCCGAGATAATAGATGTGCAACATAATTTTTAAACGCTAGGCGAGCGAAATTGTTTAATAACCATAATTCTATTTCATCTTGCGTAAATTTTGAGTAATTAACTGTTCATAGCTAGTGTTAAAAAACAAACGATACATTAGCTAGTCACTCGTGTAGTCTTTAAATATAAATAATTTAATACCGGAGTGATTTTACAGATCTTACCGAATACCGCGGGTGTTAGAAATAATTATAGTAGAATTACCTGTTTTATATATTCTCTTTGTACAGGTGATCAGACCTTGCGATCCAACGGTTTTATTATATAGAGAATCATGTTCAGATGGCTTATGGCATCCCAGTATATGTTCCAACCATAATAACATTGACTATACCAAAATCTGATGGTTGGAGACCCTTATAAGTCCACCTTCTAAACCCTTGACAGCGGTTAAATAACCAGAACGGTCAATTGTTCACTTGTGTTAAATGTTAACTGGTACGGACAATGCCAGAAGATTTTATTATATTTAATTCTATAAAGTTCCCTGGCCTGATGAGGCAGAACTGACAGCACAAAATATATTTAATCAAAACCCTTATGACAGTAAAAACAGTGCTCCTAACATTAACTATACAGAGAACAGTTTCAGCTATTCATTCAGAGAACAGCCGGGTGGTAACATTCTGCTGTTGGAGATATTTCCCAGTCATTACGACAGAATCCTAGAAAAAACAAACTTATTCCCAATTAAATACCTGCAGTCTGACGGAGAATCCTTGCCAGGAAAAATTATAATCAACACACCATTTCAGCGAACTCTCCGAGCGATATTAGCAGTGGCTATACGGAGTTTTCTGGGGCTGGACTGGACAAAATAACAGGACATCTAATAGTCTTTGTTTAAGAACTGTGTGCGATTTAATTCTATGGACGTATGCAGCCGACTGAGGGGTAAGTCTGAATGGATGTGAGCGCTCACTGCATGAATGTAGAGCGTGGAAACTGAACGAAAGAATTTAGTTTACTTAAGTTTACTACTAATATAACACCTTCTTTTTCATCTATTCTCTCACTAAGTCTGAAGGCCCACGGGAAAGTTAAATTAAGGACATATCCTATATACCCGTCCCGTCTACCCCACTCCCATTTGTCAATCAATTGTTTGATCTGTTGGGTAAACACACCTCGGGTGGGATCATTTTCCTAGTTTTTCCATGTTCCAGAGGGAGGGTCTATGAGAATATATATTGTTTATTTATTTTCCCTTTATGTAACTATGATTTCACCTGATGACATGATAACGATGTATTAATTGTTGTAACCTATTTTTTTGTCTAAAGATAGAATACATTTATAAACCTTAAGCTATTAGTTTTGGTCAAACAACCTCCCCTGCCCATTATATGTGCCCATAGTTTACCTGTTCGTTTCTACGTATGTACGTATTTATGTCACAAAATTGTTTGTGTGTGCGTACGAGAGGATAGTGTATTAGAATCAGTATCTGGTGAAATAATACTTCTTCATTTAGTGTGTCGTGCTATATAGGTGAGTTGAGCAATCACTCAACCCAAGACAGTATCTTTCTTACACTCTGTATTCCTCGAAAACAGGACTATTTCTCACACCTTTCTCTCACATAGCTTTCACTATCTCACCCCTGCTCGATTTGGACCATAAAAATAAAGCCTATCTAAATCTCACGACAATAATGTGTAGCTCGCCGGGATTTTGAGCCGCGACAATAAAGTGTTGCTCACTGGAATATTGAGCCAGGTCTAGTAATTGACTAGTGTCTATTACGGTATCTTATCTGATTTTCAGTTAGATATAGTGTGTCGTGTGATTGTCTTGTGAGATAAGGAAAATAAAAATAAAAAATTCATCCCCCCTAGACAAACGATCTTAGACAGGGTGTTTTGACCAAACAAAATTGTAGGTTGTTTTTTTTCCACAGCATTATAAAAACATTTACAGCTTGTTTATAATAACATCTGTCAAATATATGGTATATGAAAATATTTTGTGCAAAACCGTTGGATCGTGTGAGTGTGTAAACAGTCACAAAAGGTTTGAAGTTAGCAGAGTTGAGCTAAGCAAAGGACGGCTATTCTGATTTTTTAAAGTCTTATTAATAACGTTCCTTCTCTAACTGACTTCGGCGGGCGAGCTTTGTGGTGGAGATTTAATTTTTAAGGAAAATTTTTTTTCTCCTTAAAAATTGAAAAAATAAATATAATACATTTTTTTATATATTTTTTCTCTACCGATAGTATTATTTGATTCTTTCTAGTTGTTTCACCTACCCTTTACTGTGGCATTGTCGCCTGCATTAAGAGTCTTAATTGACAGATAATATCACCGATAGGTTAGCAGATTTATAACGGTAGGAGGTATCTCAGGTAACTTATATTTTGTGTTTTTCTCGGAAGCGGCTTAGAGTTTTTTCCCCCTTCTTTTCTTTTTCTTATTCTTTTGTCGTGTTAGCATCCAGTTCTTTGACATGGCAGAGCGAGTTCAGCTTAGGTCCATGTTGAGACAGGAGGCGAAGGAGACAGGACTGCAAGGAGATGAAGCGACCGCGTTTGTCAACAAGGAACTTGACAGATATGACGCGGAGGAGAAGGAAGCGAAAGAGAGAGCAGAGAGGAAAGAAGCACAAGATAAAGCAGAGAGGAAGGAAGCACAAGAGAGGGCAGAAGCTAGGGAGAAGGAAGCACAAGAGAGGGCAGAAGCTAGGGAGAAAGAATCGGAAGAGTGTCAATTTGGAGCAGAAGAAAATTGAGGCAGAGATGGAAGCCCGCAGGGCAAATGAGAGAGAGAGAGGGAGAGACAACATGAATTGGCACTTAAGACTTTAGAAGTCCAAAGTCGGGGTGCTTCTACTTCCAATAATGGAGAGCCGTCTTCACCCCAGTCTCAGTTAACTGATCTCTCTAGTAGCCAATCTTCCCAACTAGCAGCGATGTCTTTTGTCTTGGAGTCTTTCCCTAGCCCTAATGAGAAAATTGACACCTTCCTAGAGAAATTCGAGAAAATGGCGAATCTGTATGGGTTAGAGAGTTCCCGGTGGTGCCTTAAACTTTCACAGGCCCTAAAAGGTTCCGCTTATGATGTTTACATGAAGCTGGGAAGCAACCAAGATGACTATGACACGTTAAAGAAGGCCTTGCTAGAGCGTTTTGAGATGACCGCTCGCAAATTTCTGCAAATGTTCAGAAACAGCCGAAAGGAGAGCACGGAGACATTTCCGCAGTTCTCTTCACGTCTCACGGGCTATTTGACAAAGTGCCTGGAATTATCAGAATTACCTCTTACATATGAGGGAATTCTGGAACTTGTTCTTGTAGAACAGATAAAATCAACTTTGTCGAACGAAACCCGTAGATTTCTGGCTGAGCAGGGCGCAGTCAAGCTTGAGGACATCCTCAATAAGGCGGAACGCTATGCAAATGCAATGGCCGAACTTCCCAGCACAAAACGCAAACCAACAGATGAGCCATCTCGAAAACAAAATCTAGAACAGTCATCCTATTCTTCTAATTCCTCCCAGCACTATAACCCACGAGAAACGAATACCCAGAGACCTCCCCAAGAAAAATCGAAATTCTACAAAACCCGATATCCCACCAACAACAACAATCCTGATCAACCTGCAAAGCCTGCAAGGCAGCGCGGCCACCAAGGTCAAGGCAAGGGAAAGACCCCTACAGCAGGGACGTCTGATCAGGGCAAGCACACCGGGCCGAATCGCATCGGATGCTTGCATACAGCCTCGCAAGGAAGAGTCAATGTCAGTGATTCTCAACCTGAGGGAGAGAGACCCTCAACGCGAGGAACTGTAATTTTGAACGGTACCTCAACTACTTGTCTTTTTGACACTGGATTATCTTTTGACTGTATTGTCGCCAGGCACCTAGTCAAACCCGGTCAGGAGACAGAGGACACCGTCAAACTATGTGGAGTTTTTAAGAGTGACGCACCCAGGACGCTTCCTATCGCACTGGTAGAAATACACTCTGATTTTGTCAGAGGGGTTATTAAAGCGGCCATAATGGATGATCCTATCTACCCAGTTATCCTGGGATGTAGATATGTGTTTGTTGGGAGACCAAAAGAGCCGATTGTGGCAGCGGTAACCACAAGAGGGCAAACCAAGAAGGAGAGGGAGCCTGCGCCAAATTTGTTGCCGAATGAACTGAAGGAGGCGCAACAAAAGGACCCTACTCTGGAGCCCTGCTTTAGAAAACTGCCCATGGCTAAGGACCCCAGACACCACGGAGACATCTTTCCGAAGGATGGCGTATTGTATCGTAGAACGGGCGACCATGATACAGGGAATAACCAGCTCCTAGTACCGACGCAGTACAGAAGCCAGATCTTAGAAATGGGGCACTCTCTTCCCTTCAGCTTACGTATGGGACAAAACGCCACTATTCAGCGAATAAAACTCACTATTGGTGGCCAGGAATGAACTCTGAGATTATCAGGTACGTGAAATCCTGCGCCCAGTGCCAGCGTGTGGCACCCAAGCAACGGACACCCTTTGTTCCCATGGGTGATGCGCCAGTAGTGGGGACACCATTTAACAGGTTGTAATCGACATTTTAGGACCCTTAGAAAGAACTAAAAGAAGGCACAGGTTTATCCTGACCTTAGTCGACACTTGAACTTTGTGTGCCGAAGCTATATTACCAGCATACACGAATTACAAGCATGTCGCAGAAGCCCTCGTGCAGATATTTACACGGTTGGGTTTCCCTCAAAACGCTTTGACGGACAACAAATCCCCATACCGTAGCCTGTTGATGGAAGAGATCGTTAAGATCTTGAGGAACCAGCACATCTACACAAGCCCTTATAATCCGGCTGGAAGTGGATTAGTAGAACGTGTCCACGGAAGCCTCACCATGATGTTACGTAAGCTGGCTCAAGAGAAACCTAAGGAGTGGGACCTATATATATCTGCAGCTTTATTCGCCTACAGAGAAGTTCCCCATGCATCTACAGTTTTTCCGCCCGCTACACTTTTATTCGGCAGACCTATTAAGGGGCCACTAGAAGCCTTACTTCGGTCCCTGACAGACCAAAAGGCTGACGAGACAGTCGTCTCAGCAAGCAAATATGTATCTGAGCTCAAGGAAAGGTTACAGCTAGGATGGGATCTAGCTACAACTAACCTTAAGAAAGCACGCGCAAAACTCGCCAAAGATATAATAAAGCTGCAAAAGAGAGAGAACTCCAAACAGGGGAGAAAGTTTTGTTGCTACTTCCAACCGGAAACAACAAACTTCGCATCGGATGACAAGGGCCGTTTACCGTCCTTAAAAAGATCTCCCACACTAATTACAAGATCTCCATTAAAGGACAGGAGAAGGTCTTTCATGTTTATCTGCTTAAGAAATACTTGGAAAGACCAGTGTCGTCCTCCGAGCATCTCCTGGCGATCGCCATAGCAACGGAAGACGACGAAGATGACGAGAGTTGCATGGAGTAGCCACTGCAACAAACAGAATCATTTAAAGCTGTCAAATTCGGCGACAATCTCTCGGAAGCACAACAGACAGAAACCAGGACGCTGCTGAAACAGTACGCTGCAGTCTTAATGGATGTACCTGGTCGAACAAATCTCATAGAATTTGATATGAAACTAACAAACGAGACCCCTGTTCGAACCAGAGTTTAACCCATTCCATACGCTAAAGCCGATGCACTACGCGGAGAAATGGACAAGCTAAGGCAAGCAGAAATTATCAGTGAGTCTACATCTCCTTACAGTTCAAGTGTAGTACTGTTGCAGAAGCCCAATAAGGAAGTTCGGCTATGTATAGATTACTGGTTACTAAACGCTGTAACGGAATTCCAGCCCGAATCTCTACAGACTGTTTCTGAGTTGTTCACTAAGCTTAGCAAGGCAAGAATTTTTTCCAAGATTGACCTGAGTAAAGTTTATTGCCAAATACCAGTCAAGGAGGAAGTTAAACCTTTGTTAGCTTTCAGCACTAGTGAAGGAAATTACACATTTAATGTGATGCCGTTCGGACTGCACAACGCACCAGGAGTGTTCACCAGGATGATCAAGAAGCTTTTAGAACCTTTGCACAGTCCCCATATCCATAATTTCATGGATGACATACTAATTGCATCGGAAACCTATGATGAACATATTGCTACGGTTGCTATGCTCATCAGGACAACAGGAAACTGGTCCCATAGCCAGACCTAGCAAATGTCTCATCGGGTTTGAAAAGCTAGACTTCCTGGGGCACACTATTTCTCATGGCTGCATGTGGCCTGTTAGGAAGAATGTTGAGAAAATAGTTGCAGCTAAAAGGCCCCGAACGAAGAAAGACACCCGTTCTTTCCTATCACTGTGCGCTTATTATCAGAAATATATCCGAAATTTCAACCGGTTAACGGCACCCCTGACTGACCTTACAAAAAAAAGGACGACCTGACCGTGTTATTTGGGATTCGAAGTGTGAAGAAGCTTACAGCACGTTAAAAGGACAGTTGTCCGGATACCCCATTTTGAGGCTACCTGACCTCAAGAAACCTTTTGTTTTGCGGGTCGACGCTTCACAGTCTACCAACAACTCTATCTAACTTTCTTAACTCTTTGACTCAAGACAAACGCTCTGAACGTTGCAATATTCTACCCGCTGTGCCAGCTCAACGCTCAGAGTGTTGTTTTTAGTTTATCACAAATAAACCCAAAAAAATCATCCATTTAATGCAGTTTATATATACTGAAGCACATTAAAAACGCACCACCTGTATAATCCAGGAACAGAGTGTGAAATGTAAATATAAGTGTTTACAAGTTTACAAATTTGGAATCGTTATTCATTTTCCTATGAATCCATGCTGGTCATTAACTTGTACATTTGATTGTTGTGAAATTCATTGCATTCTGTGCAGGTAAGGGAGAAAACCAAAAATGCAACCAATAAAAAAATTCATTCACACAATCCTCAGTATCTGGTATGTCCACCGTGTGCTTGCAAACAAGCTTGGCAGCGGCTCCGCATGGAACGCACAAGTCTCTAAAGGAAATTCCGGGAAATCAAGTCCCATTCACGTGTAAGAGCAGCTTCGAGCTGTTGCAGATTAGCTGGAGAACCTTGCCTGTAGACTATGCGTCCAAGCTCGTCCCACAGATGTTCTATAGGGGACATGTCTGGTGATAGTGCAGGCCAATCAATCGTCACAATGTTCTGCTGCTGTAGATACTGCTGCGTAATGCATGCAGTGTGCGCACGTGCGTTATCCTGCTGGAGAAGCTGCAAGTCTGGATAATTTGTGAACGCAGGAGCAACCAATGCATCCAGAACCTCATCTCGATATGTCACAGCATTAACATTTCCACGGAAGACGTGAAGAGGCAAGCGATGGTGAAAACTGAATCCTCCCCAAATGTGAATACTGCCACCTCCAAATCGGTTGTGCTGACGAACACAGCAATCTGCAAAGCACTCTCCACCCCGTCGCCAAATCCGCATACGTCCATCAGCAAAGGATATGTTGAATCTGCTTTCGTCTGTGAATAGGACAGCATTCCACTGCAGTCTAGTCCATCTGACATGTTGCTCTGCCCATTGCAGATTCTACTGACGATGTCTGTGAGTCACGTTTGGCCCAACATAAGGTCGTCTTGCAGTAAGGCCTGTATCTCTGAGTCATCGTATGACTGTCATTCGAAAGACTTGCCCACGTCTACCCACGTCTACCCACTATTGCTCTTGTTGTTTGACTTGCCGGGAGAGAACGATTCCTTAGGTGACTCAGCACAATATGACGATCTTGCGAAGGGGTAGTAACTCGTGGTTGGCCACTTCGATGTCTATCCCGGGCACTGCCAGCGGTTCCGTAACGTTCATTGAGACGTACAATAGTGCTGTGGTGGCAATTCATCCTTCTGGCAATGGCCCCTCGAGCTCATTCCGGTCTCCAACATACCAATGGCTCGTTGGCGGTCGTTTTCAGATGGTCGTGGCATTTTAAGCACATGTACTGGGTGTTTTGTCTCGTACACATTTTCAGGGTCATAGCTGTTGGGAATCGTGTTGCACGTGTAACTTTCATTGTTTTCATGTAGTCTGTACACAAACCCGTGGGTTCAATCATGCATTTTCCATTCCAGCAGCCATTCGCTCTCTACCTCATGACAAACACGGGGAAAATCCATTCCAACACTTTTTTTTTCTCCAGCTTCTCGGCATCATTATATATAATAGTGGTGCAATTTTAATGTGCTTCAGTATATTTTAAACTCGTAGAATGGCTTCCGCTACTATTTAAACAACAAATTTCACTGTAGTTAAGCAGCACGTGTGCGTGTTTTGATGTTATTATCACAATTTGCGTGACGATTTGCGTGTTTCCATTTTTCGTTGTTATTGCTAGAGAAATATGTCACGCTTTATATTTACATTTTCTAAGTCTCCTAAGCAAATAATTGAGTCAAACTACTTTGAAACATTGTTGGCATTGATGATGATTGTTTGGTAGTCACAGTTTGTTGTCAAAATACGGAATCAGTGCAGAAAAGCTAGACACATTAGATTTAGTTGATGAGTGGGCATAGTCATATTCTGGCTGATCAAAACTAGATCTACCGTTACATCTAATCACTAGTCCTAGGTAGAAGATGAAGCTAGGGATACTATTAAAACATTAAACAAGTGTAAAAAGTTTTTATATGATGTTATTCTTCTTTATTTGTTTGAAAATAACGTAATGCAAGATTGCATAATTTATTTTCTTCTTACGAGGGACCACAGTAAAATCTGGTGTGAATAACTCTAAATGTACTAATTGTGGCCATAAGCAATGTATTTTTTTACTTTGTATAGGGATTAACTTGATGTTTGAAGACTAAAAAGAAAGTTTTATTGTATACAACAGTAATTTGTCTTTGGTAAGATCATTTTCTACAGTTAACTTTTTAGTGTTTTTCAATTTTACATGCAAAATGTTTTAAGTATACCGGACTCATTTCTGTTAATACTACCAAAGACGTTATATATTACAATTCTCTATCCATTTCCCTACAGTTTGGTATATAATAAGTACATGTTCACAAAAAAAAGATTAACATAAAATTTACACTAAAAGACAGTACACTGCACCGTTTATAATTCTTCAAAAAATAATTATGACACAGGGTGGAAAATAATTATGGAGTCAAAGAGTTAAGAAATATAGCTGAATACTATAATGAGACAGTGTCCAAGTGGCACGAATTTTTGCTACCCGTGGTAAGGTGACAGGTATCAAAATCGTACAAAGTTTTTCAGGTGTTCGCTACGTCTCAAAGTTCAAGTTTACATTTGCTCAAGTCATCATCATCATGTTTCTGGCTGTAAATACAAACCCAAAAGTTCAAGACTTTATTGCTCAAGTCATCATCACATTTCCTGTTGAACAACTACTACTGTACATGTAAACCATTGGTTGAGCAGCCACTGCACATATATTGTAATAATTCAACAACCGCTCTGCCTATAATAGCTATAATTGAAGTACCAGTCTGCACCATATTTGTTGAACAACCATCATGCATGTGAGGTGTATTGGTTGAACATTCAATGGCATGCACAATGTACTGGTATCAGCACTCTTATTTGGCATGTGTTGCTTCTGTCTAGTTTGTTAACTCAGGTTGGTCTTTGGGACACAGTTTCATGGGGCACTTTTGTAATATCTGCTACATGCCTTCTCACATTTTATCCTTATAACCTTTGTTTAACACCAATACAGCTGGGAAGAATATATAACCCACATTTTTAACAGTGGTATTAAAATGTTTGAGGTTTTTGCTTTAAAAAGGATTAAATGACTTCTGTTCTAAAAATGTTAAAGTTTTTTCTTTTGTGCATAAGTAATCCAAGAGAACATATTGATCTTGTATCCGGATGTTTTCAACTCTCGCCAGAGGTTCACATTGTAATTTGGAAATTTTGGTTTTCAAATATTAAAGGCTGAATTTATTGACATCAGCTCAAGTTTCGTTGACTGCTTGTTTTTTTAATGTTTGAAGCACCTAGTTAGAGAAAATAAATGCTATGCAGGCATTACTTAGCACTAATGTTCAAGTGCAGTTCACAATTGTAAATTAAAAATTTGAGGACAATAAAATCATTGTATGAGTCAAATCTGTTTTTGTTAGATAATTTGTAAGTAATTACTTTACAGTCTTTCATTTTTTATTGCTGTCTGTTATAGATAGCTTAATTATCTATTTTGCTAATATTTAATGTAACCCTTGTGTTAAGGAGGTATGTTAGTGATAGCAGATGCTGGATAATGTCAATGTAAATGGAAGCTAGGGGTTAACAGCAACTAATGTTTAAAATTGTATGACAAGAAAAGCTCAACTAGTCAGTATCATAAAGTCAAAGCTAATGCTGGTGGGATATTCATATTTAATTAAATACCCCACATGAAAGTGTCAGAACCAACACAATTAGAACACTTTCTGTGACACTGCAAAAATATGAACCAACAAGGCAAAACATTAAAGACATACTGTAGTAACCACAATGTAGAAATGAGTGGTAAAAACTACTCATAGCACAAAGACCCCCGTCAAAATGCAAAAGTTAATAAACACTATATTACAAAAACTAAAGCTAACATATAAAAAACAATTAAGGAGTTGAGTCAGTAGTCCAAACTGTGAAAGCTCGCCCCAGATACATACAGATTAAACCAAGAAACCATCCAGTGAAAATTAAAAACATACAAACGTAAAAAAATAGCATATTTTGGAACTTCTTTTAAAAACAATGTGAACTATAACTACAAAAGGAAAAATAACCGACTATAGATAAAAATAAGTAATAACATGTTAATACAAACAGAAAACAATTCCAATAATTGAAACACGTCCTGATATAACCAACAACTCCCATCGTACATGGTAGATGGTTGAAAGGGCGTTCTGACAAGAAAGTAGCCAACACATAAATATAAACAGATCGACATAGAAACCAGTTAAAAGCCAAAAACAACCGTAGAAGAAATGTTAGATGGGGGGTACAAAAAGTCCAAAGAAAATGTTAGAATGAAAAATCAAATCACTAGTGTCATTAATAAAACTCTTAGAAGTCGTCTTGTCTACATACAGCTACACAGCGTAATGGAAACAAGAACTAGAAGTGGATACAGAGAAAAGGGGGAATCAACTGACAATGTAAGAGTGAAACTGTTACATCCATGTCACTCCCTCAACATATCGATCAGCCAATCGTAGTGTACTACGTACAGACGGCCACTTGGGACAATCACAAGTGACCAAAAGTTGAACCTGCAGACGCGTGTGCATATAAACATAATAAGAAAATGAGGATTTTGATATTAATATGTGGGGTTTGATAGTATGTAAGTTTATATTAAATGCATCATTAAAGGTATCAACATATTACACCTTACTTACACACTCACAAAAAAATACACCAATAAACCAAACAACAAATATAATTTTTCCTTGCGCATCGCCGACGCACATAACACACCGTAACATGGTCCCACACAAACGACGCCCCCCAAACCCACCGTCACCCCCAACCCACAGAACCCCAACGCACAGCCCCCAAACATCATACAACAAGCCAAACCCTCACCTCACATACCTTGGGTGGGGGGGGCTCAATTTAAAACAAAAAACGCAATCAATACATCACACTACATAACCCAAAAAAACCCAACAACCACACATAACTACACCCATAACCCAAACCCACATACCGTTCACTCTAAAAACATAAAAAAATGTACACTCTGGCAAACCAAAAAACAAAACAAATTTAATTATAAATTTGATTAATTAATCATTTAATAAATCAATAAGTATTGATGACTACGTAATATAAGCAAATGGTATACACTAGATTATTTCCCATTAAGCAAGCAAAAGCATTACTTCAACCTGGCTCAAACGGATGAACCAGCAAAAGCATTTGCACTATTCAGAATATAAGAATGCTCAAGAAATATAAGCAAACAGAGATAAAGTTAGGAACCTTTTTAAGACTACCAACCCCACCCTTCACATTTGACCACCACCACACACCCACCCCCCCCATGACCACCACCCCCAACAACCCACACACGACCCATCTCACGAGGACATCCAACAACATTGACACTCCTCGCCCATATACCCTCACATTTTCTTTCCAAGAAACATAAAATACCAAGACCCACCCCCCCCAACAGAAGCACAACGACGTCCGTACCCCCTAAAGTCTCCAAATTGAAACTGGAATAGACAAACACCAAATGGGACACTTCCCCCCAAAACCTTCAAATGGAAAATACCCACCACCCAAGGAAACTGGAAGAACACAGACCACAGCTGAAGTACCACAACCCATTACGACTTCAGCTTGAGATGAACCCCGAATGAGATAAAACACGCCAGCCGATGCAACGTTGCACTTACAACTAGATCATCCACACACCCACCACACTTAGGTCCCAACTCAGGACATCTCCCAATCCTACACCACACCCCCCCTTTACCCCCAAAAAACAATACACACCACATTCTAACTACACATGAATCACTTTACGCACAGATGCCCCTCAACCCCCCCTTCCCCCCATTTAATCCCACCGTCGGATGACGTTCAATATGTTTCCTACATAGATTTTGAGGCCAAGCTTGTCAGGTCTTATAACGTGGGATAAAACACTGTATTGCCACATAGGTATATCCAGGTTACGTTACTGGGGATGCATTTAGCAGTTTATCAACTTACCAGTCATTAATGAGGCCCAGAATGATTATAATGCTCTTAGAGCCGCTACTTCTGAAGAAGATTTCAATGACAGAAGATGAATACTCGATTAAGATTTTCGTACATTGCTACCGACATTGAAGCAGAAATTTCAGTGATTTTTTCTGTCACAAATACGACTAAACCTAGAAAGTGGATCGAATTATCCAACAATTAGTGAAAAGTCGTATGAAGGTCCTCTCGATTTACTGATGCGCGATAAGGTACTATCGTCCGGTAAATCCTCGACATTTCTCGCATTTTACACGAACCGGAAACCGTTATCATGAAAGACTTAGAAGAACATGCAAAAATTTCTGCACTGCTCACCCAACCATGGATTCTAAGTAATGCACAGATTAAGAATGAATTGCCTGTTGCTTTTGCAGCACAACAAAACAATTTTTTCACGAAATCGTTCCTTTAGTGAGGCTGACAGGTATGTATCAATAAGGGAAATAATTACAATTTTACTTCTAATCAGACAATGAATTGGTAACATTTTACAAAGGGAACAATTTCAACAAATCTTTGCTCTCATTTAATGTTTTTCTTGGAACCAAGCTCACAGATCGCGAGATTTTGGTAACAATAATTTTAAAAATAAGCAAGGACATTATAATAAACAAAACTGGAGATCAAGATCGCAGGGTCCGCAAAACAGACAAGGGTCTTGGAATAAAAATTTTAAAGAACATCATCACTTTTATGATACAAATTATCGGACTCATCCAAATTTTAACTCAAGCAGAAAACGACAATTATGGCAATTTTAATGCAAATAATCAAAAACGATCGCGTCGCAGAGAAAGAGCGTCGAGTAATACGGGTAGACATTCTAATGTCGCTTTAAGTGATACACAGGCTAACATTGAACAGGGTAAAGTAGCGGAAACTCACAATGCTATGTCTTGTTCTCTTGATTGTACCCAGGTGAAAGACTGTCCAGAATGCTCGACTCTTTTCCAGCCTAAGGCGATCACGACGCTGCGTTGCGGACATACCTTGCCTAGTCTACCTGTAGTCTGTACGGCCACTGCTGCGTCAGTACACCAGGGACAGGGCTCTCTTAAGTTTAACAAGGGATTTGTCAACAACATTTCATGCTCTCTCCTATTTGACTCAGGTTGTAGTACTGTGGGCGTCCGGACTTCGCTGATCAACCCAAGTTGTGCCACGGGCAGGGTTGTCAAGTGTGTGACTTGTGGTGGCGACGTTGAAACATTCCCCTCTGCTATTATTTACCTTAATGCACCATTTTTTTCCGGAAAGATCCAGGCATGTCTCCTTACCGGGTAATCCAATTTTGGTGTGATGTAATACTTGGTCGCATACATGGTATTAAAGAGTGTACACCACAGCAAATTGCTGAATGGGAAGAGCGACATATTCAAACTGCAAATGCAGTAGTGACTAGAGCACAAGCTACTAATATGTCCAGCCATGATGATCCACCTATTGAACCTACAGTTCATACCACTTGTGATGATGATGCTCATATTTCACGGGAGTTGTTTGCACAATTGCAAAAGAATGATGATTCAATTAAAAAATTTTTTTTCAGTATGTTGAACAAAAAGAATACCAGCAACAAAACTTGCAAAATCTAGACATGACTTTATACTTAAGAATGGATTTTGGTTAGAGTAATACGGGAAAAGGATTCATCCTTATGTTATCAGATTCTAGTCCCATCCTCTATGGAGATCTCGTATATTACGACATGCGCATGACTCGCAATGTGCGGGCCATATGGGTTTTTCGCGTACCAAATCCAGAGTGCTTTCGGCATTCTACTGGCCAGGCGTCCATAGGGACATCACTCTCTATTGTCGGTCCTGTTTGATATGTCAGGAAGTTTAGGTACGGGGTCCATTTCATGCGGCTCCTATTCAAGCTGCGGACATCCCGATTAGACCATTTGATAAAATGGCTATAGACATTATTGGTCCGATGCTTCCATCTGCTAGAGGGCATACGCATATTCTTACGTTCATTGATATGTGCACTCGTTGGCCTGAGGCCATCCCTCTCAAGAACACTTCATCTGCCAGTGTAGCAGAGGCATTGATGTTAATCTTCTCACGCATTGGTTTTCCACGGAAAATCTTGTCGGATCATGGGGTTCAGTTCATTTCTGAATCCATGTCTCAAGTTATGAAGACATTAGGTATAGACAGATCTCTTAGTTCTATTTATCATCCGATGTCAAATGGGTTAATTGAGCGTCTCAATAGGACACTCAAGCAGTTGTTGGGGTAAGAATGACTCAAGACCATCCCCAAGACTGGGATCACGGGTCCATACCCGCTGCTCTGTCGCGCTATCGCGAAGTACAAAATCAAGCTACGGGGTTTTCTCCATTCCAGCTAGTTTTTGGCATGCAACCACGCGGTCCGATGTCGTTAATCCACGACTTATTGGTTGACGAGAATATTGAAGAGGAAACTCAATCCTCTTATGAGTATGTGATCTCTCTGAGAAAGAGAATCATAGATGCTTCGTATGACTAGCTACTGCATCATCCGAACAAGCCAATAGAAAAAGCTCTCGTCTATATTTGCAAACAAGTACTAAGACGTCTTCGCCAGCTCATACCTGGTGATGAAGTCTTTGTATTACGCCCTGCGCATAACTATCGTCTTTTAATTACCTGGAGAGGTCCTTTCAGGATCATCTCTAGAATATCCGATGTCGACTACTTCGTTGATGTTAATGGTAAACATAAAACCTTCCACATTAACATGTTGAAGGAGTATTTACTCCACGTCCTGATTTATCTACAGTCATTGATTTCCAGGCAACTGACGATCCTTACA
Organism: Oreohelix idahoensis; assembly: GCA_024509875.1. Classification (NCBI taxonomy): domain Eukaryota; kingdom Metazoa; phylum Mollusca; class Gastropoda; order Stylommatophora; family Oreohelicidae; genus Oreohelix; species Oreohelix idahoensis. Next base: position 50,369 of record JAMPIV010010868.1, on the reverse strand, counting down.
CCTCCTATTCAACGACTATTCATGTTAGTGTTGGTCAGTCCAACCCAAGAAGAAGACAGATCTTCTTTCGATGATGTACAACTACCAATACCAGTTGTACACTCCATTCCACTGAGAAATGGAATGATGTTACAATCTCATCTACTCTTTCGGCTGATCAACGTCAGCAAGTCTCTAATATTCTATACCGCGTATGAGGATTGTCCCTCACTGACGATCCCAGGGTCATACCGTCATATACATCCAACAATGAAATTATTCTGACTGAACAGATACCCTATTCGAGTTCGCCCAGATATTTGCCCTATTTCCCTTACACTTTCGTGATAAGGTTTGAGAATGGATTTGGAGGAGAGAGCCGTAAAGTAAATATTATTGAACCATCTGCATATCAAAGAGATTCATCTTCTGATTGGTAATCATGTAAGAAGAAGGTCAACAATATACCTCTTTGCTTAGATTACAGGAAAGTTAAACAAAGTTAGCAAAAGTCGATGCGGAACTCGTTACCTCGTTTTAGACGACTTATTGGAGAAATAATCTCATGCCACATTCTTTTCGAAATTTTGACCTTTCAAAGGCATTGGCAAGTGGCCACTAACTCCTAAAGCAAAGCCATTCACCGCTTTCTCGACGCCACGGGTCTTTTTCAATGGAATTTTGGATGCCATCCGGATTAATGAATGCGCCAGCTACCTTTGTACGCATGATGCGCCGCATATTGTCTCATCGTCCCGATGTCATTACTTATATAGATGACATCTGTCTTTTCAGTGACTCTTGGGATGAACATATGCATGGATTAAAAGCTTTACTTTCTACCTTACGGGATTATAACTTAACAGCGAAACCTTCAAAGGCTTTTGTCGGTTTTCATGACATCTCATTTCTGGGTCACCGCATAGGTCATGGTTTCATGTATACAGAAGACAGTAACGTCTCTAAAATTTTCAACATATCAGCACCTAAGACAAAAAAAAAACAAGTTAGATCTCTTTTAGGACTAATACAGTTCTATTCAAATTCATCCCGTCATTTGTCTACTATAACTGCACCTTTGATTCGTCCTCTACTGAAGAAAAGGCACATCTAATGTAATAAAGTGGTTCGCAGTGATCACCCAAACGCGTTAGACTATATAAAACGATTTTTCAAATGAACCTTTTTTGAGGTTGCCTAACAAAAATCTCACTATTCATCTCTTCGCAGTGATCATCTTCTTACGCTATTGCCTGCAGTTTTTGATAGCAGAAATATAACGGCACCTATTTCCGGTGATGTACGTGTCCAGAAAAGACTTACGGAGAGCGAACTTCAAATACTCCGTTCTGGATAAAGAGCTCCTCGCATTGGAGTAATGGCAATCACAAAACTGGAACGTTACCTCCTCGGCTCACACTTTGTGTGGGAAGTCTGATCAAAAAGCTCTTACCGCACTGAACACGAAAGAACGTGAAATCATGGCTAAGTCAGACGCGTTACGCTAGTAGCGCTTCAACCATTCAATTTTGAAAGAGACGAGCTATTCCTGGGGAGTGAAGAATGTGTTCGCAGACTGTTTGTCGAGATGCCCTAAGCGAACTTGTCGAAACTAAACCACTTCCATATGTTGAAACCATACCCTCACCGATAGACATGAATAACTTTGTACATTATCAAATTGATAGTAAACTCTATAAAAGACTGGTTATATAACTGAAGTATTCGTTATAAGTATAACTTTCATAGATATACTTACTTATTAGTATTTAGTAACATTACTTCTTGTGTAGTAACATTTTATTAGTACAGGAACAATGAAACAATAGTAACTATTTATTAAACGTTATCAGTGGTATTAGAGTAACATTTTATTAGTACGGGAAACATGGGTAATACAGGTAACATTTTATTTAGGTAGAGGAAACATTAGTTAAGAGCGACAATATACAGTTTGTTATTCTATGGAATACATATTCACACTACATATCGTGTTCGAGAATATATTTTATCGTGTATGGAACATTTGAGAACATCGTCTCGTCGATTACTAACTACTTGTAACTGAACATTGACATATGTGATAGTGATATTGGAATTACTTAGAATTATAGTTAGTAAACTGGTTAGTTTGTAGAAATATATAAAATTAGAATAATTCAATTTAATCTATTTAATTGATTATGGATCACACACATACTAACTTTCTTAGTTGTCACGTAATACCTGCATTCACGGGTCTTAGTTATGATATCTCACTGTTAGATCACTAGTCAAACCGTACTAGTGTTAGAAAACATTAAGGGTTGATTCTTAAAGTGTTTAATTTTGCATTGCTTCATTTTTGCACATTGTATTTTTCAATTTTTCTGTTTTATTGTATTCTCTTGTCATTGATCATCATCAGTGTTGCTGTTCATTTTCATTTTTGAAAATCATATGTTTCAATTTTTTTTTTTGAAAACTTAGTTGAATTTTATTATCATCTTTTTTTTTATGGTTTTTTCATTTTTCATTTTCAACTTGTTTTTACTTCGAATATTACCACATCGTTCCAAAGTAGGTCGAGTGTGGATGTTTGCTTTAATGCATACTATCATTTAGTTATATTGATTTCGTTTAATATTCTTTTCTTAATATGGTATAACTTTATGCATTTCATATATCTTGTTGTAGTTTTGACTCACCTCTCTCGGGTACTAAGTTAAAAAAAAATTAATAGAATTAATTTTTTTTAAGGGGAGGTAATAAGGGAGCTGTTACGTACATTTATTACCTAAGGGGGTAGTCTTCGGTCCTGCCAAATGTACGCACCAGTCTTAATATAGTTATATTATATGTGCGTTCGATTGATTCACGCACTGACGTGCACAATGCAGTGTGAGTTGCTTTGGACGCACGGGTAACCTAGTTTAGGGATTGTGACGTCATGTTTTGTATGGGGCAGTACGGACCATGTTGATGTCCGTGGAATATTTCTTGTATTCGTGGCAAGTTAGTGGAAGCCATTATTTCTATTGATATATATATTGGTCTTCATGTCGAAGCCAATAGTGGAAGTATCATGTAAGTGTCGCCCCATTTTACATTGAATGTTTATTGATTTTAATTGAAGTATCAGGCCGCTCCTAGTTATGGTCTAGCGGGAATCCATCGTAGTATGTCATTCCTAGAATGGACAAACGGAGTCGATTGCCTTGTTTGAATTACCGTAGAGGGAGGATACCTACGAGGAAACGAAGTTAATTGATTTTGTATGCTTCACATGTTTTAATATGCCGTTTCGCCAATGCCAAAGTCATGGCATGGATTTTGGGAGAGGTTAGTCAACAGAAGACTCTAACCTGATTGTATTGCCGTGTATGACTTTGTCTGGATTATATATATGCTACATAAGTATTGTATGAAGAAAGTCTGGGAATTTTACGGGTATGATATCAAAGATTGATCCTCGAACATGAATCCGTTTACCACGATAGACATCCTTGGAAGAAGGTCAACGGACTTCATTGTAAATGTATATTAGCGGAGAACAGAAGTAATCCTCAACTCACTTGGATAGAAGAGGACTTGATTGTTGAAGAATCTCCAAGAATTTAAGAGTATGATCAGCAACTTTAAAGTATGACATTTGCATCTGTAATCTGTAACCATGATCGTCTTGTGTGTTCCACTCCGTATGTGTCACGTTAAATAAAATATATGTACATTCATCACAGACTTGTGTGCTGCCAGTAAGTGACCAGTTAACACTACTTGTTGGAGTTCGTTTTGAAGAACATTTTCTGACATTTTGTTCCTTTGCAACCATTCGCGTAATGAAGGCCTTTAACATTAGAATGAACGGACCCAACACTTACTTTATAATAAAACAGAGGGAAAATACAGTGTTTAAATTGATAGGAACTGTGAACTTTTCCCCATACTATTTCCAAGATAAACAAACACTTGAAGTCATGATGACAAATAACAACATAGCTTGAAAAACAAAACCAGTATTACCTCATAGTACCACTACACAACTGACACACATAGGATAATATTATTAAAATATGTCACTACAAGGTTCATATCTATAAATTATGTATATATAAATTGTGATTACAATTGATTGTGATTCCTGGTTCACTTTGTAGTTGAATCAGGATATATATTAATGAAAGTAATTAATACATAAATATTTGAAAATTTACCAGTGACTCATTTAATATAGTCTTATAGAATGTTAAATGTGTGTGAGTGTCACAGTGTTGTCAAGTGTGGTGGAATAAATTAAATTGTTTATCTGTCTGTTGTTGTTGTGACTTACACTGCATCATTTACATAACCCTAGACATTTAACGTAGTCATCACTATATTCCATAATAATTCTGACTGAGGTATAATGTGGTAGCAAGTAAGGTTATCTGTAAAACACTACACCTATTAGATACAGATACCTTCACAGCTGACCTCAGTCAGTACACTAAGTCCCCTATAAATATTTATAACATCCCACTTTACCACATATATTGGGGTCTCGCTCTCGGGATTTTGAATCTTTCCCTGTTAAAAATATTGGGGGTAATTCACTTCAGGGAATAATAAGGATTAAAAGGTATCCTTGGGTGGAAATAAATAACGTTGAGCTCTCAGTGCCTGTGGTGTCCTTGGATAAATAATTATAAATTGTATTGTTTAGTTAGACATTACATAAATTTACCTGTTAGAAAATGGCGGACCTGGCCAAATTTCGATCTGCTGCTGTACAGACTGCGAAAGAGTTAGGAATGGACGGGCAAATTATGATTGCTTATGTCACGGCTGAATGTGACAAATATATTGAACGGGAAGAAAGAAGATTAGAAAAAGAGGCCGAAAGAAAGTTAGAGGCTGAAAAGGAAATTAAGAAGTTACAATTTGAGGCTGAGGCTGAGACTAAGAGGTTGCAGATTGAGGCTGAGGCTAAGAGGTTGCAGATTGAGGCTGACAAAGAGGCTAAAGCATTGGAAGCCGACGAAAGAAGACAGGCTGCAGAAAGGGAAGCAGAAGAAAGAAGATTGACTGCAGAAAGGGAAGCAGAAAGAGAGGATAAGAGATTACAAAGGGAACATGAGTTACGACTAAGGGAGTTTGAGTTTCAAGGCGATGCTCCTGAAAATGGTGCCAGTCCCTTTACCTCTGATGCTACTGCTAGCCAGGGAGCCTCAACCTCAGCTATGAATTTTCATTTAGATCATTTTGTTGAGAAAGACGATGATATAGAGAGCTATCTAAATAGGTATGAACTATTAGCTACCACATATGGGTTAGAGAGAGAAAGGTGGAGCTTAAAGTTATCTCAAGGACTTCGTGGGGCAGCTTATGAAGTTTTTGCAAAATGAGCAGAGGTGATCAGGAAAATTATGACATGCTAAAGCAGGCTCTTTTGTTAAGATATGAAAAGAATGCAGAATTTTATAGGAAAAAATTTAGGAATGCTAAACTACTGTCAGGTGAAACCTATCACCAGTTCTCTGCACGAGTAGAGACATACTTGGAGAAATGGACTTCTCTGGGGAAAACCCAAGATCTTAAGGAAATGGTCCTTATAGAGCAATTAAGAGAGTCCATGGCTCCAGACCTGAGAAAGTTTCTCATGGAACAAGGTGCAGAGAGGCTGGGTGAGTTGCTAAATGTTGCTGAAAGGTATCAAGCAGCTCAAGCAGAGGTAACAGGTAATAAAAAGAAACAAGTGGATAACTTTAGGGCACCACAGAACTTTAATAAATTTGATCCTAGGGATCAAAATAAAGGTAAGCACCAATTTGATAGGCCACGGTATGAAAATAAAAATAAATTCCCACAATTGGATGAAAGGAAATATGATGAAAGAAAATCTTTCAACCAAGGAAAAAGGTGGTGTAAAAATTGTCAGATGGACAATCATGACACTGACCGTTGCAGAAGGAAACCTGTGTATATGGCCACCCTTCAGGTCAGGTCGACCTCAAGACAGGAGGAGGATATTATGTTGGATACCACTCCAGAAGAGATGAGGAAGGCACAGGCTGGGGATAAAACACTCAAGCCTTGTTTCAGAAAATTGTCAACTTGTCATACAACTCCAGGCAAGGGAGATTTTTACATGAAAAACAAGTTGATGTATAGGAAGACTGGAACTAGATCCAAAGGTCAGGGACAGCTGGTACTTCCTAAAAGATATAGGGCAGACTTAATAAGGAGCCTACATGTGAAACCAGATGGGGACCATGAGAAAATAGGTACCATCATTCAAAAGGTGGCTCACAATTATTATTGGCCCAAAGCAAGATGGGACATTGAGAATTTTGTAGAAAGGTGTAGCATAGCACATGAGGGAACACCCACAAGTGGGAACATTGATCAGGACCTGGACACGCCACGGGGCAAAATTAGGCCTGATAATAAAAAGAAAAAATAAATTTGATAAAGTGGACCAAATGGAATGGGAAGCCCCTTTTCACGGACAAGCTTCACTTAACTGTTTTACAATGGCCACTATGCGGAGAGTGCAAACAGATGTCTTACCCCAGGATAAGCCGAAAAATCCCTCAATCGGACTTAAACAAACTGGAGGAAGAGGATGTAGAGAGGAAATCTCTCATCAAGAATTTTAAGTGGGGAGAAAGCCCCAAAAGAAAAATTGGTAGCGGTCGTTTTGTGCATGATAATTCTGGGAAGAAAAAATCATCACTATAAAGCTTCGAGTGGAAGAGACCATACCGGTGCATGGACAAATAGGTCCACACAATTAAAGGTCCATATGTAGCTTTGTTAAGAACGTGGACTGACGAAAAGGCAGAGGAAAACATTACATCTTCATACCAATATGTGAATGAGCTGACCACTCGGTTAAAAACTGGCTGGAAACTTGCCAATGAAAATTTGAAACAAGCCAGGAAGAAACATGCTGCCTATTATAACAGGAAGGCGAAAGACAGAGATTTGGCTGTGGGAGAGAAGGTACTGCTTCTTTTACCCGGGAGTCAGAATAAGTTACAAATTGGATGGCAGGGTCCATATACAGTTCTAGAGAAGGTGTCTAGAACAAATTATAAGATAGATAAGAAGGGGAAAGAAAAAATCTATCATGTGAATCTCCTGAAGAAATATTTGGAAAGAGAACATCAGGAAAAGACACACTTGTTGACCTTGTCCATCGCCATGGAGATGAAAAAGGAACCACTTTCATCATTTGAATATCCATTACACCCCTGTGAGACAGCAGCACAGGTGAAAATCAGTACACATTTAACGAAAAATCAGAAAGAGAGAGTGCAACAGGTTCTAAATAATCATGCAGAGGTGTTAACAGACCGACCGGGGCATACAAACCTATTGGAATATGATATGAAACTGATAGACCCCACACCTGTCTGTATGAAACCATATTCGATTCCGTTTGCTAAGGAGAAAGCTTTGAAGGAAGAGATAGACTATCTGTTGAAGGAAGGAATTATTTCGCACAGTGAATCTTCGTATAGTTCCGGTGTTGTACTCTTAAGGAAGCCCTCTGGAGAACATAGACTCTGTATAGATTACAGGAGACTGAATGCTATTACAGAAGGACAGGTGGATCCATTGCCGGATACAAATCAGGTGTTTGCCAGACTAAATAAAGCTAAATATTTCTCAAAAGTGGATCTGAGTAAAGGATACTATCAGATTCCAGTAAAGCCTGAGGTTAGACCATACCTAGCTTTTAGTACCTCAGAAGGACACTATGAGTTTAATAGATTGCCATTTGGATTGAAGAATGCGCCTAGTGTCTTCTCTAGAATGATGAGAAAATTATTGGATCCTCTGAATAATCCCTGTATAACAAATTCTATGGATGATATCCTTATAGCAACAGAAACATTTGAGGAACACATTGACTCTCTGAACATGCTGTTTGATCGACTTAGGGAGGCAAATTTAACAGCCCGACCAACCAAATGTTGCGTTGGATGTAAAGAATTGGAATTTTTGGGACACACAGTTTATCAGGGAAACATGACCCCTGACCCAAGAATTTAGAGAAACTACAGAAAGCCCCGAGACCACAAACCAAGAAGGACGTGAGATCCTTTGTCTCATTATGTGGTTTCTACCAGAAGTATATCAAAAACTTTAATTCCATATGTGCACCGTTAACTGAATTGACACGTAAAGGACATCCAGATCGCATTACATGGACACCACAATGTGAAATGACTTACCAAGAATTGAAGGAAAAGCTCACAAGTAAACCCATTTTGAAATTGCCTGACTTAAGTCAAGAATTCATAGTAAGGACGGATGCAAGTAATATTGGGTTAGGTGCAACTTTACTACAGAAATCAGATGCATTGGATGGGGAATTAAGCCCAGTGGCATATGCTAGCAGAAAGTTGAATAAAGCTGAAATCAACTACTCAACTAGCGAAAAAGAATGTCTTGCAGTATATGGGCGATAAAGAAATTCAATATTTATCTATATGGGAAGGCATTTAAGTTGCAAACGGATCACAAACCTTTGTCGTTTCTAGCGCAGGCTAGACGTGAAAATTCTAGGTTACTCACCGTGGTCATTACTGATGCAGCCATATGAGTTTAGCATAGAGTATATATCTGGAAAAACCAATCTGGGAGCGGATTTTTTAAGCCGCCATCCGTGTGATGAGAATCACCGTAAGCCCCAGAAATAATAATAAATTTCTCTATGTGTATATAGAATAAAGGACTGACATATAATGTCTGTTTTAAGAGGGGAGAATTTGTCGAGAAACATTCTAAATCCACATATATAAATTAAAAGGTAAATGTAAAGCCTAACACATTAATTCGATAAAAGGAAAGAAGAATGGTAAAGAACAGTGCTGTCACAATGACTGGCCGTATATCTCGAGATCCCCCTTTTTTCAGCTTTGTCTGCATATTCTCACCGTTTCGCAAGCCCCTCCGTTACTAGTAAAGCCTACATGCAGCATACACGCGTTTCCACAAAACAATAAAAACGTGGCAGTTACTGCATTTCTAAGAAAACCCTGAGATAACGCAATTGCTAATGATTAATGAACCTAATATTAATATACTAAGCTGCGTAACTGAAAAGACAGATGAATTAGGATAGAAAGAGGGAGGGGCTGAAAGCAGGAACGCCGGCAAAACTAACACGCGTCTCGGCGATAACAATTAATGCCACCCCCAAAGCGAAAAGGCATATGCAAATGCTGTAAGCTGAGCACTAGCTTTTTTTTTCAATATAGACAGTGTGATAAAAAACACTTCCATACGAGAGTTAGGTTTAAAAACCTGTAAATGCTTATTAGGAAACATGACATTTCATACTGGGGTTTTACGTTGAAAGCCTGACAGTACAGCAGTACTATTGCCTAATAGTTTGGAAGTGTGAGGACAGGGACGGTGGCAACAGTTACGACTATCCTACAAGAAAATACATATTTAGTTTGAACGCAGCCACTTAGCTTCCTTAAAACTTATATATTTGGGTTCCTTAGGACTTGCTTACAATAGGGGGAATATGTTAAGTGTTACGCCATCTCCCCCATCAGTATAGGCGTGCTGATTAACAAATTATAGCCTAAAGAAAATAGTGAGTGTGTCAGACAACACCAAATAATAATAATCGCACAGTGGCATGTTTTTGAAACCACCATTTGTACGGGAATAGGTCCACCATGTTAAATCCAATTTTTGATTGGCGGGCTAGTAATGATATTAAGGCTAAACACGATTAGTCGAACTACAAATACTAATTTTGTTGTTAGGGGAAACGGTAGTAGGGGTACTTTTTTTTTAGAAAAGCTGTGTAAACATGGCCGATTGGTTAGACCCGCCAATATAGTCAATTAGGAGCGTCAGTTTCAGTGCCACATTTTAAATAAACTTACTCAAGAAAAAACATGCGTTGAGAACCAAGCTTATATTTTTCTAAATAAAAGCCTGGGACAGCGGCAGATCGGATTTTGTGCTATATTCATCGCCAGTCAAAGTAATTTGTATATTGTAACTTCCAATGAATTGTGGTAAGCTTGATCATATTTGATATGCTTTTAATGAAAAATTGAATGTAAAGAGCCGTGATTAATTTAGGTCTGTAGATGTGCGTGGGTTCAGTAGCAAACATGAGGCATAAGCCCTAGATAGTGCTCTCCTACCTGAACAGGGACGTGTCCAGGAGAAAAGTTGTTAATACTGCATGGGTATTGCCTAAAGTACACTTACACCATGAACTGCGGTATCCTTTGTACTAGAAAGAACTAATGCTGGAATTGCAGAGGCGTAGTATCCATTAGGGGAGGCGTATACTGGTGTAAATTGTTTCAGATTGAAGCTAGCATTGGGCCTACCGCCCTGAAAACTCAGTGTTTGTTATGATTTGATTATTCAGTGAGGAAATAGATTTATAAATTAGTTCTGCAAATAGGAGGGACACCCTTCTTGTTTCAGGGGACCGTGGTCCTAAGTTATGGAAGCAGCACCTGGTCTGAGTTTTGGCTGATCCTAGAGGGGGGGGCTGACAGCCTACTCCTTGGGTCCAGATAGCGACCAGTGGAGGTGGTCTCCAGAACACAGGGTGGGGGGAAGCAATCGAGCAGAGGAAGTCATTTTCCTTGCCGCCATCACGAAAGGTGTAAGCTTCTGTGGCCAGAGCAGCTCAACATTAGGTGCCCCCACCCCCCTCTAAAATTGACATAATATTAAAACACAGAGGGACAATATATTGTTTCTATTGACAGGACACGGTGAGAACTTTTCCCAATACTATTTCCCTCCAGAAGCAAACACTTGAAAGTCCATGATGAAAAACAACAACCAAGCTTGACAAGCCAGTATTTACCTCATATCGTACCACTTCGCAGCTTACACACATAGGATAATAACAATAAAATAGGTCAATACAAAATCAAAACTATAAATTGTGGGTACATATAAATTGTAATTACATTGTGATTGTGATTGAGGTTTAGCATAGAGTATATATCAATAGTCTTTCTGCGTTCACTGTGTAGTTGAATCAGGATATCTATTATTGAAAGGAATTAATATATATATTTTTAACCTTTTAACACTTGACTCATTTAAGATAGTCTTTATAGAGTGGTTTTATGGTGTGTGGTGAGTGTCACAGTGTTGTAATAGAGTGTTGTGGAATAAATTAAATTGGTTTATCTGTCTGTTGTTTGTTGTGAACTTATAAAACATCTTCATCATTTTCATAACCCCTAGACATTTAACGTAGTCATCACAATATTCCAGAATAATTCTGACTGAGGTATAAATGTGGTACTCAATCAAGTAATGTCATATAAAGGGGCGGTTAGACACCACTTACTTAGTAGAGATCAGATACCTTCACAGCTGAGCTCAGTCAAGTACATAATCCCCTATAAATTTATTTCAGTAACATCCCACTTTACCACAACAGAGTGAGAAATAAATTAAATAAATTAATAAATTAAACAAAATCATACGAATCCTGTAAACGGTTATATCCGATGTATCTAATCCCGATTCCTGTCTGGACCCCCAAAATGGCCACTCGAACTGATCCGGGTAAGCACTGACGCTAGTGGATACAGTTAAAAAAGAAAGGTGGGAAAAAAATGGAGGGATCAAGAAAATATAAAAGAAGGAGCGGTTTAAGATCACAAAATATTATTAGAACTCGTGAATTAAATAATGCATATATATTGAGGGTCGCCTCGGACAAGTGTTGGGTGGTAAAGATCCATCGTTTTGTAAGGTATACCTTTAAAAGGTAAGGTAGTTGTTACGTGTCTTTTTATCTTGATAATGTTAATATTTAATGTTTACAGGATGGTTCCTGTAGGCCAAGTTCACTTCTAGGGTAGCAAACGTAAATTAGACACCGAAACAAGCCAACATTAAATCACCCTTAATTGAGCTACACTTGGACGAATGGCAAGTGGACAGTATACATTTTTATTCAAACTTCACGATGCTCCAATTTGAATACATTTTCCTAGTTCAATATGCAATGGGCATATTATATGCAGTCGTCGATAAAACTTTATGCAGTCCGTTTCAACCTGTCTAGATACGCTTGTCCTTTTCATTTTCCACATTTTATTTATTAATTTTCACACTCGACATTGAGAAGCTATACTCCCTTTAAATGAAGATAACTAGATACACCTCACAGAAGATCCTTGATGTATTAGTGATGGAATAACCATAGGGCTGTACGATCTATATATATTTCAGGGAGCTCAACACATTGCGTCCACTCGCCATGACACAACATTGGTAGAAGGCTTGCAGACAACCTCCTCACTTCTTGCAGTTTTAGTTTCACGTCTGCCAAATACACCATACCGGCATGTAGTCACGTCCTGTATTAATAAATGACTCCGTATAAAATAATACAAACAAGGAGCCATGTCGAGCTACCTAATGATATCGACACAACTCGTTATGAATTTTAATCATAACAGCAGTCCACTTATAATATACTGCCGTCGGGGAGTGAAGTGTTAGAGACTTCACTAACACTAGGTCCAGCTTCGACAGTTATGGGTCACCAGTTCCATTACTCCTCATTCACCATCTCTAACTCAAGAGACAGGTACCCTTTACAGCTGAGTAGATTGGAGCGTGATGCTACCGTGTTTTGAACCCATATGTGTGGGCTGTGCCGCCCGAGGCCAGCAATTCTAACTACTCTGCCAGTCGGACGCTCACTATTTAATATATGTTGTTCAAGGTAAATCCGACATTGTCAGAGAAAAAAAATCAGATTACAGTGACCTGGATTTCAAGGGAAAAAACCAGGTGGGTTGGAGATAGTGAAATGGGTGACTAAAGGTTTAAGTGGCCAAAAGATTCGTTTAGATGTTAATAAAACCCCTGTCAGTAAAGTCGTTAACTATTTTTACCAATGTAAGATTCACCGCATCGTTTTGTATCGTAATTGGTGGTGAACATCACGTCACGTGACTCGCGTGTAAAGCTATTAGTGTATGGTAAGCGTGGCTTTAGGGAATGATACCGTACTTGTTTGAAAAAACAACTTTTCATGACAAATTTTGCACTGTACTCAGTTAATAAATAATTAGACAAACATAAAGGAAATATATATACTGTATCATAGGGGAACAACAGAAAGTGATTGCGTCCATTAATAGGCTGGACTGCCCCATGGTAAATTTCTGGAGTTATGTGTTGCGGGTCGCACTAAATGGACCGTATATCGAAATCATCATTTTTAGGTGATGCCTAAGATGGCAGGGAGGATAGTGTGATTCGCTTTGCACATAAATCTAGGCGGGGTTGTCGCACGGGAAGTCCGTGGTTCGAGTCCTAGGTAAGCCCACTCATGTCTGTTGTTTTTCTGTTGTCTGGTGTTCTACTTCTTTGTTTCCTATGAGTGCTTGATAATATTCCTTTATGTTTGTCTCATATTAATTTACTGTTTACAGGCCTCGGGTTTCCCCTTCCTTATGTTTTACAAACTGTACTCTCAGCATGCTTTTGTGCCAACAAAGTGGCTCCCATTGACAATATTCAGACGGCCGGTGAACCACTAGGTTCCTTAAGTTCTTATCTTGTATATAAGCTACAAAATGTTCGATATTTGAACACTTCCCGAGATCCTACAGACAATCCGCAAAATCCTGCAACAACACGTGTTCATTCTTGATCAACCTGTCTCAGACGCACTTGGCTTGAGAACGAAAAATGAAAACTCCCTACACTTCGCGGCAAGATGAATCAAACAAGTAAGTGTATAGAGTGATGAATTACATGACCACAATTCAAACACTTAGCCCTATTTTCAAGAAAGTCTGCGCCAAAGTTCTTCACTTGTGCTTTCCAATAGTCCTTTCTGCAGCTCGTTGACTGAGATAATGACATTACCTAACCCCTTGAAGAAACAAACAGAGGGAAGAAACAGGACGCTGAAGGTTGACAACTTGCGGGGACAAGGACAATTGTTTTCCAGAGGAATGGAAAGAACATTACTCACATTCTACATGTTTAGTATCAATCATCATGTTCCGTTTCACTGCCATGAAGCAAGAGCTACCACTATTGCTGACCATCGTTGCAAGAAGCTTGCGCCAAAGTATTCAAGGTCTTTTGCATGCTGTGGTTTCTGTAGCAATTTGTTTTACACCACGAGATTGTGATACATAAACTCTTAGTGAACACCTCTTAAGTATAACATGCTGAAATAGGAACATAGTGGGTTCTGACTAGGGTAGGATACAGGACAAAGAAATGTTGGCCTTCATTGCGACTACAAGGTCTTCGACAGTTTCAAACGGATTAAGAAAAACAGAAGAGAAGATAGTGAAAACTTTATCTGTTCTCAAAATCGAGGTCTGTCTCAAAACACTATCTCATACATTATCTGACTCAAACCTGTCTCCAACTCTTTCTGCCTCAAACACTGCTTCCAACACTATCTGTCTCAAACACTGTCTGACTCAAACACTATCTACCTCAAAACACTGTCTCACACTCTTCTGCATCACCTCACTGCCTCAAAACAATATCTGCCACAAACATTGTCTGCCTCAACACTATTAGCCTCAAAAGCTGTCTGCCTCAAGCATTGTACTCAAATTCTACATGTCTCAAACACCTATCTGACTCAAACACTATCTATCTCAAACACTGCCTCGAATAATTTCTGCCGCAAATATGTTTTAAATACTTTAGCCTCAAGCAGTGTCTTAAATATTATCTGCCTCAAACATTGTCGGTCTCATATGCGCTTGTGTGAAGCATAGGCCTTCAACAAATTTAAGCCCAGTCTTTCTGTCCTGAGCCCATCACTTCAAAATCTTACATTGTTGTTTATTAATCAGTTTTTCGGTAGCTGTATCGAAACTCCCCTTCTCCAGGTGTTGTTATGTCTCCCTCTGAGGATCACAGAACAAAGACTGCCTTGTAATGTTATCAAAACTGGTTTTCTGTATGTGTTTCCAAGCCTACAGCAGCCTGTTTTCTTCACTTCATGTTGCAACAAATATTGCCTGGTTCTGTCCATCGGATTCCATATTGGTCATGATGATGCGTGATGCCATATGATGATGGATGGTATCCGCATGTCTGGTTTTGTGTAGTGTGCAGATGTGTTCAGACAAACAATGTTCATACAAAAATAACAGGGCAATCCACATAGGACGTCAGTAAACTCACGACGTATAAAGTCAATGATTCTTGTAACAGCCGTTGACGTTTTTCTTCATTATTTATTGTGGACGCCACAGTGACAAAATGGTTACGCGAATATGTAGGCACATCAAACAGTCATTATCACAGCAACATTCAATACAGCAATAGACGGTAGACAGCATTACAATGATGAGTCAGATGCATGTTATATTTCATAGTGCTGTAAATGTAGTCAGGTGAAAAAACTCCATCCTTTTCTATAACAGCCAGGAGATAACCAGATGTATGAGATCAGTTCACTCTCCTTAGTCTGACTTCAGCAAGACAGACACGTCTGCCGAAGTATAAATAATGTCCTCAAAAATATCCTCTAGATAATAAAGGTTTTCCAAACCTAGTTCATTTAACAAAGTAGCAAGTAATGGTCCTTGGGACATGCATCAACCGATGCAGTACAATACAGCGACATGTGAGCTGGGACAACATCTCGTGACGACGACTTTCGAAGACAGGCTATGAATCGAAATCGCTCACGACCCAAAATCGATAGAGTTAATGAAAAGTCAATTTACCTTGCCTTCAGGAAATACACAGAAATATCACGCCTCCCCCATGTGGGAAACACTAGAGGTATTATCTCGAATAAACGAAATATCCATTAAGAGGACTACACATCCCTGACAGAACAAAAAATAGCGGAGATCCCCTCTTCAACGAGGCATCTCTTTCGCCATTCAAATCGCTCACTCCACTAGTGGTGGGCGGAAACCGATCGACCAAGAAGCAAGACCAGTCATGCGCAGTCCAGCGCAAAAATGACCACAGCTCAAAACTTAACTGCATTCAATACCAACGCGAGAAGACAAATGCTTACCGAGAAAAGTGACTATAAATTTCAAGCAGTTGTTGCCCTTGCGTTATAAAATAGATATTGTAATAAAACGATGTTGCGAGAATTTATCACGCAACATATCACCACCTCCTCCCGATAAAAAAAAAAATGTGGAACATATTTTTTTTTTTTAAATATCAAAGAGCATGCGATAAGCGGCTCAAAACGCACGAATTATGCGCTGATAATTAATTAAATTGCCTAACATGAGGCTAAATATAGAGTGTCTGGTGAGGATATACCTCAACAGAAAAAATAAATATGTCTCAAAAAATATTCACATCGGGGAGGTGTCACCAACACACATCACGTTAGCATGTAAACACAATATACGTATGCAAGTTACCATAATCATCATTAAACAGCATACTCTAATATTGTCTTTAAAAATGGATGTACAAATCTGATAGGAAATTTAATTAGTACATTATTTGACATGTAATGACATAAGTACATAGTAAAGTTAAACTACATGACGATCCAGGACATATGCTCTGGCATTCCGAGGGTAAGTACACAATCTAGAACTCGTCATGCTTGATACTAGTAAGGTAAGTCCTCAGCTCATCAATGACATTCTGAGAAAGTACAAGCATTATAATGCTAATTAATAACTAATATGCTTCATAAGGTACAATACATTATTAATAATTGTGGCTGTTTAGTAAACTAACGGCCCTTATATTAACTACTCAGTCCTCCTCTATCATCTTAAAAAACGAACAGAAGAAGATGACAACAAAGCACGATAGTGTGTACATATAAAGTAAGTACAGATGTGCTAATCTATTGTAGAAATATAGGTGTGTTATGACTCTGTAATATATGGAAATATAGGACAGAAGTATTAGTTGGAGTCATGTGGGCATCTAGACAAAATGTCAGCCATCACATTATCCGCACCACGGATAGCTCGTACCGTGAAGTGAAAAGGTTGAAGAGCTATAGCATATCGAGTGGATCTCGAACTCTTCAAATTCTTAGTCTGAATAGCTGTAAGAGCTTTCTGATCAGTCTCTAGAATGAAATGTGCGCCCAGGAGGAATCTTTGTAGTTTTAGAATTGACCAAACCATCGCTAACAACTCACGGTCTAAAACCGAGTAGTTCCTCTCTGCCGCATTTAGTTTTCTAGAAATGTACATAACAGGATGCAGAGTATTTGCATATTCTTGCATCAGTGCTGCTCCAATCCCAGTGGATGAAGCATCACTCCGAAGAACAAAAGTCCTATCAAGAGTAGGTAATCTTAAGATGGGAGGAGAAGAAAATATATTCTTGATTTGGTCTAGTGAAGATTGGCATTCTTCAGACCAACGGACCAGATTAGGCGAACCTTTCTTCAACAATGTTGAGAGAGGTGCCATGATCGAAG
Source organism: Oreohelix idahoensis (assembly GCA_024509875.1). NCBI lineage: Eukaryota > Metazoa > Mollusca > Gastropoda > Stylommatophora > Oreohelicidae > Oreohelix > Oreohelix idahoensis. Next base: position 32,992 of record JAMPIV010010868.1, on the reverse strand, counting down.
ATAAATTTGGAATAAATCTCCCATAAAATTGAATTAAACCTAAGAGACTCCTAACTTGTTTCTTCGTTTTAGGAACAGAGATGTTCAGTATTTTGGAAGTATTGTGGTCTTCTGTCTTCAAGAGACCATGACCAACACGATGACCCAGGAAAGAGATTTCACCAAAACCAACAAAAGCTTTAGAAGGTTTTGCTGTCAAATTATTCTCACGTAGAGTGGACAGTAAGTCATATAACCCTAAATAGTGATCTTCCCAGGTATCACTGAAGAGACAGATGTCATCTAAGTATGCGATGACATCCGAACGATGTGACAGAATTCGACGCATCATGCGAACGAAAGTGGCAGGGGCGTTCATGAGACCAAAAGGCATAACATTCCATTGAAATAGACCCCTAGGTGTAGAAAAAGCAGTAAGAGGTTTGGCATGCTCTGCTAAAGGCACTTGCCAATAACCTTTAGACAAGTCAAGTTTAGTGAAGAATCTAGAATTAGAAAGTCTAATCAGTAGATCTTCTAACAAAGGCATCGGTTCAGCATCGAACTTTGTGACCTGATTCAATTTGCGATAATCAACACAAATTCGTATGTTCTTATCCTTCTTCCGGACAATAACCATGGAAGAAGAATATGGTGAAGTCGATGGTTCAATTATATTTAATTGAATCATTTCATCCAATTCCTTTTCCACTTGCGACTGAAAGTGTATAGGAATAGGATACGGCCTAACCCTAATTGGATTATTGTCGGTAAGAATTATGTCATGTTCTATGACATCTGTGTGTCCAGGAATGTCAGTGAGAACATCCTGAAATGTTTGTAACATCGACGAGACTTGTCGATGTTCGTCACCAGAAAGATTAGGAGAAACAGAAACGTTTTTCCAAGATTCCGTAGAATGTAATGGAACCACTGGAAGGGGAAGATTGACATCAGAGAAGGTAGATTCCTCATCCTGTATGACAGACAGGGATGAATAATGACCGTGAGGTGCAGGAGCATCATCCGTTGCCTGGAAAATAGGCAGCAAATAGTCCGGACGTTCGTGAAATTCCGAAAGCATGTTTATGTGGAAAGTTTTATGCTTTCCATCAATATCGACCACATAGTCAACATCGGAAATCCGAGAGACTATTGCATACGGACCTTTCCATGCAATAAGAAGTCTATTTTCCCTACTGGGGAGTAGGACGAATGCTTTGTCACCTGGACAAAGTTGTCGTAGACATCTATTCTTGTTAGCAAACTGTCTTGCCTTCTCTTTAGCAATTTCTGATGAAGCAGTTGCTAGCTTACATGCCTCAATGATCTTTTGTCTAAGAGCAATGACATACTCATATGAGGATTGAGTTTCATCGCTAATATCATCGGCAGTGATGAGATCGTGTAATAAAGACATAGGGCCGCGTGGACGCGCGCCAAAGACAAGTTCGAAGGGAGAAAATCCTGTGTGTTCATTAGGGACTTCTCTATAGGCAAAGAGAGCCGCGGGTAAAACCCTGTCCCAATCTTGAGGATGATCTTCAGTTATCTTACCAAGCAAAGTCTTGAGCGTTCTATTCAGACGCTCAACTAACCCATTAGACATAGGATGGTAGATACTACTGAGAGATCGTTCAATATGTAAGGTAGACATTACCTGTGACATAGTGTCAGATATGAGTTGAGTGCCATGGTCTGACAATATTTCTCTGGGGAACCCCAAGCGAGAAAATATCAACCAAAGAGCATCTGCGATATCTGTAGTAGATATGCTCTTAAGAGGAATAGCCTCTGGCCAACGTGTGCACATATCGACACATGTAAGGATAAACTGATGTCCTCTGGCCGACTTGACCTTAAAAGGGCCAATAATATCTATGGCCATTTTCTGAAACGGCCGAATAGGAATGTCAGCAGCCTGGATAGGCGCAGCATGTCGTGGTCCTCTAGATTTGACCTCCTGACATACCTTGCATGATCGGCAGTAAATACGAATGTCCTTATTGACAAAAGGCCAAAAGAAAGCCGCAAGGACTCTCGACTTCGTACGGGCAAAACCCATATGTCCAGCACATTGCGAGTCATGAGCATGTTGTAATATTTGGACTCTCATGCTCTTGGGAACAAGAATTTGCGAATGTGCCGACGTAGTCGAATCTTGTACCATACGTACAAGTACGCCGTTTCTCATTGCAATCCAAGATTTTCTATTTGTATCCTGATTCGGATCACCTTTCTTCGCAAGAACGAAGAATTTTTTTAAAGAAGGATCTTCTTCTTGCAATTTTATGAAAGAGTCACGAGTAATTACTAAGTGACTATCTTGGCTATCAACTTCATTATCACTATTCAGTGAAGTTTCGGGTGTTTGTAGAGCTTGTGCTCTTGTAACTACTGCATTTGTAGCTTGCATGTTATTATCTTCCCAAGCAGCAATCTGCTGTGGGGTACACTCCCTAACTCCGTGAATACGACCAATAATAAGGTCCGCAATAGGATTAGGTAAGAGACAAGCATGCACATCTCCAGTAAAGAAAGGAGTGGCAATGCGAATTACAGCAGTAGGATATTTTTCTAGAGTGCCGCCAAATGTGACACATTTAATAACCCTTCCTGTAGCACAAGATGGATCTACAAGCGATTGTCTAACACCAATAGTGGTGCCTCCGGAATCGAAAAGTAGTGAGACCGGAGTATCATTAACAAGACCCTTATGTAGAATTAAAGAACCCCTCCCGTCATGCGCAACAGCAGCAGGAAGAGCGGGAAGTGGGTGACCACAACTCAAAGTAGTTATGGTACCCGGTTCGAAAAAAGTACTGCATTGGGGGCATTTGTTTGCTCTCTCAAAGTCAAAAGCAGAACCAGTGACAGCGTCAAAGTTTTTACTATCAACAACATGATTACAGGCTCCCTCAGTTTCCTGTTGTACAGCATTAGCCTGCTGATATCTCTTTTTTTTTGTGTTGAGATCTACCCCGACTATTATTACCTCTGAAGTTATCAGAGTTATTATTATCTCTGCAGTTATTATTGTCTCTATTGTAATTGTTATCCTGGTTCGAATTCCAGTTTCCACGATTACTATCATGTTCACATTGATGCGAACATCTATTTGTTTGGTTCTGAGGTCTTCGGCAGGAATAACCTCTATTACCATATCCTCTTTTGAAATGCTTATAATTATTAGGGTGATAGTAACGAGTACTATCAGGTTGTCTCCAATTCTTCGAAGAAGAATCACCATGAAATTGATTTCCATGATTTTGACAGAAATTACCGCTACTCTTTCTATCAAAATTTTGTTGGAATCTACGAGCAAAGTTTTGGCCATACGGAGCTGCCGAAGCAACTGGTAAACCTTCTTTCACCTTAGAGTTACCCATGGTTATGTGTGGGTGCGCAGTTACGTATTGGCAACAGAAATCTTCCATTTCTTTTATTGTTTTAGGTTTACGTTCATGAAGGAAAGCAAGGAAAGACTCATTGACAGACGACATGACTTTGTCTCTAAGTATTAAGTCCATAAGTCCTTCATAAGTTTTTTTTCCGTCTTAGATAGTTCAACCCATCGTGAGAAAGTAATGCGTATTCTTGCAATAAACTCGGAGAATTCAACTCCATTTTCAGGTAACGTGTTTTTAAATTGTAGACGATAGCCGTCTTCGTTAAGCTGATATTTCTTTAACAAAGCGGCCCTGACAACCTCATAATTGTTCTTGTCAGGTTCATCCACCATATTTAATATACTTAGAGCTTTACCTGTCAGTATCCCTGATAACTGATAAACATATTTTGCTTTGTCTATGTTATGAGCTGTACATGCTTGTTCAAATCTGTCCAGATAGAACATTATGTCATCACTGGAAGGACTAAATGTTGGTAACTTAATCTTAAAAGTATCATTATTAGCCTTACCAGAAGATGAACCCTTGTTTGAATCATTACCATTACTCATGCTCGTCAATTTCAATTTTTTTCCAACTCTAAAGCTAAGACCTTTTCTTCATGTTCCATTTTTTGCTTTCTCTTTCTCTTTCAGACTCTCATCAGAACTCTTTCTGTAATCTTCTTTCTTCAGCCTGAGCCTCTTTTTGAAGTCTTTCATTTTTTTCAGCTTCTTTTCAAGTCTTTTTATTTTCAGCCTCTTTTTCAAGTCTTTTATTTTCAGCCTCTTTTTTCAAGTCTTTTATTTTCAGCCTCTTTTTCAAGTCTTTTATTCTCAGCCTCTTTTTGAAGTCTTTCAGCTTCTAGCTGTAGCTGGAGTTTTCTCTCCTCAGCTTCTGATTCCCTTTTTTTTGTTTTTCCATTTCCATTTGGAATCTTTTTTCATCCACCTGCATCTGCAGTTTCTTTTGTTCAGCTTCCATATGCAGTTTTTTTTGTTCAGCTTCCATTGCTTTATCATATCGAGCAGTTGCAAATTCTTCTAACTTATCACCAGTCTTCCCAAGCAATTTACCCTGCTCAATAAAGTGCTCAAATGTAGACATGTTGTCTAACATATGAGTCCAAAACCTGAAATAATTAACTAATTTATTTCAAACCTAAGTGTAACAAGTCTTAATTAAGCACTTGTATATTCACATCACATTATATTATCCCAGTCTCTGTGGGAAACAAGTCTCCAATCAAAGAACTTGTATATGAAATATCAGCAATCAATTCTTGATCATAAGTGCACTTCTCATTCAATAGTGCACGACACTATTCATCATTCATTTATCATCAGTGTAGTAGTAACAGTGCATTAGCATAGCCCATTAACTAATTACTATAACTGTAAACAATGACTATGTAAACACATGCAGAATGTAAACATTGAAAATGTAAACAATGCAAACAATGTAAACAATAACAATGTAAACAATAACAAAGATCAGCAACAATACAAAAACGTTCGCAGAAATCAACTAAAAATAAAGCAGAAATTAATGAAATATCACAAAAAATGTGACGATATCTGCGCTATAATTAAACAAAATACATGACACCACAGTGTATAAACAAAAATGTTGTATGAAACTAAATTATAGACAAGAGTAGGCTAACAAATACAAACAAATCAAAACAAAACTAAAGAATGCGAAATAATAACGAAAACAATATTAAAACATGTCATCACAGCTAACATAAATAGCAACAGAAGTCGCTTAGCAAATTCCAGTATCGGAAATTTGCAAACCCTACAGAAAACGCTCACAATAGACGACCTCTATGACGTGGCATAATCTAACGGAGACACCACCCAACCGAGAACCCGCTGAAATATAAACATATAAATATACAAATAACATATAGACATATAACATATAGAATGAGATGATACACAGAAGACTCAGCAGAAGTATAAGGGCACAGTTTACATACAAACAGCCCACTTAACTTATAGGCTTCCAATCGTAGAACAGCAGAAAAAACGGATGTCAATCAACGTCCTAAAGAGCGAAGCTCCAACGATGATGGCACATCTGAACTGCTTCCACTGCTAACACGATGGTACAAGAGCTTCTGAAATACTGTGTGTTGAGTTGTTTCGGCACTTGACCTTCTAATCCAAAAGTAAGTTGATGGAAATCGGTACTTGGCCTTCTTCAGAAAACAACCCGTTTCAACCGGCACTTGACCTTCACAAAAAACGACAGCACTGGAACCTTGACAGCAGCAACTTGCTTGACTTGCGTAAAAGATAACAGCAGTCCGAGTTATCCGGCAACATGTAACAACGCCGGGTACTGTCAAATTCTTGTTTCCGTCAAAAAGTTGAAATTTTGACTTTTACCGGGCAACGCCGAGTACTTTGAAAATTTTGAAGATGTTGACTGTATTGAAGAATGTTAATTTCTTGAAGGATGCTGATGAATTCTTGTTGAAAATGAAGTGGGTAAGGGACCCCCGTGTTTGCTGGTACCAGAATCAAACCAGCTTATGGCCACCAAATGATGCGTGATGCCATATGATGATGGATGGTATCCGCATGTCTGGTTTTGTGTAGTGTGCAGATGTGTTCAGTCAAACAATGTTCATACAAAAATAACAGGGCAATCCACATAGGACGTCAGTAAACTCACGACGTATAAAGTCAATGATTCTTGTAACAGCCGTTGACGTTTTTCTTCATTATTTATTGTGGACGCCACAGTGACAAAATGGTTACGCGAATATGTAGGCACATCAAACAGTCATTATCACAGCAACATTCAATACAGCAATAGACGGTAGACAGCATTACAATGATGAGTCAGATGCATGTTATATTTCATAGTGCTGTAAATGTAGTCAGGTGAAAAACTCCATCCTTTTCTATAACAGCCAGGAGATAACCAGATGTATGAGATCAGTTCACTCTCCTTAGTCTGACTTCAGCAAGACAGACACGTCTGCCGAAGTATAAATAATGTCCTCAAAAATATCCTCTAGATAATAAAGGTTTTCCAAACCTAGTTCATTTAACAAAGTAGCAAGTAATGGTCCTTGGGATGCATTCAATACCAACGCGAGAAGACAAATGCTTACCGAGAAAAGTGACTATAAATTTCAAGCAGTTGTTGCCCTTGCGTTATAAAATAGATATTGTAATAAAACGATGTTGCGAGAATTTCTCACGCAACAGTCATCTTATCATACTTTGTCAATCTTCCGTTCTACGCAAGCACCAGTTTATTTTAATCCCCTTCAACTCCCCTAAGAGCAGGGCCGTAGATACAGGGGGGGGGGTTTAAACCCCACCCTTATGGGGGAAATAATTATATTGTACCGGTACCAAAATAGTGCATTACAATTTTTTTTTTGGTATTAACCCCCCTTATTAAGTCCTATCTACGGCCCTGCTCTTCAACAAACGCAAGACAAGTCCTCCTGTCCCCTACCATCAGCTCAAGGTCTTTTCGTGTCCTCCCTATTCCTCCCATTTCTATCTCCTCTTGTCGTATCCACGAGTTTTAGGTCTTTCTCTCTCTCTCTCTACCTCTCTTAACATGGGGATTTCAGAACAATGACTGCCTCGTAATGATATCAACAGGTTAATTCAGTGTGTTTCCTATTCATCTTCAGAGTCTTCTTCTCAACTCTTATGTTATCAGCACATATATAGGTCGTGTCCCGTGTATGGGTTATTAATATTAGCTTCCTTTTTTTTCCGATAGAAAAATCTGAGGAGGGTACTATTTTTCCTGGTGACATGACTTGAGTACACAAAGGAATTTTTAGCTGAAGAATATATGACAACACAATTAGATCACTAGCATTTCTTAAGAAAGAACGGGGTGAAAAATGTTTAAAACTGTAATATATTTCAAACGATGCTCCATTCTGTGACCCCTTAGAGGGGACCCTTTCAAGCGAGTTATTGTATGCGATTTAAATTCGAATTTCAAAGGAAATGATACGTTTATTCAACGTAGCTCATGAGTGACAGGCGCCTAAATTAAACCAGAGTATCCATAGATTCGAAACCAGAAGGTACCTCTTGACCTTTAGCAATGAAGAAAGTATCATGTGTGATCCGAAGCCTTCATACCCACAATGCAACTGTGGAAAAAAGCTCCAACGACATCAAGAAATCAAAACCCGAAGTTTCCATCGTCAGGAACAAAGCTCCCCGCCATCTTAAACGACTGGCGCGTCACGCAACCTCGCGCCCAGTTCACGTCCGCGCGATGCGAGAACGGTATCGATGGCAACCCCCTAGCGGGAATCAGCCAACCGATCGACGCAGAACTCTAACCGTAGAACCGGTTTGTCCAGAGCAAGAAAGAGCTCGACAACATCCATCGGCGGCCTGCCCCGCAGAGATCTGGATCCGACCTGACGCCAGACAGACTACAGCCTGTCTAAGCTGTCTCTTAGAAGACAAACACATGATTAATAACTCACATTTGAAATCATTTCATTAAAAGCACTTTTTCAGCCACTAGATGAGATGGGAAATAAAATAGGTGAATGTAATCTCCAGTGGCGTAACTACCGCCCGAGTAGATCTGTCATATAGTCCTAGCACCGAATGGGCTGCGGATAGTAGTGGTCGGAGGGGACTTTTATGTGTTAAACGTCATAGTATGTCCCAGTTTCGGGCAGAACAGAAGTGAGAGGGGTAAAGAAGATGGCATATGACAGGACAACCTGGCACAGATTTGTTGAAGGTCTTTGGAGATCTGAAGGCGATTGATGATAATGATAATGATGATGATGATGAATAAAGTAGTTCCATGTTTGATACAGATTCAGCGCATAGTCACATTTAGAATATTCTTGTTAGCATACGCCTGAAACAATCGCATCAGCTTTTCTGAAAAATTCGGAAACCTCGCTTTGAGTTAAAAGTTTCTTGACCGCCCAGTAGATAATTAGCCAAGATTGAGACCAATAGTCGATTTGCCTCAGATTTCACAGATCTCTTCTCAAGTAACGCCTCAAGAAATGGCGGAGAAGCTTGATAATTTCGTTTCAGAATAAAAGAATCACCTAATACCTTTTCATTTTTTTTTTTTTTTTGGTAACTTTAACATTCTGCTAAAACTAAAGTCAGGGGAATGACAAGTTTCTAAAGTAAAAAATAAATGAAATAAATCATAATAATCATCGTCACAGGCATTAATTAAGGTGAACGAGAATTTATTGGAGCAGACTTCATGCAAAGGATGGCACCTGTGCTGAAGCTTAGTTGGCAGTGGGGTTAGTCACGATTCACTCTTTTAGCGAGGCAGTGGTGCCGTTCGGATGGACCTGGGTGTAGCGAGAGGAAAGATATAATGATGGTGATATTATCCTGGACAAATAGATGTATCAGATGATACCAGGATAGTGCCAGATAAGAGACTGGTCTTACAAGAAATACCCCATTCTCTGAAAAGAGTAATGGTGCATCGACATCAAAGGTATAGTCAAGCTGTATAGACTCCTAGATGAGATGGTAATGTGCTATCTAGATTCCTATGGGCTCCTCTCCAGACTAACTGATGCGTGATGCCATATGATGATGGATGGTATCCGCATGTCTGGTTTTGTGTAGTGTGCAGATGTGTTCAGTCAAAACAATGTTCATACAAAAATAACAGGGCAATCCACATAGGACGTCAGTAAACTCACGACGTATAAAGTCAATGATTCTTGAAACAGCCGTTGACGTTTTTCTTCATTATTTATTGTGGACGCCACAGTGACAAAATGGTTACGCGAATATGTAGACACATCAAACAGTCATTATCACAGCAACATTCAATACAGCAATAGACGGTAGACAGCATTACAATGATGAGTCAGATGCATGTTATATTTCAAAGTGCTGTAAATGTAGTCAGGTGAAAAACTCCATCCCTTTCTATAACAGCCAGGAGATAACCAGATGTATGAGATCAGTTCACTCTCCTTAGTTTGACTTCAGCAAGACAGACACGTCTGCCGAAGTATAAATAATGTCCTCAAAAATATCCTCTAGATAATAAAGGTTTTTCAAACCTAGTTCATTTAACAAAGTAGCAAGTAATGGTCCTTGGAACCTGCATCAACCGATGCAGCACAATACAGCGACATGTGAGCTAGGAAAACATCTCGTGACGACGACTTTCGAAGACAGGCTATGAACCAGAAATCGTTCACGACCAAAAATCGATAGAGTTAATGAAAATGTTAATTTACCTTGCCTTCCGGAAATACACAGAAATATTATGCCTCCCGGCATGTGCAAATACACTAGAGGTATTATCTCGAATAAACGAAATATCCATAAGAGGACTACACATCCCTGACAGAACAAAAAATAGCGGAGATCCCCTCTTCAACGAGGCATCTCTTTCGCCATTCCAAATCGCTCACTCCACTAGTGGTGGGCGGAAACCGATCGACCAAGAAGCAAGACAAGTCATGCGCAGTCCAGCGCAAAATGACCACAGCTCAAACTTAACTGCATTCGATACCAACGCGAGAAGACAAATGCTTACCGAGAAAAGTGACTATAAATTTCAAGCAGTTGTTGCCCTTGCGTTATAAAATAGATATTGAAATAAAACGATGTTGCGAGAATTTATCACGCAACATATCACCACCTCCTCCCGATAAAAAAAAAATGTGGAACATATTTTTTTTTTCAATATCAAAGAGCATGCGATAAGCGGCTCAAAACGCACGAATTATGCGCTGATAATTAACTAAATTGCCAAACAATAGGCTAATTATAGAGTGTCTGGTGAGGATATACCTCAACAGAAAAATAAATATGTCTCAAAAAATATTCACATCGGGGAGGTGTCACCAACACACATCACGTTAGCATGTAAACACAATATACGTATGCAAGTTACTATAATCATCATTAAACAGCATACTCTAATATTGTCTTTAAAAATGGATGTACAAATCTGATAGGAAAATTTAAATAGTACATTCTTTGACATGTAATGACATAAGTACATAGTAAAGTTAAACTACATGACGATCCAGGACATATGCTCTGGTATTCCGAGGGTAAGTACACAATCTAGAACTCGTCATGCTTGATACTAGTAAGGTAAGTCCTCAGCTCAACAATGACATTCTGAGAAAGTACAAGCAATATAATGCTAATTAATAACTAATATGCTTCATAAGGTACAATACATTATTAATAATTGTGGCTGTTTAGTAAATTAACGGCCCTTATATTAACTACTCAGTCCTCCTCTATCATCTTAAAAAACGAACAGAAGAAGATGACAACAAAGCACGATAGTGTGTACATATAAAGTAAGTACAGATGTGCTAATCTATTGTAGAAATATAGGTGTGTTATGACTCTGTAATATATGGAAATATAGGACAGAAGTATTAGTTGGAGTCATGTGGGCATCTAGACAAAATGTCAGCCATCAAATTATCCGCACCACGGATAGCTCGTACCATGAAGTGAAAAGGTTGAAGAGCTATAGCATATCGAGTGGATCTCGAACTCTTCAAATTCTTAGTCTGAATAGCTGTAAGAGCTTTCTGATCAGTCTCTAGAATGAAATGTGCGCCCAGGAGGAATCTTTGTAGTTTTAGAATGGACCAAACCATCGCTAACAACTCACGGTCTAAAACCGAGTAGTTCCTCTCTGCCGCATTTAGTTTTCTAGAAATGTACATAACAGGATGCAGAGTATTTGCATATTCTTGCATCAGTGCTGCTCCAATCCCAGTGGATGAAGCATCACTCCGAAGAACAAAAGTCCTATCAAGAGTAGGTAATCTTAAGATGGGAGGAGAAGAAAATATATTCTTGATTTGGTCTAGTGAAGATTGGCATTCTTCAGACCAACGGACCAGATTAGGCGAACCTTTCTTCAACAATGTTGATAGAGGTGCCATGATCGAAGATAAATTTGGAATAAATCTCCCATAAAATTGAATTAAACCTAAGAGACTCCTAACTTGTTTCTTCGTTTTAGGAACAGAGATGTTCAGTATTTTGGAAGTATTGTGGTCTTCTGTCTTCAAGAGACCATGACCAACACGATGACCCAGGAAAGAGATTTCACCAAAACCAACAAAAGCTTTAGAAGGTTTTGCTGTCAAATTATTCTCACGTAGAGTGGACAGTAAGTCATATAACCCTAAATAGTGATCTTCCCAGGTATCACTGAAGAGACAGATGTCATCTAAGTATGCGATGACATCCGAACGATGTGACAGAATTCGACGCATCATGCGAACGAAAGTGGCAGGGGCGTTCATGAGACCAAAAGGCATAACATTCCATTGAAATAGACCCCTAGGTGTAGAAAAAGCAGTAANAGGTTTGGCATGCTCTGCTAAAGGCACTTGCCAATAACCTTTAGACAAGTCAAGTTTAGTGAAGAATCTAGAATTAGAAAGTCTAATCAGTAGATCTTCTAACAAAGGCATCGGTTCAGCGTCGAACTTTGTGACCTGATTCAATTTGCGATAATCAACACAAATTCGTATGTTCTTATCCTTCTTCCGAACAATAACCATGGAAGAAGAATATGGTGAAGTCGATGGTTCAATTATATTTAATTGAATCATTTCATCCAATTCCTTTTCCACTTGCGACTGAAAGTGTATAGGAATAGGATACGGCCTAACCCTAATTGGATTATTGTCGGTAAGAATTATGTCATGTTCTATGACATCTGTGTGTCCAGGAATGTCAGTGAGAACATCCTGAAATGTTTGTAACATCGACGAGACTTGTCGATGTTCGTCACCAGAAAGATTAGGAGAAAGAGAAACGTTTTTCCAAGATTCCGTGGAATGTAATGGAACCACTGGAAGGGGAAGGTTGACATCAGAGAAGGTAGCTTCCTCATCCTGAATGACAGACAGGGATGAATAATGACCGTGAGGTGCAGGAGCATCATCCGTTGCCTGGAAAATAGGCAGCAAATAGTCCGGACGTTCGTGAAATTCCGAAAGCATGTTTATGTGGAAAGTTTTATGCTTTCCATCAATATCGACCACATAGTCAACATCGGAAATCCGAGAGACTATTGCATACGGACCTTTCCATGCAATAAGAAGTCTATTTTCCCTACTGGGGAGTAGGACGAATGCTTTGTCACCTGGACAAAGTTGTCGTAGACATCTATTCTTGTTAGCAAACTGTCTTGCCTTCTCTTTAGCAATTTCTGATGAAGCAGTTGCTAGCTTACATGCCTCAATGATCTTTTGTCTAAGAGCAATGACATACTCATATGAGGATTGAGTTTCATCGCTAATATCATCGGCAGTGATGAGATCGTGTAATAAAGACATAGGGCCGCGTGGACGCGCGCCAAAGACAAGTTCGAAGGGAGAAAATCCTGTGTGTTCATTAGGGACTTCTCTATAGGCAAAGAGAGCCGCGGGTAAAACCCTGTCCCAATCTTGAGGATGATCTTCAGTTATCTTACCAAGCAAAGTCTTGAGCGTTCTATTCAGACGCTCAACTAACCCATTAGACATAGGATGGTAGATACTACTGAGAGATCGTTCAATATGTAAGGTAGACATTACCTGTGACATAGTGTCAGATATGAGTTGAGTGCCATGGTCTGACAATATTTCTCTGGGGAACCCCAAGCGAGAAAATATCAACCAAAGAGCATCTGCGATATCTGTAGTAGATATGCTCTTAAGAGGAATAGCCTCTGGCCAACGTGTGCACATATCGACACATGTAAGGATAAACTGATGTCCTCTGGCCGACTTGACCTTAAAAGGGCCAATAATATCTATGGCCATTTTCTGGAACGGCCGAATAGGAATGTCAGCAGCCTGGATAGGCGCAGCATGTCGTGGTCCTCTAGATTTGACCTCCTGACATACCTTGCATGATCGGCAGTAAATACGAATGTCCTTATTGACAAAAGGCCAAAAGAAAGCCGCAAGGACTCTCGACTTCGTACGGGCAAAACCCATATGTCCAGCACATTGCGAGTCATGAGCATGTTGTAATATTTGGACTCTCATGCTCTTGGGAACAAGAATTTGCGAATGTGCCGACGTAGTCGAATCTTGTACCATACGTACAAGTACGCCGTTTCTCATTGCAATCCAAGATTTTCTATTTGTATCCTGATTCGGATCACCTTTCTTCGCAAGAACGAAGAATTTTTTTAAAGAAGGATCTTCTTCTTGCAATTTTATGAAAGAGTCACGAGTGATTACTAAGTGACTATCTTGGCTATCAACTTCATTATCACTATTCAGTGAAGTTTCGGGTGTTTGTAGAGCTTGTGCTCTTGTAACCACTGCATTTGTAGCTTGCATGTTATTATCTTCCCAAGCAGCAATCTGCTGTGGGGTACACTCCCTAACTCCGTGAATACGACCAATAATAAGGTCCGCAATAGGATTAGGTAAGAGACAAGCATGCACATCTCCAGTAAAGAAAGGAGTGGCAATGCGAATTACAGCAGTAGGATATTTTTCTAGAGTGCCGCCAAATGTGACACATTTAATAACCCTTCCTGTAGCACAAGATGGATCTACAAGCGATTGTCTAACACCAATAGTGGTGCATCCGGAATCGAAAAGTAGTGAGACCGGAGTATCATTAACAAGACCCTTATGTAGAATTAAAGAACCCCTCCCGTCATGCGCAACAGCAGCAGGAAGAGCGGGAAGTGGGTGACCACAACTCAAAGTAGTTATGGTACCCGGTTCGAATAAAGTACTGCATTGGGGGCATTTGTTTGCTCTCTCAAAGTCAAAAGCAGAACCAGTGACAGCGTCAAAGTTTTTACTATCAACAACATGATTACAGGCTCCCTCAGTTTCCTGTTGTACAGCATTAGCCTGCTGATATCTCTTTTTTTTGTGTTGAGATCTACCCCGACTATTATTACCTCTGAAGTTATCAAAGTTATTATTATCTCTGCAGTTATTATTGTCTCTATTGTAATTGTTATCCTGGTTCGAATTCCAGTTTCCACGATTACTATCATGTTCACATTGATGCGAACATCTATTTGTTTGGTTCTGAGGTCTTCGGCAGGAATAACCTCTATTACCATATCCTCTTTTGAAATGCCTATAATTATTAGGGTGATAGTAACGAGTAATATCAGGTTGTCTCCAATTCTTCGAAGAAGAATCACCATGAAATTGATTTCCATGATTTTGACAGAAATTACCGCTACTCTTTCTATCAAAATTTTGTTGGAATCTACCAGCAAAGTTTTGGCCATACGGAGCTGCCGAAGCAACTGGTAAACCTTCTTTCACCTTAGAGTTACCCATGGTTATGTGTGGGTGCGCAGTTACGTATTGGCCACAGAAATCTTCCATTTCTTTTATTGTTTTAGGTTTACGTTCATGAAGGAAAGCAAGGAAAGACTCATTGACAGACGACATGACTTTGTCTCTAAGTATTAAGTCCATAAGTCCTTCATAAGTTTTTTCCGTCTTAGATAGTTCAACCCATCGTGAGAAAGTAATGCGTATTCTTGCAATAAACTCGGAGAATTCAACTCCATTTTCAGGTAACATGTTTTTAAATTGTAGACGATAGCCGTCTTCGTTAAGCTGATATTTCTTTAACAAAGCGGCCCTGACAACCTCATAATTGTTCTTGTCAGGTTCATCCACCATATTTAATATACTTAGAGCTTTACCTGTCAGTATCCCTGATAACTGATAAACATATTTTGCTTTGTCTATATTATGAGCTGTACATGCTTGTTCAAATCTGTCCAGATAGAACATTATGTCATCGCTGGAAGGACTAAATGTTGGTAACTTAATCTTAAAAGTATCATTATTAGCCTTACCAGAAGATGAACCCTTGTTTGAATCATTACCATTACTCATGCTCATCAATTTCAATTTTTCCAACTCTAAAGCTAAGACCTTTTCTTCATGTTCCATTTTTGCTTTCTCTTTCCTCTCATCAGACTCTCTCTGTAATCTTCTTTCCTCAGCCTGAGCCTCTTTTTGAAGTCTTTCATTTTCAGCTTCTTTTTCAAGTCTTTTATTTTCAGCCTCTTTTTCAAGTCTTTTATTCTCAGCTTCTAGCTGGAGTTTTCTTTCCTCAGCTTCTGATTCCCTTTTTTGTTTTTCCATTTCCATTTGGAATCTCTTTTCATCCACCTGCATCTGCAGTTTCCTTTGTTCAGCTTCCATCTGCAGTTTCTTTTGTTCAGCTTCCATTGCTTTATCATATCGAGCAGTTGCAAATTCTTCTAACTTATCACCAGTCTTCCCAAGCAATTTACCCTGCTCAATAAAGTGCTCAAATGTAGACATGATGAGTAATATATAAGTCCAAAACCTGAAATAATTAACTAATTTATTTCAAACCTAAGTGTAACAAGTCTTAATTAAGCACTTGTATATTCACATCACCTTATATTATCCCAGTCTCTGTGGGAAACAAGTCTCCAATCAAAGAACTTGTATATGAAATATCAACAATCAATTCTTGATCATAAGTGCACTTCTCATTCAATAGTGCACGACACTATTCATCATTCATTTATCATCAGTGTAGTAGTAACAGTGCATTAGCATAGCCCATTAACTAATTACTATAACTGTAAACAATGACTATGTAAACACATGCAGAATGTAAACATTGAAAATGTAAACAATGCAAACAATGTAAACAATAACAATGTAAACAATAACAAAGATCAGCAACAATACAAAAACGTTCGCAGAAATCAACTAAAAATAAAGCAGAAATTAATGAAATATCACAAAAAATGTGACGATATCTGCGATAGAATTAAACAAAATACATGACACCACAGTGTATAAACAAAAATGTTGTATGAAACTAAATTATAGACAAGAGTAGGCTAACAAATACAAACAAATCAAAACAAAACTAAAGAATGCGAAATAATAACGAAAACAATATTAAAACATGTCATCACAGCTAACATAAATAGCAACAGAAGTCGCTTAGCAAATTCCAGTATCGGAAATTTGCAAACCCTACAGAAAACGCTCACAATAGACGACCTCTATGACGTGGCATAATCTAACGGAGACACCACCCAACCGAGAACCCGCTGAAATATAAACATATAAATATACGAATAACATATAAACATATAACATATAGAATGAGATGATACACAGAAGACTCAGCAGAAGTATAAGGGCACAGTTTACATACAAACAGGCCACTTAACTTATAGGCTTCCAATCGTAGAACAGCAGAAAAAACGGATGTCAATCAACGTCCTAAAGAGCGAAGCTCCAACGATGATGGCACATCTGAACTGCTTCCACTGCTAACACGATGGTACAAGAGCTTCTGAAATACTGTGTGTTGAGTTGTTTCGGCACTTGACCTTCTAATCCAAAAGTAAGTTGATGGAAATCGGTACTTGGCCTTCTTCAGAAAACAACCCGTTTCAACCGGCACTTGACCTTCACAAAAACGACAGCACTGGAACCTTGACAGCAGCAACTTGCTTGACTTGCGTAAAAGATAACAGCAGTCCGAGTTATCCGGCAACATGTAACAACGCCGGGTACTGTCAAATTCTTGTTTCCGTCAAAAAGTTGAAATTTTGACTTTTACCGGGCAACGCCGAGTACTTTGAAAATTTTGAAGATGTTGACTGTATTGAAGAATGTTAATTTCTTGAAGGATGCTGATGAATTCTTGTTGAAAATGAAGTGGGTAAGGGACCCCGTGTTTGCTAGTACCAGAATCAAACCAGCTTATGGCCACCAAATGATGCGTGATGCCATATGATGATGGATGGTATCCGCATGTCTGGTTTTGTGTAGTGTGCAGATGTGTTCAGTCAAAACAATGTTCATACAAAAATAACAGGGCAATCCACATAGGACGTCAGTAAACTCACGACGTATAAAGTCAATGATTCTTGAAACAGCCGTTGACGTTTTTCTTCATTATTTATTGTGGACGCCACAGTGACAAAATGGTTACGCGAATATGTAGACACATCAAACAGTCATTATCACAGCAACATTCAATACAGCAATAGACGGTAGACAGCATTACAATGATGAGTCAGATGCATGTTATATTTCAAAGTGCTGTAAATGTAGTCAGGTGAAAAACTCCATCCCTTTCTATAACAGCCAGGAGATAACCAGATGTATGAGATCAGTTCACTCTCCTTAGTTTGACTTCAGCAAGACAGACACGTCTGCCGAAGTATAAATAATGTCCTCAAAAATATCCTCTAGATAATAAAGGTTTTTCAAACCTAGTTCATTTAACAAAGTAGCAAGTAATGGTCCTTGGAACCTGCATCAACCGATGCAGCACAATACAGCGACATGTGAGCTAGGAAAACATCTCGTGACGACGACTTTCGAAGACAGGCTATGAACCAGAAATCGTTCACGACCAAAAATCGATAGAGTTAATGAAAATGTTAATTTACCTTGCCTTCCGGAAATACACAGACATATTATGCCTCCCGGCATGTGCAAATACACTAGAGGTATTATCTCGAATAAACGAAATATCCATAAGAGGACTACACATCCCTGACAGAACAAAAAATAGCGGAGATCCCCTCTTCAACGAGGCATCTCTTTCGCCATTCCAAATCGCTCACTCCACTAGTGGTGGGCGGAAACCGATCGACCAAGAAGCAAGACAAGTCATGCGCAGTCCAGCGCAAAATGACCACAGCTCAAACTTAACTGCATTCGATACCAACGCGAGAAGACAAATGCTTACCGAGAAAAGTGACTATAAATTTCAAGCAGTTGTTGCCCTTGCGTTATAAAATAGATATTGAAATAAAACGATGTTGCGAGAATTTATCACGCAACACTAACCTTAGACAATGACTCTGCTAGGGGTAGTTAAATACACAACAAGAACTTTAAACCAAATTTAAATAATTCACTGAAGACTCTGGGTACAATTTAGAATTTATTTATGTAAACGATCTTTTCTTCTTTGTTCTTTGTTAATTTTTCAAATAAAATTCAATTGAATACAAACTAAAACTATGGGTCACTTTCAAATATTTACAGTACTTTTCAAAAAAAAATGGCAGTCATATTGCTCAGCTAAATAAGCTGAAATCTAATTAAATATGCATGTTCTGCCCCAAATTTGCACTCCACTTAAGTGAGCAAACACTACCAAAAGTAAAAAAAAAAGTTAGCGTAGAGTAACGTCCCTTGATATAAGAGCAGACGACAATTTCTAATGCTAGTGGCAGAAAATGGATACAAAGTCAAAGTGTATGTTAATTTCACAGCTTTGGAATGAAGGAAATCAAACATGTTCCAACATTTCTAAAACCTTGAACATTCCTGAGCGGACTGTCTACAGAGTTGTGAGTAAATTAAAAGCAGGTAATGGAATCGAGCGAAAAGAAGGTAGTGGGAGGCCAAGAATTTTGGACACAAAGGACCATCGGCGTCTCGCCCAAATCGTTCGGGCTGGGTCAATGAAGAGTGTAGAAAACATACGGCAGCGCATGATCGAGTTGGGAAGCCCAGAGGTATCTAATGCTACTGTCAACCGGGAGCTACACAGGATGAATTACACAAAAAAGCGGGTAATTTCGTCACCATTGCTCACAGAGACTCACAAACAGATGCGCTTGAACTGGTGCCACGAACACCAAAATTTGTCATGGGACAATGTGATTTTTTCAGATGAATGTTCTCTTTGGTCTTATCCTGCTCAAATAAATATTTGGACGAAAGGCTCTGTAACGCCTGTGTACCAGCGACCGAAACATACCTAGAAATTCCATCTTTGGGGAGGGGGTGTCAGCAAGAGGTGCCACCCCACTGTGTGTTTTCACAGGAATTCTCACGAAAGAAAGGTACATCGACATACTAGAGGGACACCTTCTGCCATTTATGCAGGTCATGTACCCCGATGGTGCACATTTCAACATGACAATGACCCAAATCATACAGCTCATACCCCCAAAGCATGGCTGCAAGAGAAGAATGTGATAGTGCTGAAGTGGCCCAGCAGCAGTCCCGATCAAAACCCAATTGAAAACGTTTGGGCACTACTCAAGAATCATTTAAAAAAGAGTGGACTCAGAGACGTTGAACAATTGAAGAAGGTAGCTGAAAAATACTGGGACAGTCTGACTCTCAATTACCTACAAACATTTGTGGGAAGTATGCCTCGCCGCATCCAGGCTTGCCTTGCTGGAGAAGGCAACATTATATTGTACTGAAACCACTGTTAATAGATAGGGGAGATACCAATCTTCCTCTGGACATACAGTTTTTATTATTATTTGCTTCTATGAGTGTGCTGCGTTGCGAAAATATGACTGCCATTTTTTTTGCAAAGTACTGTATATAGATATAACACATTTACAGTTAATTTCTTAAACTAATATAGTTCAATTTCACTGTGTTCTTGCTTCCTGATGGAATCTGTCTCTATTTTTGTGCTTTCTTGAATAGATGAATCTAAATGTTACTTTATGATTCATATGACTGTCAAATGTCTTCTATATACACCACAGTTTTTATTTCCTCATCACATAGTCTATTCAAAGATGGGTTAATTTGGTGTTGTTTGAAAATTGAAGAGTATCCCAACACAGAGCTACTTATCTGAAACAAAGTCCTTCCTAGGCCTCGTACAGCAGTATGATTGAATAGAACCCCACCACTGCGGGTCCTCCACTCGTCAAGATGACACAGTTAATACTGGCAAAAGCTCTGACAAACATGAGCATCTAATTGCTGACTTGGTCACTAGAGATTGTGTATGACACTCAGGGCAGGATATAACCTGAAACAATATATACAACCTACGTGGTATTGCTCATTGTCTCCTTAGCCAGACAGGAGGTAATATGAGACAGTTCAGACAACCTGTGGTAACTCACAAGAGACATAGTAAGTCATGAATAACACAATTCGTTCAAGTTCTAGCACAATAGTTCAATAATTCACATGTTACTGTTTTGTCCATGATTTATTTTAATAAAATCAGGCCTTATGGTTGTAGTGGTGTTGATGGTATTGTATGATGGTGATATTACTAAATGTAATTGTATGAGGCCAGCTGTGAAGGCTCCTGAGATAAAATGTAGTTGAGAATTGTCAGAAGGCCTTTCTTGCTACCACTACGACCTCACACTTAATTTTTTTTTAATGAATGTGGCTACGTAAAGTGTCTAGGGTTATGCTATGTAGTGTGGTGTAATAGGTTATAGATATACCCACAGATATTTAACAAGACTAATAATATTAATAAATGTTAAAATACACTGAACTAACTCACGTGTGTAAAATTTTTTGATAGAATTATATTACATTTATTTTGTTCTGGATCAATTTTTTAGGTTGACCCGAACTTAAAAGGATTTAGAGATTATGAAAGAAATGCATGGAATATTATATCATAAATGCAATAGTGTACATATATATGTACTATACTAGTTAGTTTTATTAAAATGTTCTAGTAGTCATCTACTTGGGAGGATAGTTACTGTTTGTGCTGTTGGGGTGGCCTCATCACACCTGTCTATATTGACTACACAGTGTCCAGAAAATGGTGGGAATTTTTATGGGGTATTAGTAACTAAACTGCGTTGGTGAATGTCCAGCAGACCAGAGGCTCACTCATCTGGTAGTTGTAGCTCTGGTGCTGAAATCAGGTGGTCCCACCTCTCCGTGCTGGCGGGCAATAATGGTGGTCTCTGTCACAAGTACTGCACAGATACACTCGAGTAAAGTCACCAACTGAATAGACACTGCTTGGTTGACAACAGAAACTCGCAGCTCTGCAATCAAAGTATGGGCCATGTGTCAAAATCTATTCTCTACCCACGTCTGGACACAACACTGACACAACAACCACATCATACAGACAGGTCAGATCTCTCTGACCAAACAGCACATTTACCATGGTGGTTTTACATCAGATAGATCCTCCCAGACTATAGGTTCTGAAAAATATTTATTAGTTGTCTGCCCTAAAAGAGGATAGGTAATATGTTTCATTATTCTCAACACTTGATCTGTCTTGCATAATCCCTGCTGGAGTTTATGTATATTGTTGGTCCCTAGACCCTGACTAGGGCGGGGGGTCTAGAGCAAATCCCTACTTGTTTGTAAGGCTAGATTTCGATATGGCAGTATCAAATCACTCGAACATGAAACAATATTCAAAATATATAAAGAAATAATTTCAATCTTACCAGATTATGAATAAATAACACAGAATTGCTAGCAAAACTCAGCTGAGCTGCTGGCTATAGTATGGCGTCCCTAAATTTATTACACTTTCTTTCATATGGAAATCACCACACTTTAAAATCTGTGTCTATCACTGAACAACTATTGAAGAATGGCCCCACTTTCGCGTCTGAGCGCTAATGATATGATTGTCTGTGGCCAATCACTGCCTAGGTTTATTTTAATTTCAAATTCCTACACTAAAGTCATTTCAGTCATGCTTCAGTCAAGTATGGATGGTTATCTGTTAGTCTGTCCGTCTCTACTTGTGTTTCTACAAAATGTACTTGATTTTTGAACCAACCTTTCTCTCCCCTCCAAAATTTTGTCGTTAAAAGTTATTTTTAGACACAGCCACCACAATATCCCCTCTCCTCTATACCAAGTAGATTTGAACACCTGCGACTCGAGGTCGTGTTTTTTTGTGCAATTAGCGACACTTTTAGATTCAATACAGTCTGTCTATGTGAACAACACTGTCTTTTGTCATTATCTTCAATATTATCTATCTGTTTGTAAAATTAAGACCATATTAGTTCACTGCTCAGAATGGGCCATCCGGCCAGCTAATTTTTATATTCCTAACATTAATATTAAGAAAAATTTACTTTTTACTTTTTGTAATATTCCAAACATCTGCGTTTAGCCGCTGAATTCAAATCAAGGGCTTGGTATCGCGCAAAAGCGTCCAATAAATGACTGTGGCGTAACATATCTATGGTCCCTTCTGTCGAGTTGCTTACTTTTTATGTCAACTTGGGAAACGTGACTTTTCTCCGTTTCTCCCCCCCCCCCCCCCAAATTGCTTCTCCTTAGCCTTTCTAGTTTCACGCAATCTTTCCAGTCATATTTTTCCTTTTTGATCCTCCGTTCCCCTCCTGTCTAGCAAGTCAATTTTTATGGAGGGTGATGACCCGCGGTCTAGGCGATCATGTACTATTCGCAGCCTACGCATTATGTTTTTATCCTTAAATGTTATCTTTGGAGATATTTTACCGTTGTATCTCTGTCAATTTCACTACACATCTCCCCACTTGAAAACATGCCTATGGCAAGTTCCAACACCAGCGATACACATAGGTAAAATTACTCCTCACGTCTGCCACTACTCTAATTTTGATCACAGGGGTGCCGACTGAGGAAATCTGCACCGACATTCAATTTGCCTGGGATATATTGGATACTAAACTGATAAGGTTGAAGCAACAAAGACCACCTCAGCAATCTTGCGTTTTCATGCTTAGCCTGAGACAAG
This sequence comes from Oreohelix idahoensis, assembly GCA_024509875.1. Lineage (NCBI taxonomy): Eukaryota > Metazoa > Mollusca > Gastropoda > Stylommatophora > Oreohelicidae > Oreohelix > Oreohelix idahoensis. The sequence goes on along the minus strand of JAMPIV010010868.1, from coordinate 10,131 downwards.
AACACGAGAGGCTGATGGTCCGTCTCCACCACAAATGTCCTACCATACAGATAGATTTGAAACTTCTTTATTGCCCAGATTAATGCTAAACATTCTTTTTCGCTTGTGGAGTATCCTTGTTCCGCCTTATTCAATTTGCGGCTTGCATAAGCGACTGGTTTAAGTTCCCCATCAGGTGAAGATGATCTTTGCAACAAAGCCCCTCCGAGTCCTACATTACTTGCATCGGTTCTTAAGACAAAGTCCTGTGTCAAATCAGGCAGTTTGAGAATAGGCTTGCTAGTGAGTTTTTCCTTTAACTCTTGGAACGCTAGTTCACATTGTGCAGTCCAAATAATTTTATCTGGAAGTCCCTTGCGAGTCAGATCAGTCAGAGGAGCACAAATAGCGTTAAAATTTTTGATGTATTTCTGATAAAATCCGCATAACGACACAAATGATCGCACGTCCTTTTTTGTTTGCGGCCTAGGTGCTCTCTGCAGTTTTTCCAAGTTCTTAGGATCAGGGGTCATATTACCCTGATATACAGTGTGTCCCCAAGAATTCCAACTCTTTGCATCCAATACAACATTTTGTTGGCCTAGCAGTTAAGTTCGCCTCCCGAAGTCTATCAAACAACATCTCCAGAGCTTCAATGTGTTCTTCAAATGTCTCTGTGGCGACGAGAATATCATCCATGAAATTCGTGATACATGGGTTATTCAGGGGATCCAACAATTTGCGCATCATCCTTGAAAACACACTCGGAGCATTTTTCAGTCCGAATGGTAGCATATTGAATTCATAATGTCCATCCGAAGTGCTAAAAGCCAAATAAGGTCTCACTTCAGGCTTCACTTGGATCTGGTAATAGCCTTTACTAAGATCCACCTTTGAAAAGTATTTTGCCTTGTTCAGTCTGGCAAATAACTGTTTTGTGTCTGGTAATGGATCCACTTGTCCTTCTGTGACAGCATTCAGTTTCCTGTAATCTATGCACAGTCTGTGTTCCCCAGACGGTTTTCTCAACAAAACGACACTAGAACTAAAAGATGATTCACTGTGCGAAATAATCCCCTCCTTCAACAAATACTCTATTTCTTCCTTCAATGCCTTCTCCTTCGCGAACGGAATAGAATAGGCTCTCATACAGATTGGGTTTGAGTCTACCAGTTTCATGTCATACTGTAGCAAATTTGTATGGCCTGGTTTATCTGTTAATACATCTGTATGTTCCTCCAGAACCTGTTGAACTCTCTCCCTCTGGTTTTTAGTCAGGTGCTTACTGACTTTTACCTGTGCTGCTGTTTCACAAGGATGTAATGGGTATTCATGTGAGGTGAGTGGTTCTTTTTGCATCTGGGTTGCAATAGCCAAGGTCAATAAGGGGGTGCTTTCCTGGAGTGGTCTGTCCAGATACTTCTTTAACAGGTTTACATGATAAACTTTTTCCTTCCCCTTTTGTCAATTTTATAGTTTGTTCTAGACACCTTCTCTAGAACCGTATATGGACCTTGCCAACCAATTTGTAATTTATTCTGGCTTCCGGGTAGTAGAAGCAGCACCTTCTCTCCGACTGCCAGTTCCCTGTCCTTTGCCTTCCTATTAAAATATGCTGCATGTTTCTTCCTGGCTTGTTTCAAATTATCATTTGCCAGTTTCCATCCAGCTTTCAAACGAGTGGTCAGTTCGTTCACATATTGATACGATGAGGTAACAGTCTCTTCCGCCTTCTCATCTGTCCAGGTCCTTAATAGGGCTTCTAATGGACCTTTTATTGGCCTCCCAAATAGCAGAGTTGCGGGAGCCATCCCGGTTGAACTATGTGGTACCTCCCGGTACGCAAACAATGCGGCGGGCAGGAATTGATCCCACAGATCCGGTTTTTCGTGTGCCAGCTTTCTCAGGATAGAAATGAGAGTCCCGTTGAACCTCTCTACCTGGCCGTTCCCTTGTGGATGGTACGGACTACAATGAAAGTGTCTGGCTTGAAATAGCTTAAAAACTTCTTCCGTTAGTTTCCCCTTGAACTGAGAACCATTATCCGTCAAGATTTGATGCGGGAATCCTAATCGGGTAAATATTGTAAGTAGTGCCTCTGCTACATGTTTTGAATCAATTGATGGCAGGGCTACCGCCTCTCCCCACATAGAACAAGTGTCCACCAGAGTAAGGATGTAACTGTTCCTCCTCTTGGTCCGAGTGAGAGGTCCTACAATATCCACTGCAACCCTCTCAAAAGGTGTTCCCACTATGGGCATTTCCCCTAGAGTTGCAGGAGCAGTCCAGTGCTTTGGAGCTACCCTTTGACATTCTGGGCAGGATTTGACATATCTTTTTTATATCCTCCGTTATCCCTGGCCAGAAGTAATGACAAGCTATACGCTGTCCTGTGGCGCTGATCCCCATGTGACCACTGAAGGGAATCGCATGCCCGAGTTCCATCACTTTATCTCTATATGAAGTGGGAAGAACCAGCTGGTTGTGACCATTTGTTCCAGTTCCGGCCTTCCTGTATAAGAGTTTGTTCTTCATGAAATATTCCCCCTTGCTCGGAGGTGTGTGGCATTTGGGCAATTTTTTAAAACAGGGCTTGAGTGTCCTATCCTCAGCCTGCGCCTTCCTCATCTCCTCTGGATGAGCATTTATAGGTTCACCTTCTTCCTCCTTCTTCTGTGACCTGGTCTGCACTGTCGCCATGATCACAGGTTTCTCGGGATTCCCCAAGAAGACGTATCTACACCCCAATATCAGAGGGTAGATTGGTTCATCTATCACTGCTGCTCTGATTTCTCCTTCCACCACATAGCGATTTTTCACCGTTATCCTTGCGATGGGAAGTGTCATGAGTGGTATGTCCTTAGTCGCCCCTTGTATTTCCACTGTTTCTGTGGTATACTGACTTGGGTCCACTAGGCTAGACTTCACAACTGAATCATAATCCAAACCTGTATCATAAAGGCACCTTATGGTGACCCCATTACAAATAACATCCTCACAAACTGGGGGGTGATAAGGTTCCTGTTGTCCCTTAGGATTAACCTTTAATCTTTGCGTCCCCGACTTCATTGCAGCAATGTTTGAAGGTTTCCTTCTACAAAATTCGGTGTTATGGTTATCCTTCTTGCACCATTTACACCATCTTTTTCCTTGGTTCAACGGTTTTCTTTCATTGAACTTTTGGTCATTGAACTGTGAGTTTCTGTCGCGATAGTCATTTCTTGGCCGCTCAAAGTTTGTCCTACCTTTATTTCCCTGCTCTCTATTATCAAATTTATTAAATTGCTGTGGAGCTTTAAAATTGTCTATGTGCTTCTTTTTAGCACCACTTACCTCTGCCTGGGCTGCCTGATACCTCTCAGCAACATTTAAAATTTCCCAACTTCTCTGCACCTTGTTCCATGAGAAATTTTCTCATGTCTGGAGCCATGGACTCTCTCAATTGCTCAATCATGATCATTTCTTTAAGATCTTGGGTCTTCCCCAGAGCCGTCCATTTCTCCAAATAGGTTTCTAGTCTAGCAGAGAATTGGTGGTATGTCTCCCCAGACAACAGTTTGGCATTTCTAAATTTCTTACGATAAAATTCACCATTCTTCTCGTACCTTAATAACAAAGCCTGCTTTAACATGTCATAATTGTCTTGGTCTTCCCTGTTCATTTTAGCAAATACTTCAAAAAAAGTACCCCTCAATCCCTGTGATAGCTTTAAACTCCACCTCTCTCTCTCTCTAACCCATATGTAGTAGCTAATAACTAAAAACGTCCTAGGTACCCCTCTATGTCATCGTCTTTTTCAACAAAATGGTCTAAATGAAACCCCATAGCTGAGTTTGAGGCTCCCAGACTGGGCGTAGCATCTGAGGCAAAAGGGCTGGCACCATTTTCAGGAGCCTGGCCTTGTAATTCCAGCTCCCTTAGTCGTAATTCGTGCTCCCTTTGCAACCTTCTATCTTCTGCCTCCCTTTCGGCAGTCAACCTTTTTTCTTCTGCCTCCCTTTCGGCCTTTTTATCTTCTGCCTCCCTTTCGGCCTTTTTATCTTCTGCCTCCCTTTGCTGTCGTTTTTCTTCTGCCTCAATCTGCCGCCTCTTAATTTCTCTATCAGCCTCAACGCTAACGGTCTTTTCTTCAATTTGTAACCTCTTTTTCTTTCAGCTCTCTTTTCTAATCTCCTTTTCCCGTTCAATATATTTATATTTATCACATTCAGCCGTTACGTATTGAATTAAAATTTGACCATCCATTCCCATCTCCTTCGCGGTGAGCACAGCAGCTGATCTAAATTTTGCCAGCTCCGCCATACTTTTTAGACAATATAATAATATACAAGATAAATCTCTAACCAGTAAATACACTAAGTACTTCTTATGACTATAATCTAACTAATTCTAACTAACCAGTTAACTAATTAATTATTACTGGCTGTGAAGATTCACCAACTTTTATCTGCAGAGGGACACACCTCCTAGAGATTACATCATAAATTGTTTAGTGTGAGGATATTGTTGCCAGGGGAAGGAGCCGTCGCGCTTTCTTGGCTACCATTACGCCCGAGACCTTCACCAATAACTTTAAAAATCACTTTGCGATGTTTTTTATGGGAAGTGGGAATGCGGCTACGTATATGTTACGTGATCATGTGGTTTTTGGATATGTCAGTTGTATTCAGTGTTTAACGTAGGCTAGTGTTATTTGTTGGGTCCCAATAGGATTTTTATACATAAGGGACGGGCGACAACAGCGACGTATAGATGTTAAAAGTCGTATAAGATCGTTGCAATTATATTGGAAATACTGATAGATCTTGTCTTGTCATACCTGAGTAAATCAGATTTAGAGAGATTGTCGCTCTTAAAAACTAATTAGTGTTGATGCGTACATTTATTTGTGTCTAAGGTGGTGGTGTCAAATTTTGATTAGGGTTGAACCACAATGAAACTTTATTGGGATTTATCGAGAGTTATGAGTGGTTATTTGGGTTTATGGAAAATTTCGACGTATTTGATGCTATTAAACATTTTGACGGTCGAGGTACATATAGGTGCTAGAGATATGGATATTTATGTGTACTTATAATTTGTTAGTTCTAGTATGTTAAGAGAATATGGATGCATAGTAGTTAATATTACTTGGGGAGGTTAGATGTTCGAATAGGGTCTTGTGGAGGTCTAATATGGTGGTGTGCCCTTCAATCACAATTGTTATTATGTACATTATATGGGTAGTTAGTTATTGATATGTTGAATAATGTTTCTGAGTTAGTCATCTAGCTGTGAGGAGGATATTTTAATGTTAATGTTGGTTGTGCTTCGTTGAGAGTAGGTGGAGCCTATCATAACACATGCGTTCGGTGAATGGTGACTGGACAGTGTCAGAAAGATGGATGGGAATTTCATCTTGTCGTTGGTATTAGCAAATTAAACTTGCGTTGGCTTGAAATATGTCCATGCAGACAGTGGCTCAACTATCTGGTAGTTGTTAACATCTGGCGGCTATAAATCAGGTGGTATCAACCTCTTCACCAGATGCAAGTACGTGGCACATGAATTGTGGTTCTCGAGTCACAGGGTACTGCACTCAGATACACTTGGAGTTAAGAGGGTCACCAACTGGAATAGACATGCTTGGTTTGACACAAACTGAAAACTCGCAAGGGCTCTTAGCAATCTAAAGTATGGGACATTGTGACAAAATAATATCTATTTATATTACCCACGTCTGGACACAACACTGACACAAACTAACCCAACATCATTATACAGGACAGGTCAGGATCTCTCTTGGACCAAAACAGCAACATTTAACATGGTGGGGTTTACATCAGATAAGGATCCTCCCAGGGACTATAGGATTCTGAAATTAAAAAGTTACTTATTAGTTTCTTGCCTAGAATAGTGGATAGGTAATATGTTTCATTATTCTAAACACTTGATCTGTCTTGACTAAACCCTGCTGGAGTTTATGTATATTGATGTTGGCGGTTCCTTCTAGGAGACCACTGACTGGGGGCGAGTTGGGGGGTGGTTCTAGAGCATTAAGAATCACCTACTTAAAGTTTGTAAGGCTTAGATTAGGATTATGTTGTCTTGGCAGTATCATGAAATCTCGACTTCGAAAACATGAAACAATATTCAAACAACTATTTATAAGCAAAGAAATAATTTCAATCTTACACAGATTATGAATAAATTAAAACAGAATTGGCTAGGGGCAAAAAACTCAGCTGAGCCTGCTGGCTTTAGTATTTTGGTCGTCCCTTCTATTTTAATTTTACACTTTCATTTCATATGGAAATCACCACTCACCACTTTAAATTAGACTGTGTTCTATCATTGAAAAAACTATATTGAAGAAAATGGGACCCCAACTTCCGGCGTCTGAGCGCCAGGCTGATATGTTAATGATTGTCTTTTTTGTGGCCAATACCCCTCTCTTTTGCCTAGGGTTTTTTTTTAAGTATTCACAAATTTTTCACTTCCAATAATAAGTCTATTATCCAGTTCATTTGCTTCAGGTCTAAGTATGGTTGGTTTTTTCTGTTTGTTCTGTCCGGGTATTCTACTTGTTGTTTTATTTACAAAATATTGTTACGTTGATTTTTTTATTGTTGATTTAATCCATAAACCCTTTCTTATGTGCACCCTCCAAAAATTTGTGTCGGTGAAATGTAAGTTATATTTTAAGAACCACCACTAGGGCTTTACCAAACCCAAAATTAAACCCTCTCCTCTATCACAATATTGACGTAGATTCTGGAATACACACTGGCGTCTCGAGGTCGTGTTTTTTTGTGCTCAATTAGCGGGACACTTTTAGTTTCTCCAGATCTTACATGTCTGTTCTCGATGATGTTTGAAACAACCATCTTGTCTTTTGGTTTCATTTATTCTTCAATATTTTATATACAGCTTTGTTAAATATTTTCTAAGGGGACAACATATTAGTTCCACTGCTCCAGAAGGGGGCCATCCGGCACAAGCCTTAATTTTTTTTATTTATTTCCTAAATCATTAAATAATTAAGAAAAAAACAATACTTTGTTATTTTTTTGTTAACAATTATTCCTTACAATCAGGCGTTTAGCAGCTTGTTATTTTTCAAATATTTCAAGGGGCTTTGGTATTCGCGGGCATAAAGCTCGTTCAATAAATGAACTGTTGGCGTTTACATTTCTATGTCCCTTATGTCGAGTTGGCTACTTTTTATGTCTACTTGGGAAACGTTGATCTTTTTCTCCGTTTCTCTCAACCTCACCGCGCCGCCCACCCCCCCCGCTCACCCCCCCTCCCCCTCCCCCACCCCCCCTCCCCATACCCGCCCCCCCCCCCTCCCCCTCCCCGCCCCACCGACTCCTCGCAGCCGCAGGTCTAGCCCCCACCTATCGCTTTCGAGAAAGCCCTCACCCGTTACACTCCCCCTATTTCCTACCACAGCTCACCACAGAATCACCCCCTCTCCCTCCCACTAAACCCCCCGACACTCCCCTACCCTCGCCCACCTCTACCCTCCCCGCCCCCCCGTCCACCATACCTACCACCACATATTGACTTCCTCCTTTAGCCTTTCTCGCCTAGTTTCACGCAATCTTTCACTAGTCTTATTTTTCTTCTTTGATGTCCATACCGTTGTGCGGCGCTCTGTCTTGCCTTCGGATGGTCTAACCCCAATGTTCAATGTATTATGGGCGTGGGGTTGATGACCCGCCACGTGTTACTTTGCGCTGGATCATGTTGTACTGCGTGTCTGCAGCACTGCAGCTTTATCGTTTTTTCATCGTTTAATAAATTGTATATCTTTGGAGATAACGTTTAGACTTGTTGTGGAACCAGTGAGTTGATATTCTATGTCACCAATTTTTTATAATAAACTGACTTAGACAATGGTATATGCTCTGCGATTGTGGTTTTAATATGATATCTCGAGAAATTTATACAGCAAGTACTCGCAATTGTGCTCATGATGGTACATTCCTTAAACTCTTTCAGTTTGGACGTTGTCTCTATTTGTTCCCTCGAATGATAGCATCTAATAATTCACCTTCTAGTAGTCGTCCTCTTAATACTCGACCAAAACTCGCTTCCTTACACTGTTATACAATTCCATTAGTTCTCAATCTAAAACCTACAGTCACTTCGGAGTTTTCCATTCTCTTGAGTATAGATTTTTAGAGATAGCCACTACTCTCTAGTATCGTGAGAATTCTTACAAAACTCTAACCCACAAATATTTCATTTTAGAAAATTACACCACGCTACATTCGGCTCATTACGGTATATTATTTTCATCACCAACTTAACCTAATTTACACTACATTGATATATACTCATAATGACTTCTCATAAACTATAATCTCGCTGCGCTTCATTACCACCTTCAATTTCTACAGGCAGGCTTTTAAATGGTTACAGAGTCTTGCTCACACTTCTGCAGTTGGCAACGGACGTTTGTCTTATCACATAATGTTGGTTTTTTCTTTTTTTAATTTTTTTTTTTTTTTTTCCTCGCATGTGGTTCGCATATTTTTTTACCTCGCAGAGCGTTCCATGGCACAACGCTCAATCCGGCCCTGTGCAAGATCCCATGTCCAAACACAACAGAAGACCCACATATGACATCATGTGTCTACTGTGTGATCTTCTTGTTTCTCCACACCAAAGGACCTTATGACACTATGAAATGGTCACTGTATTGGTCCCTGTGCCTAGACACTTTGATCTTAGCCAAAAAGGCGAGGTGAGTTTTATTTTTCTTCGCGCGTTTGTGCACTATGGGAGTAATGGGTTATCCCGTGGCACGTGGGAAAAAAGAAGAGATGAGTCGGAGCGGCTAGGGAAGCCGCAAGCTAAACATGTTCTCAAGCAGAAACCTTTGGTGCTGTTATATGTTGTTAGGCCCTGTTGTTGGGCGTCAGAGAAACAATGGATTTTATTCTTGACCTGGCTTCGGTATTCGAATTCACATTGCCATCAGTTGTCACTACGTAGTGTGTGTTTTCATTGGCGTGGAAATAAAGTAAGGCCATTATTTATAATAATAAACATTTGTTTTGGTCGCAAGATACTTGGCTTCTCGTCGAGACAAGTTCAAATTAGGGACTGTATCGGAATGTGATTAAACTTGTAAAGCATCAGTCTAGATAGATCTATCATTGTATTTAAGAGAGTGGTAGTTCTCAGAGAAGTTACATTACTGGGATGAATTTTTGTGAAATTATTCTTGTCTGGGACTAGGAGAAAAGTTGGATGTGGATGGTAACTTCATTAATACAGTGATGGCATTGAAGTCAGTATAAAATAATGGCGAGAACTCATTCTCACGCGCGACTTGGCATTATTGCGTTGAAGTTAATGAAGAAATTAATATTAATAAGCTTTCTGTTAAATTCCCATAGAGAAAACGAGTATATACTCAAGCTAACATTAATCGATGAAAATGGAAATCAGAAAAAGAATAGGGAAAATTGAATCTGGTAATACTGTTTACTGTATCTACTCGAGAATAATTGTTTCTATGATGACGGGGGACTTCAGTATAGAAGAGTTACTTGAATGAGAATACATCGTATGTAATCTGTGTAGAAAGTTTTAAAAACACAGCAGGATGAATCTAAATGAAACTCTCAACGGTCATTGATACACAGGTCGATTTATTACATTGCTAGTGAGAGTGAAAATAACAACTAATTAAATAATATTAAATAGAAGCAGTTGCTGAAGATCCTCTGCCTGTATTCTGAAAGGTAATGAATTAATGTAGAGGTATGAGGATAGTACGAAATGTGGAAATGGTTTCCAGTGCATTTACGCTCAAGTGGTATGAGACGGAATTGTTGCGCTCAACAGAACAGTGCGATTCGTGTACATTCAATGATCTCGGTACAGATCGCATCCTGAGCACGAGTATCATTCAAATTAATATGTGTCTTATTGTACAAAACTTTGAGAAGAAAGAATGCCAATATTATTATGTTTTTCCTATATGATGTTATTCAGTAGGGACCAAATATACAATGTTATGAAAAAATTTCTATAGGAATAGCACTAAAATTTCAGAGTCATGAAGAAATATATCGACCTCGAAGAAAAGAAATGCTGACTAGTAAAGGAAAGAAGGCGCATGACTGCATTTTGGATGAGTATCAAAGACGAAAA
>JAMPIV010010867.1:0-125439 GCA_024509875.1 Oreohelix idahoensis | reverse complement strand
CGGTGGCATACTGAAAACAGTATTCCTCCTGTCTTTTCAATAATAAGTCCATTAGACCTTCATATGTTTTCTCAGTCTGAGACAACTCAACCCATCGTGTAAATGTACGACGTATTTTTCTAACAAAATCAGAGAAATCTACTCCATTTTCTGGCAACATTGTCGTAAAACAAGGACGATAGTCCTTCTTCTTTTAGTTGGTATTTTTTTAGCAATGCTGCTCTGACAACATCATAATTAGTCCTGTCATGTTCGTCTATTGTCATAAGAGTAGTCACTGTGTCACCTGTAAAAAATTCCATCAGTTGTTCAACATATTTTCCTTTTTTATGTTATGCGTATCGCATAAAAATTGGAATCTATCTAGATAATCTGCTACGTCATCCTTTAAAGGATTGCAATGAGGCAATTTAATCCTATTACCAAACTCCTTTGTCGTACTCGAAGTTATTTGATGAGCACCTGGACTCGCCAATTTCAATTTCTCTAACTCCAAAGTTGCGAGTCTTTCATCAAGTTCCATTTTCTGTTTTCTTTCCTCATGTTCCATTTTTCTAATTTCAGCCTCAGCAGCAGCTTGAAGTTGGAGTTTTTCTCCTCAGCAGCAGCTTGAGCTTTCCTCTCCTCAGCAGCAGCTTGAGCTTTCCTCTCCTCTGCAGCAGCTTGAGCTTGAAGTTTTTTGTCTTCCATTTCCATCTGGAATTTTCCTTCATCAGCAGCAGCTTGAGCTTTCCTCTCCTCAGCAGCAGCTTGAGCTTTTCTCTCCTCAGCAGCAGCTTGAGCTTTTCTCTCCTGAGCAGCAGCTTGAAGTTTTCTCTCCTCTGCAGCAGCTTCTCTTTGATACCTTTTCTCTTCAAGTTCTAATCTTCTATTCTCAGCATCTAGCTTCTTTAGTTCAGCTTCTGCTCTCCTTTGTTCAGCTTCTGCTTTCAATTTAATTTCCTCTTTTTGTTTCTTTTCATCTGACTTTAATGCAATGGCGAATTGAGCAGATGAATATTCTTCCAATTCTTTACCAGACTTACCAAGGGTTAACCCTTGCTGGATGAAGAAATCCAATGTAGACATTCTGTCTAATGAGATCAGAAACCTGAAAAAATTAACAATTACCTTATCCCACTTCAATGGGAGACAAGTCTGAAATGCTAGACTTGTATACTCACTTCACTTTATTTCACTCTCTTAGTCTTAGACAAAGACCTTGTATGGTCCTCTTGTTTATAATGTAACAAAAAATCACTTGAGTACCTGTGGAAATAATTCCTTTATATCCCACTCACTATGGGCACAAGTCTTTTTTTTTTTTAAAGAACTTGAATATGTATTTCACCTTGTCTCAGTCTTTGAGAATAACAAGTCTTTTATCAAAGAACTTGTATAAATATCTTATATAATAATATTTTATTAACAATCTCTATATGAAGAGTGTACCTTATCAATAATAATAATAATACATGACCAAGTGTATGTATGTAGACTGTGTATGACAATAATGTAGTACAATCATAAATACAAAGACAAAAATACAGAACAATGACCGAAAACGTTCGCGGAAGTCAAATAAACAATACAGCAAAAAGTAAAGAAAATGTTACACAAATGTGTAATGATGACCGCGAAAATAAACAAGACAAATGGCAACACTGTTATAAACGAAAAGGTGTAAAGAAATAAACGGAAGGAATGAGAGAAGAACAGATACAAACAAAATTAGTCGAAAATCAAAGAACGGAAAAATAACGAAAACAACACTAACTGATGTCGTCACAGCTAAAAAAAAATATAGCAACAAAAGTCGCTAGCAAATTTCAATTAAGAAAATTGCAATCCCTACAGAACGCTTACAGTAACCCTCGATTAAGTGGCATATTTACTGTAAGACCCACCAACCGAAAACCCGCAAAAGAACACAAGAAAAATACACAAAAACAGTAGAAGGAACATAAATAGCAATCAATATTTCAATGTGTTGCAGAACAAAGCTTAGTCACACATGATATTACAGTAACTAACTTGCTCCTTGCGAACACAGAAACAAAATGTCAAGCACGCACTGAATGTCAAATCCACTGTAGCATAAAGTGGTATTCACGAACAAAAGTTACTATGACCTTCTCGACTTAGGACTTGCACATTGAATGTTTACAATTTCCACGTACTGTTTACAAACACTTGACCTCGAACAATATAGCTTGAATGCTCGGGCGTAGAAAAGTCTGTTGTTGACTGAAACGTGTAAAAGACCAGCGGTACCGTTTACAAAAAGGGACTCGACTTGCCGTTGTGGTCCACGTAGCAAATGCCTAGATGTTAACTTCAGTACTTGTCCTGTTGTGGTTTATGCAGCATTATAACTTAAATGCTAGCACTGTTTATCTGGGTCAACAGTTGATGACCTATTTCTGTCCTGTGTAGACAAAACTTGAAAGCATAGAGTATGTGTGTTATTCTCAGTTGTCCACTTTGTTCCTCATGACATGTAGCACATGTAGAAGTGTAAATTTCTGGACAACACTGGAGGCATAATAAATGTAGCATAAGTCCACGGAAATGATAATTTCTCGCTCTGTCCAGCTTAGCTTAGCTCTGTCCACCAGAAATGTATCAGAAGAGCCCACGTAACTGGCCCACCAAAAATGTAACTGTCTTTTTCTCTTGTTGAGGTGATCACTGGCCCAAGACAGTATACATGTTGTTAGGTGTGTAGTGCGAGCGGATGATGAACTGAGTGTGGGTGCGAATGAAGGCGCGAATGTGTTTAGGCTCGTATGTATGTAGACCCTGCAACCCATACACTCACATGCAGTAGTCAAGGATGCTTGGACACTGCAGGCACGTTTCAAAACATTTATTGACGAGAACACACATGGTATCAACAGGAACAGTCAGTGTAACAAGGTCATGATGACCGGAAATCGATAGGTATACAGTAGGCATTCATCAAGCTGGTAAACATTTGAATATTCGTGCATGGTCAATACAATGTTCTTCAATAAGGACAGTTCGTGGCGTCGCCCTGGGATTACTGACTAAACGCGTCAGATACCTTAATCACTTTGACACATAGGTGCAACTTGGCATTCCCCGCCAATTGCACATTATCAGGCTGTAGTATAATAGCCAAAAAAAAAAAACACAGGCCTCGTTCTGACGTCGGCTGTGTACTTCTGATAAGCAGGTTACCATCAACCCTGCAGTAATGCTTATTGTAGACATAAATATGCCGCCAATCTGCGGCTCCCACAATATATCTTCGTCACTGGATTTCTGGATGGTATGAAGACTAATAGTCTTGGATGGCTACCTTGAGCACAACATATAAGTTCTGAAATGGAGGACCGGTGAGCTGCAGTTCACAGACTAGGCAATCTTCTAACATGTTCTGCCACCGAAAGCATAGTAATGGAAAAAGTCGGTATTACCTGTAACCGAATCCACAGAACTTAACAAGGAACTCTGCTGTCATTCCAACGCAGAGATTCACTGGGGAAAACTGCCAGTGCAGTCACTTCGAAGATTCTTCCCGAAAAACACAATAGACTCTCGTCCCTTCAGAAACCAGGACACCTCCCGGCTTGCCGGAAGTCTAACTCAACTCCCGCTTAAAAAAACCTGCCCATAGGCATACGCCCGAACTGTCTACCTTTGACCCTAAAGGTCAAACACAATGAATGAATAAACAAGGGAAGACAACCCCTAATCAACCTGACATCGCAGGTAAAGACACAATTATTCTTATGATAAAAACATAAGCAAATAACTTGACAGATGACTCCGTCAAAAATGACAGCAACATTTACTCCCGAAGCTTTTCCCATAAATCGATATTCCCGCTAGGCAGCGGTGTTTGAATTCAGAGTTTTACCTTCTCTTAGATAGGCTACCAACCAAGGATCACGAGCCCTATCTGCCCGAAGCTACTGGTTTTAAGGCGCCAATGACTAGCGTTCACCCCTTCTCCTGTCAGTGGAAACACTCGGTCGGGCTCAAATGAGCCACACATGAAGGCCGGGAGCTGGGTTTGATTGTCAGAGGCTATTTTAGGCGAGTGCAATAGAAGCATTTATCTGCAGTGAGAGCTTATCCTCACTACAACTCCCGGCTAAAACAACCTTTGGAACCTCCCATAACCTCCCATGTCTTTAACCTAGAAATTAAAATGTAAAATTTTAAAGTATGTTTTTTTAACATGTTTTCCCAGAAGGGGTCGAACGCATTCACTGGACAATATGGTGGCCACAGCCTACATTGTACAACCAAAGGGGTCCATAGCCGTCACTGGACAATCAAAGGTGTTCAAAGTCTTCGTTGAACAACGAAAGGGGGTCTGTAGTATTCACTGGACAATCGAAGGGGTCCATAGTCTTAATTGAACAATCAAAAGTGCCCATAGCCTTCATAGGACACTCAAAGGGGTCCTTAGCCTTCATATGACACTCAAAATGGTCCATTGCCTTCATACGACAGTCAACGGTTTCACAGCCTTCATTGAAAAATCAAGAAGTTCATTCCCTTCATTGGACAATCAAGAGGTCCGTAGCCTTCGTTGGACAATCAAGAGGTTGTCGTACGGTAGGTTAATTGGTTTATTGGGCCCAGTCTAGGTAAAGAGTAAAGGTTGACTGATACACGAGAATGTATAGAAAAATAGGTTTCACATGTGGTACGTTGAGGGAAAGATATGTCTCTGGAGTGAGTAGGGTTCTCTCATCCAGCCTATCCGTACAACTATGCTTTGTTACAAGACAGTCTTTGCCTCCCTGTCTAAAATAAGAACAGGTTACTCTACACACACACAACAATATGTGACAACAAGACACACAAACGTGAAAAAACACTCACTCTCTCATTCATGTGCCACCTCTCACACTCTTACCTATTTTGTATTCTTCCCTTTGGTCTGTGCTTTCCCTTGGTAAATTTATTCCACGAACATAATCCCTACTGGTACTGTTGACTAATGTATCACCCCAGCTGTCGAGGATACAAATTGGCCCCAGCTCATCCCCCCAAAAGAAACTAATGAGGTGAACGCCGAATAAGTTTACTTCCACGATGAATCCTGGTGACGATATAACTCGTAAAGGGATGTCTTCTCTGTTCTAAAAATACTAGCACTGTTCCTCCGATGGGTGCACGGGGGAATGTAAGTATATACACAGGAACTACAACTGAATATTTCCGTTGCGACAACTCTTGCAGTGTTGAGGGCGGGCGGGGGAAAACAGTCTGGTTTCTCGCTCGGTCTGGATCTACTATCTGGATATATATAGGTTTCTAAAAATATTGAATAGTGTGAGAATCCTTGGTGTTTACCGTTTTAAGAGAGGGGAACACTTCTAGAAAATCTGGAGAAATCTGGTTGCTACAAATGTTACAAATGATGATGATGGATTTTCTATCGGCCGGCTCGTTGCCAGAGGGCCACTCCAGCACAGTGTATAGATGTGTACTGCACTGGGATTACAACTGTCAGGTGTTGGGGAAAATAATAATAATGTTTCCAGGTGTACACCACTTGTGGGTTGTTAAAATAATATTTCTGGATTTATTAAGTCCAGTAGTTAAATTACAGTCACACAGTATAATCGGCTAGTATACACTTCTAGCATGAAATGGAATAAGGAAACGAGGAAAAAAACGCTGGTCGTCTACTTGAGGATCAGGTCTGCGAAAAAATACAAGAAAAATTTGTGGGAAAATGCTACCACTCTATGTTAATATAAATATGTATAGTCGGGGACACGAAAGTCTCTCCTCCGCTCTGTCAAATCCTGACGAATTTAAAAGAAACACGGTGTTCGTTCTACGCCTACACACACAGACATCGCTGGCCTCGGATTTTGGGTCAGACTGAGTCTATCACAGTGTGTTATTTATAGTTTATTCCTCATAATATGCCACGTACAACTTATCACATATACTTTAGTAGCTAGTAAATTGTGGGTGTCTGTTAATTTGTCGTATGGCATTAAAAAAATAAAGGACGCTCAAATAACAATAATTATAAAATGAAATATAAACAGTATTTTTTCTCTCCCACTATCAGCCGTCTAGCCTCTAATTCCGGTCTGGTTAACCGTCTTGTTTATCTCTCTCTCCTGGAGAGTTTAAGTGTTTGCGTCCGCATACACTGTAAACACAAATTACCGTCTCGTCTCTGCTATGTAGCGTCGGTGATTTGATCTAACATTTTAATTGAATATCTGGTTATAAAACTCGCTACGCGTTATTTTATTTTATTCGCCTTACTAGCAAAGAAAAATCTAAGTGAAGATTTAACTGTATGTTTAAAGTATTTAAGTGTTTAACCTTAAATGCTATCACTTAGAACTATTTACCAGAAAATCCAGAATGAAAATCTTCACTAATCACTTTTTAACCAATAATCCAAAAGAAATGGTTATGTCTACGCGCTAGACTTTCTATATATCATTGGATTTCTTTCATCTCTAATGGCGTTATTTCGCACTACAGCGTGGGACAAAAATTCAGAAGCAGAGATGCAAGATAAGGCTTACGTTTCGGTTTTTTAGAGGTTGTCGTCTGGAGTGGTGACCGACATCAAAAGACTTTCTGCTCTTGTGGTGGGTTTGATGTTAATACAGTTTGTTGTTAAGAAATCTTAGTGTACTGAATGAGGTCAGCTGTGAAGGTCCCTGAATATAATAAATATTAGAGTAAATTTCCAGTTTACCTTTCTACTACCACCACTATGATCTCATTCAGACTTATTCTAGATAGAATGTAAGATGACTACGTTTGGTGTCTAGGATTATGAAATGTTAGTGTAAGGTTGCATTAACCAACTAAACATATGAACAATTACACAAATTATTTTATTATCTAATACAACACAACAGTACCACGAAATCACATACAAACTACACTTTAAAAGACTATCTTTAGTAAGTCAGTGGTTGAAAGTTTGGTAAAGTTAATATTTTTCAATTTATTGTCCTGAATCTGATTTATTTGGAATCAGGACTGACAATCAAAGTGAAATCATAGAAATTAATTACATCAATCAATTTACACAATGGGTCTGCTGACCATAATACACATATTATTATATAAGGGTGTAGTTGTATTATCTAACTGAGGTGACTTCTAGTATACACTGGTTGATTGTTTATTATCATCATCTCTGCATGTTGTTTGTAAGTTTTTGTGGACACTGATGGAATGTTTATATCACTATTCCCAGTTTCTTATTTGTAATATAATGTTAGTTGAGCGATCAGGTGCCGAAACATGCACCTATCTTTGTAATATGATGTAGGGATCTTCCTGCACTTCGCTGAACGACAACCTTCAGCTCCCACTTCTTCAAGAATGATGGTGGTTTACAGTTGTCTCCGAAAAAAGCAAGACTGTGGCATGAATATATCGGCCCACTGTAGTCTGGCACCAGTTATTGACAGCCACCAAAAACCTCTGAAATCAGAAGGATATGCCTCCTTCGTAATCAACAGCCTACACTAATATTCAACAACTAGTACAGGCACATTACAAACAAACATGCAAGATCAGCTCTTTACGACAATCCCTTTCACCAGTTTCTTTTGATGTGACCAGGTATACCAGTATTCCTCTCCCCTAATAGTTACAACGCCTCTGCAATTTCAGCAATAATCTGTTGTCCATACAATAGGATAGGTATTATGCTCCTGATGATAATCCTATATAATTTAGTTGGTCTACACCTCTCTGATAGTCTTTCATATGCTGGATCAATCTCTAGACTCTGTTTTGAGTCTGCCATAGACTCACTTACTTACAGTCGTATGTTAGTATTTCACATTCAAATTTTATTTTAACTAAAATGTTAAGAAAATCAATCTTACCACAGATGCAAGGAAATAACACAAGTAAACGATGACTAGGCAATAGAATATGGCACATTTTCGATCTGCCCTATGTCCAGGCTTTTCCTATGTTAGAAAATTTCTCCGCCTGCTCTCATCGATCTTGCTTTACACAAAATTTACTTGAAATGGCAGTGAAACAGTCCCCGTTTCGTACCAGTATCTACTGCTTTGTCCAATGGGACCATGTTTACATTTATTTTTGAATCTATCGTTTCAAATAACAACTCCCAATATGTTTCCAAGGCAAATATATTTTTAGTTTTAGGTCAACCAATCATACTTCGCCTTCCTTTAAAATCCAACCAATCAAATATCCCGTACCTTTTAACCTCATTTACCCAAAGTCGTTTTTTTCAAAACATGCCATAAAAAATTATAAGCAGGCATGATCTTTACTTGACAGTCTGGTCGGATCCACTATAGTATTATGGCTATAATTAGTTAATTAATGGACTATTTGCGTAACTACTACCATATTCTTTGTCAGCAAGTCCTAAGGTACACGAATATACAATTTATATGGGACAAGTTGGCTTGGTTCATAAGTACACAGTTTTTTTTTTCTATGTTAGTGTTTTTTTATTTTTAGTCTACTACACGTTCAATTCTTTTCCATGTGCTGTCTTCTCTATTTACGTGATAATTACGTCCTTTGAAATAAGAGCTAAGGTTGTTTTTGTGACACGAGTTGTCTACATGTTCTAACGTTTTCCTCGTATTTTGGGGAAACCCCTAAGGCAAGGCTTGCCCCTGTGCTAGCATTGGCTTTTAGTTTAAAATCAATGCGAAACGAATTAGCATTTCATCTATCCTTTCCCCTCCTCGTTCCACGATGCATTTTTAGGCACATATTTTCTTAGAACTAGGAAAAGTAATTATGTCAAGGACGAATTTGAAAAATTTGGGTACCGTTTTGTTCGGCTATTCGTTAGCAAATAATAATCTGAAGGCGTAGGCGATACCAACAATTCTAGCAGAAAATTCTTTTATACTTTCTTATTTTGCCTTTATGCCCTATATTTTTATATATTAATTCCGATATTGTATTTAGAAATTCACTACAGCTCTCCTAGTGGTTTTACCTGTAGAATGCTCGTGTTCCGAGATCAAAGGATATTAGGGATTTTAAAATTTCCCCTGAGCAAACTTCAAGGTGTCAGTTCAGCCTTTCTCCCCTGCTGTCTGTCTATCAAGTATTATATGATTGACAGATGAGCTCGCGTGAGTGGAAAGGAGTAAAACATAGCGTGATTTGTTTCCTTTTATGACTGACAGGTCAACGAAGATTGTAAACACAGCGTTAGCCCGTGTTTACAGGAAAGAGGGTGGGGACATGTAGTGGTTTTGATGGTATTGTATGATGGTGATATTACTAAGTGTGATGTATGAGGTCAGCTGTGAAGGCTCCTGAGATAAAATGTAGCTGTGAATTTTCAGAAGGCCTTTCTTGCTACCACTACGACCTCACACCTATCTTTTTTTTTTTTTTAATGAATGTGGCTACGTTAAAATCTAGGGTACTGAATGTAATGTGTTGTATTGACATATACAAACACACACACACAGATATTAAATAATATAATATTATCAATAAAATTTAGAACACAATGAACTAAATTCAGCTGGTGAAATTTTAGAAAGTAAATCTTTTTTAAATTTATTTGT
This sequence comes from Oreohelix idahoensis, assembly GCA_024509875.1. Taxonomy (NCBI): domain Eukaryota; kingdom Metazoa; phylum Mollusca; class Gastropoda; order Stylommatophora; family Oreohelicidae; genus Oreohelix; species Oreohelix idahoensis. The sequence goes on along the minus strand of JAMPIV010010867.1, from coordinate 115,903 downwards.
TCTGAACCAAGGTTTTATTTTGGCCAGAACATATGAAAGATTTTGAAATTTATGAGTGAATGGCATGAATAAATGGCATGATAAATAAAAGGTGTGTACGGATACAATTTTCACGATTTGTTAATATTTCTACAGTTCATAATTTTATTTTCCCTGGGAGAACGATGAATAGATGTGCTGTTGGGGTGGCTTCATCCCCCCCTGTCTATGCCTACCAAACATTGTCCATTAATGATGGAGGGAAATGGGATGTTTTAGTAGTAATTCACTTCGGGTGCTATGTCTATGAAGTTGGTGTAAATCCAGCAGACCAGCCTGCTTACGTAACTTTGAAAGAGTAGTTCTGGTGCTGGAATCTGGTGACCCCACCTCTCCGTGCTTGGGGGCAATATATCGGGTGGCCCCACCTCTTCGTGCTTGGGGGCAATACAAGGCTGTTCTGCCGAGATGCGACACTGCACGGGTCCTCACTGTCAATTATTTACCCAGCATTTGACACCACCTTTTGGTGTCAACATAAAACTCACAGATTATGAATAAAGAAAACAGAAATGCTAGCAAAACTCAGCTGAGCTGCTGGCTATAGTATGGCGTCCCTGAACTTTTTTCAATTTACTTCATTGGAAATCACCACACTTAAAATTTACTGTGTCTATTACTGGACAACTATTGAGGAATGGCAAAAAAGCGCGTCTGAGCGCTGATAATATGATTGTCTGTGGCCAATCAATGCCTTGTGTTTTTTTCAAATTCAAATTTCCTACACTAAAGTCATTTCAGTCATGCTTCAGTCAAGTATGGATTTTTATCTGTTAGTCCGTCCGTCTCTACTTGCGTTTTCACAAAAACGTACTTGGTTTTTGAACCAACCTATCCGTCCCCTCTACAAATTTTGTCTTTAAAGTTATTTTTAGCCACAGCTCCCACCAATGTCCCTCTCTTTCATTCTAACTAGGTTTGAACACTTGAGTCTCAAGGTCGCGGTTTTTGTGCAAATTAGTGACATGTTTGATTCAATGCAGTCTTTCGCTGATGTGAACAACACAGTCTTTTGTCAATGTCTTCATTATTATCTATCCGTCTGTATAAATAAAAGCATATTATTTCACTGCTCAAAATGGGCCATCCGGCCAGCTAATTTTTATATTCCTAACATCATTATTAAGAAAAAGTTACTTTTCAAGGTTAGTTGTTTTTTTCGAAATATTTTCTAGAATCTTCTGTGAAACGTGTGCCGCTGCATTCAAATAAAGGACAAAATATTGCAAAAGCGTCCAAAAAATGACTGTTGCGTATAATAACTATGGTCCCTTTTGTCGATTTCGTTACCTTGTGTCAACTTGGGGACGTGAATTTTCCTCCGTTCTCCCCCCCAATTGCATCTTTTTAGCCTTGCTAGTTTCACGCAATTTTTCAGTCATATTTTTTCCTTTTTGATCCGCCGTTCTCATCCCGTTCAAATGGTAACCGTTCTAGCAATTTAATTTCCATGGCGGGTGATGACCCGCGGCGTGGGCGATCATGCCTTCTAGTAACTTACGCATTCTTTTTATCCCTACATTTTATCCTTTGGAGATATTTTTACGTTGTATCACTGTTAATTTTATGACACATCTCCCCACTTGAAAACATGCCTACGGCAAGTTCTAAAACCAGTGATACACATAGATAAAATCTCTCCTCACGCCTGCCATTACACTAATTTTGATCACAGGGGTGCCGACTGAAGAAATCTGCACCGACATTCAATTTGCCTGGGATATATTGGATACTAAACTGATAAGGTTGAAGCAATAAAGACCACCTCAGCAATCTTGCGTTTTCATGCTTAGCCTGAGATAAGAATACGAGAGGCTGATGATCCGTCTCGACCACAAAAGTCCTACCATACAGATAGATTTGAAACTTCTTTATTGCCCAGATTAACGCTAAACATTCTTTTTCGCTTGTGGAGTATCCTTGTTCCGCCTTATTCAATTTGCGGCTTGCATAAGCGACTGGTTTCAGTTCCCCATCAGGTGAAGATGATCTTTGCAACAAAGCCCCTCCGAGTCCTACATTACTTGCATCGGTTCTTAAGACAAAGTCCTGTGTCAAATCAGGCAGTTTGAGAATAGGCTTGCTAGTGAGTTTTTCCTTTAACTCTTGGAACGCTAGTTCACATTGTGCAGTCCAAATAATTTTATCTGGAAGTCCCTTGCGAGTCAGATCAGTCAGAGGAGCACAAATAGCGTTAAAATTTTTGATGTATTTCTGATAAAATCCGCATAACGACACGAATGATCGCACGTCCTTTTTTGTTTGTGGCCTAGGTGCTCTCTGCAGTTTTTCCAAATTCTTAGGATCAGGGGTCATATTACCCTGATATACAGTGTGCCCCAAGAATTCCAACTCTTTGCATCCAATACAACATTTTGTTGGCCTAGCAGTTAAGTTCGCCTCCCGAAGCCTATTAAACAACATTTTTAGAGCGTCAATGTGTTCTTCAAATGTCTCTGTGGCGACGAGAATATCATCCATGAAATTCGTGATACATGGGTTATTCAGGGGATCCAACAATTTGCGCATCATCCTTGAAAACACACTCGGAGCATTTTTCAGTCCGAATGGTAGCATGTTGAATTCATAATGTCCTTCTGATGTGCTAAATGCTAAATAAGGTCTCACTTCAGGCTTCACTGGAATCTGGTAATAGCCTTTACTAAGATCCACCTTTGAAAAGTATTTTGCCTTGTTTAATCTGGCAAATAACTGTTTTGTGTCTGGTAATGGATCCACTTGTCCTTCTGTGACAGCATTCAGTTTCCTATAATCTATGCACAGTCGGTGTTCCCCAGACGGTTTTCTCAACAACAAGACGACACTGGAACTAAAGGGTGATTCACTGTGTGAAATGATCCCCTCCTTCAATAAATAATCTATTTCTTCCTTCAATGCCTTCTCCTTCGCGAACGGAATAGAATAGGCTCTCATACAGATTGGGTTTGAGTCTACCAGTTTCATGTCATACTGTAGCAAATTTGTATGGCCTGGTTTATCTGTTAATACATCTGTATGTTCCTCCAGAACCTGTTGAACTCTCTCCCTCTGATTTTTAGTCAGGTGCTTACTGACTTTTACCTGTGCTGCTGTTTCACAAGGATGTAATGGGTATTCATGTGAGGTGAGTGGTTCCTTTTGCATCTGAGTTGCAATAGCCAAGGTCAATAAGGGGGTGCTTTCCTGGAGTGGTCTGTCCAGATACTTCTTTAATAAGTTTACATGATAAACTTTCTCCTTCCCCTTTTTGTCAATTTTATAGTTTGTTCTAGACACCTTCTCTAGAACCGTATATGGACCTTGCCAACCAATTTGTAATTTATTCTGGCTGCCGGGTAGTAGAAGAAGCACCTTCTCTCCCACAGCTAGTTCTCGGTCCTTTGCCTTCCTATTAAAATATGCTGCATGTTTCTTCCTGGCTTGTTTCAAATTATCATTTGCCAGTTTCCATCCAGCTTTCAGACGAGTGGTCAGTTCGTTCACGTATTGATAAGATGAGGTAACAGGTTCTTCCGCCTTCTCATCCGTCCAGGTCCTTAATAAAGCTTCTAAAGGACCTTTTATTGGCCTCCCAAATAGCAGAGTTGCGGGAGCCATCCCGGTTGAACTATGTGGTACCTCCCGATACGCAAACAATGCGGCGGGCAGGAATTGATCCCACAGATCCGGTTTTTTCGTGTGCCAGCTTTCTCAGGATAGAAATGAGAGTCCCGTTGAACCTCTCTACCTGGCCGTTCCCTTGTGGATGGTACGGACTACAATGAAAGTGTCTGGCTTGAAATAGTTTAAAAACTTCTTCCGTTAGTTTCCCCTTGAACTGAGATCCATTATCCGTCAAGATTTGATGCGGGAATCCTAATCGGGTGAATATTGTAAGTAGTGCCTCTGCTACGTGTTTTGAATCAATGGATGGCAGGGCTACCGCCTCTCCCCACATAGAGCAAGTGTCCACCAGAGTAAGGATGTAACTGTTCCTCCTCTTGGTCCGAGTGAGAGGTCCCACAATATCCACTGCAACCCTCTCGAAAGGTGTTCCCACTATGGGCATTTCCCCTAGAGTTGCAGGAGCAGTCCAGTGCTTTGGAGCTACCCTTTGACATTCAGGGCAGGATTTGACATATCTTTTTATATCCTCCGTTATCCCTGGCCAGAAGTAATGACAAGCTATACGCTGTCCTGTGGCGCTGATCCCCATGTGACCACTGAAGGGAATCGCATGCCCGAGTTCCATCACTTTATCTCTATATGAGGTGGGAAGAACCAGCTGGTTGTGACCATTTGTTCCAGTTCCGGCCTTCCTGTATAATAGTTTGTTCTTCATAAAGTATTCCCCCTTGCTCGGAGGTGTGTGGCATTTGGGCAATTTTTTAAAACATGGCTTGAGTGTCCTATCCTCAGCCTGCGCCTTTCTCATCTCCTCTGGATGAGCATTTATAGGTTCACCTTCTTCCTCCTTCTTCTGTGACCTGGTCTGCACTGTCGCCATGATCACAGGTTTCTCGGGATTCCCCAAGAAGACGTATCTACACCCCAATATCAGAGGGTAGATTGGTTCATCTATCACTGCTGCTCTGATTTCTCCTTCCACATAGCGAGTTTTCACCGTTATCCTTGCGATGGGAAGTGTCATGAGTGGTATGTCCTTAGTCGCCCCTTGTATTTCCACTGTTTCTGTGGTATACTGACTTGGGTCCACTAGGCTAGACTTCACAACTGAATCATAATCCAAACCTGTATCATAAAGGCACCTTATGGTGACCCCATTACAAATAACATCCTCACAAACTGGGGGGTGATAAGGTTCCTGTTGTCCATTAGGATTAACCTTTAATCTGTGAGTCCCCGACTTCATTGCAGCAATGTTTGAAGGTTTCCTTCTACAAAATTCGGTGTTATGGTTATCTTTCTTGCACCATTTACACCATCTTTTTCCTTGGTTAAACGGTTTCCTTTCATTATTTTTTTGGTCATTGAACTGTGAGTTTCTGTCGCGATAGTCATTTCTTGGCCGCTCAAAGTTTGTCCTACCTCTATTACCCTGTTCTCTATTGTCAAATTTATTAAATGGCTGTGGAGCTTTAAAATTATCTATGTGCTTCTTTTTAGCACCACTTACCTCTGCCTGGGCTGCCTGATACCTCTCAGCGACATTTAAAACCTCCCCCAACTTCTCTGCACCTTGTTCCATGAGAAATTTTCTCATGTCTGGAGCCATGGACTCTCTCAATTGTTCGATCATGATCATTTCTTTAAGATCTTGGGTCTTCCCCAGAGCAGTCCATTTCTCCAAATAGGTTTCCAGTCTAGCAGAGAATTGGTGGTATGTCTCCCCAGACAACAGTTTGGCATTTCTAAATTTCTTACGATAAAATTCACCATTCTTCTCGTACCTTAATAACAGAGCCTGCTTTAACATGTCATAATTGTCTTGGTCTTCCCTGTTCATTTTAGCAAAGACTTCATAAGAAGTACCTCTCAGTCCTTGTGATAACTTTAAACTCCACCTCTCTCTCTCTAACCCATATGTAGTAGCTAATAACTCAAAACGTCCTAGGTACCCCTCTATGTCATCGTCTTTCTCAACAAAATGGTCTAAATGAAACCCCATAGCTGAGGTTGAGGCTCCCAGACTAGGCGTAGCATCTGAGGCAAAAGGGCTGGCACCATTTTCAGGAGCCTGGCCTTGTAACTCCAGCTCCCTTAGTCGTAATTCATGCTCCCTTTGCAACCTTTTATCTTCTGCCTCCCTTTCGGCCTTTCTATCTGCTGCCTCCCTTTCGGCAGTCAATCTTTTTTCTTCTGCCTCCCTTTGCTGTCGTTTGTCTTCTGCCTCAATCTGCAGCCTCTTAATTTCTCTATCAGCCTCTAACCTCTTCTCTTCAGCCAACCTTTCAGACTCTAATTTTCTTTCAGCCTCTTTTTCTAATCTTCTTTCTTCCCGTTCAATATACTTATCACATTCAGCCGTTACGTATTGAATTAAAATCTGACCATCCATTCCCATCTCCTTTGCCGTCAGCACAGCAGCTGATCTAAATTTTGCCAGCTCCGCCATACTTTTTAAACAAATCTAGCAATAAGCAAAGTAAAATTTCCAACCACTAAAGTACTTATAATTACTCTAGACTAAAATAATTCTAATTAATTAATTAACTAACACTGGCTGTGAAGATTCACCAACTTCTAATTGCCCTTTTAATTTAAAGGGACACTTTTAATTTTAAGGGAATTTTTACAATTTTGTTCCCCTAATTTTATTTCTCCCACCAGGAGATCCTTATATTACTGTTTATGCTAATTATCCCTGGACAAGACCCCAATATATGTAGTGGTTTTGATGGTATTGTATGATGGTGATATTACTAAGTGTGATGTATGAGGTCAGCTGTGAAGGCTCCTGAGATAAAATGTAGCTGTGAATTTTCAGAAGGCCTTTCTTGCTACCACTACGACCTCACACCTATCTTTTTTTCAAATGAATGTGGCTACGTTAAAATCTAGGGTACTGAATGTAATGTGTTGTATTGACATATACAAACACACACACACACACAGATATTAAATAATATAATATTATCAATAAAATTTAGAACACAATGAACTAAATTCAGCTGGTGAAATTTTAGAAAGTAAATCTTTTTTTAAATTTATTTGTTCTGAACCAAGGTTTTATTTTGGCCAGAACATATGAAAGATTTTGAAATTTATGAGTGAATGGCATGAATAAATGGCATGATAAATAAAAGGTGTGTACGTATACAATTTTCACGATTTGTTAATATTTCTACAGTTCATAATTTTATTTTCCCTGGGAGAACGATGAATAGATGTGCTGTTGGGGTGGCTTCATCCCTCCCTGTCTATGCCTACCAAACATTGTCCATTAATGATGGAGGAAATGGGATGTTTTAGTAGTAATTCACTTTGGGTGCTATGTCTATGAAGTTGGTGTAAATCCAGCAGACCAGCCTGCTTACGTAACTTTGAAAGAGTAGTTCTGGTGCTGGAATCTGGTGGCCCCACCTCTCCGTGCTTGGGGGCAATATATCGGGTGGCCCCACCTCTCCGTGCTTGGGGGCAATACAAGGCTGTTCTGCCGAGATGCGACACTGCACGGGTCCTCACTGTCAATTATTTACCCAGCATTTGACACCACCTTTTGGTGTCAACATAAAAAACTCACAGCTCAGATTATGAATAAAGAACACAGAAATGCTAGCAAAACTCAGCTGAGCTGCTGGCTATAGTATGGCGTCCCTGAACTTATTTCAATTTACTTCATTGGAAATCACCACACTTAAAATTTACTGTGTCTATCACTGGACAACTATTGAGGAATGGCAAAAAAGCGCGTCTGAGCGCTGATAATATGATTGTCTGTGGCCAATCAATGCCTTGTGTTTTTTCAAATTCAAATTTCCTACACTAAAGTCATTTCAGTCATGCTTCAGTCAAGTATGGATTTTTATCTGTTAGTCCGTCCGTCTCTACTTGCGTTTTCACAAAAAACGTACTTGGTTTTTGAACCAACCTATCCGTCCCCTCTACAAATTTTGTCTTTAAAGTTATTTTTAGCCACAGCTCCCACCAATGTCCCTCTCTTTCATTCTAACTAGGTTTGAACACTTGAGTCTCAAGGTCGCGGTTTTTGTGCAAATTAGTGACATGTTTGATTCAATGCAGTCTTTCGCTGATGTGAACAACACAGTCTTTTGTCAATGTCTTCATTATTATCTATCCGTCTGTATAAATAAAAGCATATTATTTCACTGCTCAAAATGGGCCATCCGGCCAGCTAATTTTTATATTCCTAACATCATTATTAAGAAAAAGTTACTTTTCAAGGTTAGTTGTTTTTTTTTCGAAATATTTTCTAGAATCTTCTGTGAAACGTGTGCCGCTGCATTCAAATAAAGGACAAAATATTGCAAAAGCGTCCAAAAAATGACTGTTGCGTATAATAACTATGGTCCCTTTTGTCGATTTCGTTACCTTGTGTCAACTTGGGGACGTGACTTTTCCTCCGTCCCCCCCCAATTTCATCTTTTTAGCCTTGCTAGTTTCACGCAATTTTTCAGTCATATTTTTTCCTTTTTGATCCGCCGTTCTCATCCCGTTCAAATGGTAACCGTTCTAGCAATTTAATTTCCATGGCGGGTGATGACCCGCGGCGTGGGCGATCATGCCTTCTAGTAACTTACGCATTCTTTTTATCCCTACATTTTATCCTTTGGAGATATTTTTACGTTGTATCACTGTTAATTTTATGACAGTCTTTTCCAGTACACGTCACAGAGGTCCATAGCCTTTATTGAAGAATCAAGAGGTCCATAACCTTCATTGGACAATCAAGAGGTCCATAACCTTCATTGGACAATCAAGATGTCCATGGCACAAATAAGAAACCCTGGTCTAATTGATCTAAGACACAAGAGAGCCAACGTTAGACTGTTCCTTTTTTAGCCATGGATGGAATGTCTTGACTGGTTATCTGCCTACTTTTAAAAATAGTGACAACAACAACAAAATGTGCTCTACAGGGTTATTAAAAAGCCAGCTTATATTTTTACTTTTTTTATGTTCTAAAGTATACTTTATAGACGAAACAAATATAAAAAACAATGAGCAGTAACCAGTTTTTGACAAATAAGTTGTTTTAAAGTATTTTTTATCATCACAAACAAAATAGCAACGATTTCAGGCCAATTATACTCTCATGTGTTACAGAGATAGTACCCTCAGTTGGTACCACCGACTAGTTTCACAAAAGATGAGAACAAATACCCTCTTGAGTATAACATTTTCCTGACACAGACTCATGTACCCCCCTCTTTTCATTGCACCATCCCATCTACCTCAGAACTTTACCCTCTCTGAGAATTAATCCTAATCCCAGGGAGCGGAAAGCTTTCATTGCGTTTAGATTGAATAGGTTTACATTTACTGTTACACTGGTTGAATAGGTTTACATTTGCTGCTACATTGGTTGAATAGGTTTACATTTACTGCTACATTGGTTGAAAATGTTAACAATATAATAAGTATGTACATCTTTTCTCTCATCATTCATTCCCTGCTCCATATTTAAGATGGGACTACCTCTGCTTTTGGTTCTTTATAAGAAACTTGCATAAAGCAGTCACCAGCCCTTGCAGTGGTGGTTCATGAAACCATCATTCTATATGCTGAAGTTGCCAGCCTCGTATGACTTGGGCATCCACTAGCCGTTTTCACATATTAATATTCAACGTCAATATATACATATTATTTCACGTGTTAATAATATAAAATATAGAATTATAAATGTAAACTCATCCCAAATTGTCGTTGGGACCATGGACTCCTGGCTCAGAGAAATAGACAATGCAGCTTGTTTAGGAGACCTCTTCCACGTGCTCTGGTGTGTTACTTTACAATAAGCTCCCACTCTTGACTTCGTGTTCATTTTGCTAGGATTCGAGTTTTTCGTGTTAATAAAGGTTGAGTTTTCCTGGAAATTAAGTCCTCAAGATGCTCAAACAAGGTCCGGTCCGATAAATGGAATTCTGATCTTATTCTTTACTCTAGCTGTCTGGCTGGTCTCTTGACGAGTTGAATTTCACAGTACCTTCAACCGACTAAAGTGTCAGGTTATACTGGAACTTTCGTCCCACGCACGTTGTTATTTACTATTAGAACAGGCTCCAATCATAAATATTTTTATTTTTACATCTCGACTGCCGGCCAATAGTTACAATCATGCGTGGTTTGATGGGGTCTATTAAAAAAATTTCCTCATAAGAAAATTCCGCGTGTTATTTAAAAGGTCACTTTCCAAATATGGATTTGTTATATCCGTCGATACGCGGTAATGGTTGCACATCAACTACCTACATGATCACAAATAATGTCTTCTTAACACTTTTGTCCGGAAGCTATTACAACACTCCGCTTTTCAGGTGCATGTCTGTAATATGTCCGCAATCGGATAATTTATCTCCCGTCCTTGTGCAAACACCGACCCTCGTTTGACCATCTGGGCTGTGACTCTTCACGACAGTAATTAGTGTTAGCCATATATAAACTTGCTGGGCGTACGTCGTGTTGGTCCGTCGCGCCCAAGGTTTGGTACATGAGAATTTTACCAAAATGACTGTCTGTCAATATTGCATCACCTGTCTACTCTCTCAGCAGAGATGGTCAGGTAATCAGACAAGACGAATTATTACGGAGAAGACGTGCAAACAATGACTCTAAAATAGCAATACTGCCATAGAGGAAAAAAGAGCGAACCCAATTATGTGACGTCACCATAGCGACTCTATACGAGACGACTTAGATTTAGGCATTAGCGACTCGACTCAGCTCGAAATTACTAATTTTGGTGAAGTGAAGACGCCACAAGGCGTGATGGCCTCTGACTGCTTGGTCGGTCTTTGGCTAAGGACGGAAGAAGAAGAAGAAGAAAGACTCACCGTTCTCATTCATTATGCACTATTTCTAAGAAGAAACAATGTTTTTGTTTCAAGCGGCGATATCACCCAGACATCACAGCGCGTACACAAATGTCATTGTGCAAACATATTTTTACTTCAACTTAATCAGACATAATTAGACACAGTTGCAAGAAAACCGTCTCGAGACATAACTACTGTCAGAGCAATAATATTCAACATAACCATCCCGATTGCGGGGGAAAATATAGCGTGCGCAAAGACGGAGAAATATTTTCGGCTGAATAAAACTAGACTGTGTGTCCACTAACACTGTAGTTTCACTTACATGTAAGATTTATTGCTGATCCAGTGTATTATTCCATCCATTCCGTTGTAGGCTGGGGAAAAAAAAAGGGGGGGGGGGGGGGGGAGTATGCTTGAGAAGATAATATTTCTATAATGTAGTACTGAAAAATAACTTTGATCGAATGAAACGTCAGTAAGTGAAAATAGTAAAAGTACTACAAATATATTATATTATTTTTCATTATTATTTGTAGTGATCGATGAAATAGTTTGATAAAGGACGATTGTAGCTATGAACAGTGTTAGATCAAAGTTGAGGCTCGTCTCGGGAATCAACTTTACAACTCGACTTAAAATCATGTGCCAAACTTGAGACTCGACTTGACATGCGTCAGGAAAGACTTGACGACACCTCTGGAGAGGTAAACCAACAAGCACACGGTGAAGAGAACTGGAGACAGGATTGAAAGGGAATAAGAAGACAATGAAGAACCTTGAGCAGATGCCACAGGACAGGAGGACAGGGTGTAAATTTGTTGAAGACATATGCTCCTTGGGGAGCTTAAGGGTCTTGAACGAAGAATTCCTTCTACGCAATAATAAAGACAAACGACTTTTTCTTTTCGATAAAATTATTTTTGGTTAATAAATGTATTTGCTGTAGCATAGTTTAGAGCGACTGAAAGTTTTCATTTCTGCAGCAATTCAAATACGATAACTCATTGCACCAGCTCTATATATCGACTATTCTTGAAAAGACAATCGTAAAGGATTTAATTTTCACTGCACAGCAACTTTCCCACTTCCAAGCTGCGCTACACAAAGATCGTGTCTGATACAAGTGATCTCTTAGGACACACACGGTATTTAAACCATCCTTCTACATTTGTGTCTTTTCTAGTTATTAAAGGCTGCTACCGAGATTGACGGGTTTAGCGGCTGGGGTAAGCAGGAACATTTGTAAAGATTTCTGTCTATATTTAAAGCAATTTATTCCGGCATTTGAAAAATTGGATTTTAATCCCAAAACTCTTCGTAGGATAAAGGCATTATTTCCCCAGTGAAATGGCGATTTTCTTATCTCCATAAGTAAGTGGAGAGGTAACCTTGGGTTTGAACACAGATTGGAAACTAATATGATAAATTACCAGTTAAGGCGATTTCTCAGGCATTTTGCTATCTCAATAACAGTGAAGTAGCAAATTATTACTTACTTAAAAATAAGGTAAAGGTGAAGTAGCAAATTATTACTTACTTTAAAATAATGTAAAGGTGAAGTAGCAAATTATCACTTACTTAAAAATAAGTTAAAGGTGAAGTAGCAAATTATCACTTACTTAAAAATAAGGTAAAGGTGAAGTAGCAAATTATCACTTACTTAAAAATAAGGTAAAGGTGAAGTAGCAAATAATCACTTAATTTAAAATAAGGTAAAGGTGAAGTAGCAAATTATAACTTACTTAAAAATAAGGTAAAGGTGAAGTAGCAAATTATTACTTACTTAAAAATAAGGTAAAGGTAAAGTAGCAAATTATTACTTACTTTAAAATAAGGTAAAGGTGAAGTAGCAAATTATTACTTACTTTAAAATAAGGTAAAGGTGAAGTAGCACATTATTACTTACTTTAAAATAAGGTAAAGGTGAAGTAGCAAATTATCACTTGCTTAAATATAAGGTAAAGGTGAAGTAGCAAATTATTACTTACTTAAAAATAAGGTAAAGGTGAAGTAACACATTATCACTTACTTAAAAATAAGGTAAAGGTAAAGTACCAAATTATCACTTACTTAAAAATAAGGTAAAGGTGAAGTAGCAAATTATCACTCACTTAAAAATATGGTAAAGGTGAAGTAGCAAATTATTACTCACTTAAAAATAAGGTAACGGTGAAGTAGCAAATTATTACTTACTTAAATATAAGGTAAAGGTGAAGTAGCAAATTATCACTTACTTAAAAATAAGGTAAAGGTGAAGAAGCAAATTATCACTTACTTAAAAATAAGGTAAAGGTGAAGTAGCAAATTATCACTTACTTGGGAGCCGCGCTAGCGTAGTGGTTACAACACCGCTCTGGCGACCGGGTGATACAGGATCAAATCCGGGCGACGGCATTTGAGGATTTTTCGTCGACCGGGATTTGGACTGGATTAACTCGAGACCTGGCGAGGACATTTGAAGGAGTGTCGTCGACCAGGGACTGGCGGCTCCTGAGCCGACCCAGCTGTAATGGGTACCTCCGAAATCGGCGAGTATTTGCCTGAATGGTGAGGGACACCTGTCTCTGTACAAGAAATAAAGGGATACTCACGTAAAATCAATGTCAGGTTAGACATAAATAATAACCTGAGATTTCGCCTCGAGTATTAGCGGGCGTACGAAAAAAAAAAAATCACTTACTTAAAAATAAGGTAAAGATGAAGTGGCAAATTATCACTCAATTAAAAATAATTTAAAGGTGAAGTAGCAAATTATCACTAAATTAAAAATATGGTAAAGGTGAAGTAGCAAATTATTACTTACTTAAAAATAAGGTAAAGGTAGGTCCATAGCATATATCGCCGTAGGGGAGTGAAATAGGACAGACTTCAATATCCGAGGTTGTTGAGTGTTAATTTTGCTGGTTGTCATAAATGTAGAAGGTTTACTTGATGATGATGATAATGTAAAGCTTGACTCTTGTGGAAGGAAAGGTAGTAGTACCCAAGTGGACAGTGTCAAACCTGGACCGAGCAGTCTTGTAGCAGTGTGTGATAATTAGGTCAGGTCAGCAAATATTGAGCTGCTGACAGGGTGTACTGTAGACACTGACTGAACACGCTAAGACAGACCAACAAAAGTGTAGTGCTCGTAGGTAGAGGTAAGTTGACATCATGACATCTAGAGGACGCGAATGTGTAGAGGTACGTAGACGTTGGACATGGTACACTCACTCAACCACATGAAGAAGTGAGTAAAGGTTTGGAACAGCTACTGACGTTTCCAAACACAATTTATTATCATACGAAAACAGTCAACAGGCTACGCCGACATCAATGGATACATCATCTTGGCAACACACAGTACATAATAACACATGACGATAGTTCACTGCCATCCTCGTCAATAATACAATGATAGGCTGCATAAATATAGTGCCGACTTCAGTCTAATTTATTTTCCTGCAGCTCCAGCAAGATACCCCGTATAGGAAAACGGGTCAGCAAATATGTGAGCATATATCAGCTCCACTCTGACACCAGTCAGATACTTTATTAAGTATGTAGGCGACCACAAATATGGCGGGCCCCTAAATATAATAGCCTCTGTGTTTCCTTGAACGAACGAAGGTATGACAGACCTTGTTCTACGTGGTGCCGCCAGAGTAGCGGGATTCAACAACAATAAAGTTCCTTTTCGGGCATACACAAGCCCCAGTGTAATCACTGTCAATATCACTTATGAGCTGAAGTTCAGATAATCTTAAATAGCGCTTTCCCGCTCAGGGAAAAAGTCAATGAGCTGGTAATCAATAATGTACATAAATTCTTACAATGGAAGGAAATGTTTCTTTCATTTACCTTAACATTCCTTCATGAATCACACAAGAAATTCACTCACTTCCGAAGAGTATAGAATATCACATGGGGGGAAAATATCGTTAGACACCACAGTCTTATACACAGAGGACTTCCCCAAATATCAGAAGCCAGATCAAGACGCGAGGCGTCTTGGCTCCTTCAAATCACAGCTTCAACTCCCGGACAGGAAGTCTTTCTCTGCGCGCTACCAAAAGTTCGCGCATGCGTATTGACGCATGACCTCTGAACTGGACTCAGGTAACGAGCGTTACATATATCAGGAGAACGCTGACCATTCACACCTTATATTGCCAGATAGCCAAAGATCGGATCTAATAATAGACCGCTTGACTAACAGACAAGAGGGGGTAACTACAAATTTAACTTTAACGAAAGTAAAGAATGAGTATCTGCCCCTGGTCAGGAATTTAACGAGAAATACCTTTGATTCAGAATCTCTCTTCCAAACATCTTCAAACTTAAACAGACTAGACTACCAGCAAAACACTGTACGCAACAGTTTACCGCACCCCCCGGGACAAAAATGAACCATTTTTTTTAAAATACATCTAAGCGCAAGATACAACAGGCTCATAACGCACGAATAATGCGCAGATGAGAAATATCACAAATAAATATAACGCCTAATGTGAGGCTAACACGACACATGGAGTGTCAGGCGAGAATATATCTCAAAAACTCAGAGAAAGCATTTCTCTAAGTATAAATATTTCTAGGGAGGAGCCACCACGTACACTACAATGCTGGCAAAGTTACTATGCAAGTACAAGTTACATACATATAATTTTATATATTCTATCAAGTACCTTAAGTTAATGTCTATCAATGAAAAAAATCATCAAAGGACCAGCGGTGACAATATCTCAATGTACCGCGGTATAGTGATACAGACACTTTATCAACTAAAGTATGCATCATATTAACATATAATAGATATCAATTCAATGTGCTATACTATAATAATAATGACGAAGATCAATCAGGTCCAAGATCATCTTGACAACGGGCGCATTTACCATGTCGTTCGAAGGATATAAATGGACATCATAATACGTCATGGTTCGCAACAATGTAACGTCTCTCAGCACAGCAATGTTTCACTGAGAAAATACAAATAATACAACACTATATGATAGCTGTAATATACTCTAACCACATATATATATTCTTAACTATTAATAGTGGCCGTAGGAACTTTCGGCCCTCATATTGTAACAACCAAACCTTATTCCACTATACCAGAGACGGTAAGAGAGAAAGAAATCACCTAATTTAGTATTCTAAGGTGAAAAGAAATGTGTTAATATATCATGTTATAGAAAAGAGCTGTTATAAATCTAGACGTGTATTAGGAAGTCTAGGACATAAGAATTAAGTGGAATCATGTGGGCATCTGGACAGAATGTCTGCCATCACATTATCCGAACCACGGATAGCTCGCACCGTGAAATGAAAAGGTTGAAGAGCAATGGCATATCGAGTAGATCTCGAGCTCTTCAAGTTCTTACTCTGAATAGCCGTAAGAGCTTTTTGGTCGGTTTCCACAATGAAATGCGCGCCAAGAAGGAATCTTTGTAGTTTGAGAATTGACCAAACCATAGCCAACAGTTCACGGTCTAGAACCGAGTAATTCCTTTCTGCCGCGTTAAGTTTTCTAGAGATATACATTACAGGATGTAGAGTATCTGAGTACTCTTGCATTAGCGCCGCCCCGATTCCAGTGGATGAGGCGTCACTACGAAGAACAAAAGTCTTATCAGCAATAGGTAACCTTAAAATAGGTGGAAATGAGAACAAAGTTTTAATCTGATCCAATGAGCATTGGCATTCCTCGGACCAGCGCACCATATTAGGAGACCCTTTTTTAGAAGGGTTGAAAGAGGTGCCATGATAGAAGACAGATTAGGAATGAATATTCCATAGAACTGTATAAGACCTAAGAGACTACGCACTTGCTTTTTCGTCTTAGGGATAGAGATGTTTAGTATTTTAGTAGTGTTGTGGTCCTCTGTTTTTAAGAGACCATGACCAACACGATGACCAAAGAAAGAAATTTCACTAAACCCAACATAGGCTTTAGAGGGTTTTGCTGTCAGATTATGCTCGTGTGAGTAGACAGTATTTCATATAACCCCAAATAGTGATCTTCCCAAGAATCACTGAAAATACAGATATCGTCCAAGTATGCAATGACATCTGAACGATATGAGAGAATTCGACGCATCATGCGTACAAATGTAGCTGGGGCGTTCAGAACGCCGAAAGGCATAAAATTCCATTGAAACAAATTGCTAGGTCTTGAAAAAGCAGTAAGAGGTTTGGTGCATTCAGTTAAAGGAACCTGCCAATAACCTTTTGACAAGTCGAGTTTGGTAAAGAAACGAGAATTAGAAAGTCTAGTAAGTAGATCTTCTAATAAAGGCATAGGTTCAGCATCGAACTTCGTAACTTGGTTTAATTTGCGATAATCAACGCAAAGGCGTATGTTATTGTCTTTTTTTCGAACAATAACCATGGACGAAGAGTATGCTGAAGTGGATGGATCAATTATTTTCAATTGTATCATTTCGTCCAATTCTTTCTCGACCTGTGCTTGAAAATGAATAGGGATAGGATAAGGTCTGACCCTGATAGGATTATGGTCAGTAAGTATTATGTCATGTTCGATGGCATGTGTGTGTCCAGGAATGTCGGTAAGGACATCCTGAAATGTTTGTAACATAGAAGAGACTTATCGCTGTTCTTCAGTCGATAAATCCAGAGAAACAGTAACATTTTTCCATGATTCAGTAGAATGACGTGGAATCACCGGAAGAGGGAGATTAACATCTGAGAAAATAGTTTCCTCATCCTGTATAACTGACAGGGATGAGTAATGACCATGTGGGACTGGGGAATCGTCCGTCGCCTGGAAAATAGGCTGCAAATAGTCTGGACGTTCATGGAATTCGGTACGCATATTTATATGAAAAGTTTTATGCTTTCCGTCAATATTGACGACATAGTCAACGTCATAAATTTTTGAGATTATAGTGTATGGACCTTTCCATGCTATAAGAAGTCTGTTTTCCCTACAAGGGAGCAAAACAAGTACTTTGTCACCAGGACAAAGTTGTCGTAAGCATCTATTCTTGTTTGCAAATTGCCTTGCCTTTTCTTTAGCAAGTTCGGATGAAGAAGTTGCTAATTTGCATGCTTCGATAATCTTTTGTCTAAGAGCAATGACATACTCGTATGAAGATTGTGTATCATTGTTAATATTATCAGCAGTTATAAGATCATAAAGTAAAGACATAAGACCGCGCGGTCGCGCGCCAAAGACAAGTTCAAAGGGAGAAAACCCTGTATGTTTATTGGGGACCTCTCTATAAGCAAAGATGGCCGCGGGAAGAACCCTGTCCCAATCTTGAGGATGATCTTCAGTTATCTTCCCAAGTAAGTTCTTGAGTGTTCTATTCAGACGTTCGACTAACCCATTAGACATTGGGTGATAAATACTACTCAGAGACCTTTCAATATGCAGAGTAGACATTACTTGCGACATAGTGTCTGATTTCAATTGGGTGCCATGAACTGACAATATTTCTCTGGGGAATCCCAAACGAGAAAATATCAGCCAAAGAGCGTCTGCGATATCGGCAGTGGAGATGCTCTTAAGAGGTATAGCCTCTGGCCAACGTGTGCACATGTCAACACATGTTAAGATAAACTGATGTCCTCTGGCTGACTTGATCTTAAAAGGACCGATAATATCAATTGCCATTTTCTGAAACGGCCGAATAGGAATGTCTGCAGCCTGGATAGGTGCTGCATGTCGTGGACCTCTCGATTTGACTTCTTGACATATTTTGCAAGATCGGCAATAAATACGTATGTCTTTGTTTACAAATGGCCAAAAGAAAGCCGCAAGAACTCTTGACTTAGTTCGGGAAAAACCCATATGTCCAGCACACTGAGAGTCATGAGCATGTTGCAGAATTTGGACTCTCATACTCTTGGGCACAAGAATTTGTGAATGCATGGACGTAGTCGAATCTTGTACCATACGCACAAGTACGCCATTCTTCATTGTAATCCAAGATTTGCGATTTGTGTTTTGATTCGGATCACCTTTTTTGCCATAATGAAGAATTTTTTTAAAGAGGCATCATCTTCTTGCAGTTTTATAAATGAGTCACGCGTAATCACCGAGTGATCACCTTGGCTATGCACTTCATTACTTTCTGTCGATGAAGTTTTAGGCATATTAAGATCCTGTGCTCTTGTGACTGCATTGGCAGCTTGAATATTCTGCTCCTCCCAAACAGCAATTTGCTGCGGGGTGCATTCCTTAACTCCGTGAATACGACCGATGATAAGATCCGCAACAGGATTCGGCAGAAGACACGCGTGGACATCTCCCGTAAAGAAGAGAGTAGCAATGTGAATGATGGCAGTAGGATACTTCTCTACAGTGCCACCAAATGTGACACATTTGACCACTTTTCCAGTGGCACAGGAAGGATCTATGAGAGATTGACTAACTCCAATAGTAGTGCATCCAGAATCAAAAAGGACAGAGACTGGATTATCATTCACTAGACCTTTATGTAAGACAAGGGATCCTCTCCCGTCATGCGCCACTGACGCAGGAAGAGCGGGAAGAAGGTGACCACAACTTAAAGTATTGTAGTTGGTTCGAATAATGTTTTGCATTGGGGGCATTGGGATGCTCTCCCAAAATCAAAAGCAGAACAAGTGACACGATTAGAGTTTTTATTATCACTAACTTGATTACAGGCTTCCTGAGATTCTTGTTGTACAGAGTTTGCCTGATGTGATCTATTTCTTTTATGTTGAGATCTACCGCAATTATTATTACCTCTAAAATCACAGTTGTTTGACCTACTGGAAATATTGTTCTGGTTTGCATCCCAGCTTCCATAGTTACAGTTATCATGTTCACATTGATGAGAACATTTATTAGTTTGGTTTTGTTGTCTCCGTGGAGGTTAACTTGGAGAGTTTCCATTATGACTACTGTGACGAGTAGGGTGTATGTAGGTGGATGTGGAAGATTAGACAGACAACACCTATACACCGCTCGTATAGCTCATTGTCCAAGGAATAACTCCAACAGCCTGTATCAATCTCCAACAATGTATTAGATTCACAAATAAGTCACAATGGACGTAGGGCCATTACAAATATTGATACATCACCAACCCCGAGTATCCGCACACACTCTGCTTCTCGGAATAACTACAGACACAACAAGGCTACTCCATGAATAACTACTGCAACATCTACTACACAACTCCGGCCCTCTACTCACGCCCTACTATAGACATCCACCTTTCTCTTCTCTACGCTCTACGCTGTCTCCTGTCTACTGTCTGCTCTCTCTCTACTGACCCAACACACGTCTCCAACCAACACACTCCTCCCGCTGACTGCCCCTTTCATGCGTATTCACTAAAACCCGTGAAAAACTTTCACGCTCCACTGATCTTCATTCACGCATCACAAAAGCTAACAGCTTGTCTCAAGCAATGCTCACAACCGTGCTTGTAGCTAAATCATTACAATGCACGCAATCCCCGCTCACAACAACTCACATAACTAATAAACTCCCGCTGGAGCATGGGAACATTCACACATGCAAAATACCCTTAAAACACTCCGTGACAACTACCCCTACGAAAGCTTCTATAATTATGGAAACCATAGTTACGAGGGCTGTCAGCTCGACTCCAGTTCTTCGAAGAAGAACCATTATGTGATGAGTTACCTTGATTTTTAGTATAATTACGGTTACTCTTCTTATCAAAGTTATGTTTTGCATCTTGAAATTTACGTTGGAAATTAGGGCCATATGGTGCTGCAGAAGCAACTGGCAAAACTTCCTTAACTTTAGAGTTACTAACAGTTTCATTAGGGTGCGCAGTTACATACCGCGAACAATATTCTTCCATTTCTTTTATGTTTTTAGGTTTACGCTCATATAGAAAGGCAAGAAAATCTTTATTGACAGAAGACATAACCTTATCTCGTAGTAATAAGTCCATAAGTGCTTCATATGTTTTTTCTGTTTTAGACAGCTCAATCCAACGTGTGAACGTAAGACGTGCTTTTGCGATGAATTCTAAGAATTCATCCCCAGTTTGTGGTAACATTGTCTTAAAGAGAAGACGATAACCGTCTTCGTTGAGTTGATATTTCTCTATTAAGGCTACTCTGATAACATCATAATTATCCTTGTCAGCCGCATCTATCAAGCTTAACCTAGTTAGAGATTCACCATTAAGTATCTCCGACAACTTATTAGCATATTGTGACTTATCTACCTTATGAGTTCGGCATGACCATTCAAATATATCCAGCAGGAGGTACTCCAAGGGATCTCCCTTGCTCAATAAAGTACTCTAGAGTAGACATAATGTCTAATAATATAATATGAGTAACCTGAAATAACAATCAATTTATTCCAACCTCAAAGGTAACAACTATTTTATAGAGAACTTGTATAATTACTTCACTTTATCCCAATATCTTTGGGAGACAAGTCTTTGAAAATAAACTTGTATAATCAGTTCATTTTATCCCAATCTCTGTGGGAGACAAGTCTTTGATAAAGGACTTGTATAATTACTTCATAATAATAACACCATCAATCACTAATAGTGTATGACTAAGTATTATACCAATAGCGTACCAAAACAATGAATAACAAAAACAAAGGAGAAGCATCAAATACAATACGATAACATTCGCAGAGTTCAACTAAACTATAAAGCTAAACTAAAGGGAATGTTACAAAAACTTGCAATGATAACTGCGAAAAGAAAACAAAACAAATGACGTCACAGTGTATAAACACAAAGATGTATAAAACTAAACAAAAGGAAGAGGAGGCGGACAAATACCAACAAATTAAATCAAAACTAAAGAACAGAAAAAATATGACAACAACAACGATGAAAGGAACACCTCGTCACAGCTAAACAAAAATAGCAACGAATGTCGCTAGCAATTTTCACTGATGAAAATTGCACGAGTCCCTAAAGATCGTTCACAATAGACCCTCTGTTATGTGGGATTTTCTATTGTAAGACTCCGCCCAACCGAAAAACCCGCAGAAATATAAACTAATATAACATGTAAACATATAAACACAGAATGTAAATAGGATGTGTAAGAAGGTTTGGTTACACAAGATAAAGGCACAGTTCACACAACAAACAGGCCACTTATCTTAATACAATCCTATAGGCAAAACCAGCAAAGATCAGCTACTGTAGTTAGCATTCTAAGGGATAGATGTTCCAACGCTGAAAAAAGTACGTCTGAACTTGCTTCAGGATCACTGCGATAATGGTGGTATCGGCACTTGACCTTCTTAACGTAAGTGACAACAATGGTCCGGCACTTTACCTTCTAAACAACCGTAATGGTGATGGTGTCGGTACTTGACCTTCTTAAATATAGCAAAGTTCGACAACACGACTGTGCAGTGATGGGAAGATCCACAGTATCGATATGATGTATTTCTAGCAAACACGGTTACTAGACGATCCAACGCTGATACATGTAAACAAACTCACTGGAACGCTCACAAGATGGATGCCATTAGTGTAGCACTGTTAATGGTGTTTACTTGTAGAAGTAGGCTCAACGTCTATAGCCCCATGAAGCTGGCACACCAAAAATGTTGAGTGTTAATTTTGCTGGTTGTCATAAATGTAGAAGGTTTACTTGATGATGATGATAATGTAAAGCTTGACTCTTGTGGAAGGCAAAGGTAGTAGTACCCAAGTGGACAGTGTCAAACCTGGACCGAGCAGTCTTGTAGCGGTGTGTGATAATTAGGTCAGGTCAGCAAATATTGAGCTGCTGACAGGGTGTACTGTAGACACTGACTGAACACGCTAAGACAGACCAACAAATGTGTAGTGCTCGTAGGTAGAGGTAAGTTGACATCATGACATCTAGAGGACGCGAATGTGTAGAGGTACGTAGACGTTGGACATGGTACACTCACTCAACCACATGAAGAAGTCAGTAAAGGTTTGGAACAGCTACTGACGTTTCCAAACACAATTTATTATCATACGAAAACAGTCAACAGGCTACGCCGACATCAATGGATACATCATCTTGGCAACACACAGTACATAATAACACATGACGATAGTTCACTGCCATCCTCATCAATAATACGATGATAGGCTGAATAAATATAGTGCTGACTTCAGTCTAATTTATCTTCCTGCAGCTCCAGCAAGATACCCCGTATAGGAAAACGGGTCAGCAAATATGTGAGCATATATCAGCTCCACTCTGACACCAGTCAGATACTTTATTAAGTATGTAGGCGACCACAAATATGGCGGGCCCCTAAATATAATAGCCTCTGTGTTTCCTTGAACGAACGAAGGTATGACAGACTGTAGCGTCGCTTTTCTTGGATGGACCCGCTGACCAGAGGATGTCGCTGGTGTCGAAATGCTTGCATCAATGGTTTCACAGTTCAATAGTACATGGTTTATATGTAGAGATACATTACTTGCAGTATCAAAGTTCATTCAATGATCTAATGGTTTGACCTTGCGCAAAGCGTTACAACCTCTAAGGTCAACCGTACAATGAATCTCAGGACGCATATCTCGATCCTGTCCTATAACATTGTCCTGGTACATATCTAGCCTGGTACCTTTAAACATAACTGATTCCTGCATACGCTATGTATGAACATGAAAACAAGAGGTAGAGCACGATACTTGGTTCACCTCTATATGTCGCCGTGTCGAGTCCGACGGCTTTCCAAATAATTCAATATCAATTAGCCGAACTGGCGGAGCATTACAATACTTGAAAATATTAGAATACTGTCAGTGCCGTATCAATGTTGATCCATTATAACCCCTTGACGAGAAGGGACTAGCTAGATGCCAACGCCGGATACAGTCACTGGAAATCATAACAATTATATTCAATTACAACAAGTTTTCAGATATAGACTATATTAACATAAAATAAATTTTTATAGAAACAGAAGATAAAAGAAAATCTTAACGCAGATGTTCAATTAGGCCAGTTTTAGCTTGGAAACGCCACGCATTATTTTAGGCCAAGCTTCGCTTCGAAACGCCAAGCATTAATTAGGGTAGCTTCGCTTACGCCAAGCATTGGTCACGTGATTTCCCACCAATGGTTAGGCTCAGTCCTTCCCTTTTCCCAGAAATGAACGGGAGACGAAGCCATGTTTTTTGGGCAGTATTGAACTGAGAACGTGAAAGCAAGGACATGCTTCGTCTAATCAGTGTAGATTTCAGTTGAGGACATCAACTTCAGACACAGTTGTGTATATTCAATTAATTGTGGAAGTGTTTATGGATTCCAAAACTTTGTAAGTAAGAAAAACATAACATACTTAAAAAGATAGAGCTGACGGTCATAACCCAAGTAGGGCTATGTTCCAAGATGTGCAACAAATGAAAACAAGCTAGGCATATAATTGACAGATATGCTTACAAAGGAAGATCCTGATGTTGGGAAAAAGGAATGTTGCATCCTAGAAATAATATATTGAACCTTCATGCTGGTTTATAAATGTCGACATGCTATTGTGAGAATTTGATGTAGTTACCATTTGACTTAACTCAGTTCTTGTTGAAAGTTAAATAAAACAGTTGTTTCATTGAACACAAAGGCTGTTGACGAATCATATGTTTTGCAAGTGGCCATCATACAAATTACTAAAGTATCATACCAAAGCTAATCGCTGCAGGTGCAACACAAACAATAACCATCTGCTCTAAAATTAAAACATCTTAGAGGATTTTCCCCGAACCTGGTAAATTCCTGTAAGTCTGTAGAGAGAAATCATCACCTCTAGCAGGCTAGCTAGTAATCAAAATCTAATACTCTCGAGTTAAACAGCAACCCCCACTACCCTGCCCGGCCACACATCTCAATTTGGTGCCGTATGACCAGTCCTCTACAAAGAGCAGAGAAAATCCGACTATAATCAACCCTAGTGCATAAGGAAACCACGATTAACAAGGAATAAATAAGACTAGAAAATGTATCGACAACAAGAGTATAGGCAGGCCAGCCCATACAGCTATCGTTTTACCCATGAAAATACCTGGACAATGCATAACAAACACGTTCCGCGCCACCCGCCCAATTTCAACAAGAGAAATGAATATTGTCTGCCAGGAAGTTATCCTAAAGTAGACGCACATCCCACTGCCCCAGATAAATATGTAAATGGCTCGCATACTGGAAGCTATTATGCTGTAGACCTACAGAAACCTAATGCAGGTTTTATTGAAAAGGAAGAAATGTTATACAACTCTACAACGGGAGGTTGCTATACCTCTAAACACGTACACAGACGAAGCGAAAACCCTTCATATGAAGAAAACAGAAAATCCTACACCCCAGATGAAGAAGATGACAGTTGTTCAACCCATCGTAAAGTAACATACGCGGATAGGCGAAGTTACAGTGTTTACAGTAGAAACAACATATATCAACGTAAAAGTCGTCCTCAGCTTGACAGAGATAGACGATTTATTGATTATCGGACATACGAAAAAACCACATAGCACATGGCAGAAACGGAGGTATCCGATCCACGCTGTTCCCCGTTCGAATCCCCAGCACACAAAATCCCATGCCCCCATGAGACAAACACCTCCATATTATCGCCACAGAGAAACAGAAAGCAGACCTCGTATACTATCATCGATCAGGTAAATGACAGCACGTCAAGGCACACGACGGCAGCTGACAAACACTGGAACACATTGAATAAACGAGCTCAAAGTATCACTGTACGAAATTTCATAAATGAAGTTAAAACAAGAAAAATTTGGGAGTTTCGTAACATGACATCTAGGAACGGACAAGTTTGCCTCCTAACAACAGACGGATGGAGAGCACACATCGGTCCCATAACACCAGGAATGACAGCCAAGACATACCAACAAGTAAATTTAGCACAATCAACTCCTTGGAATACTCAACCCAGGCCAACAAAACAAGTACCAACAACAAATAAAACCAAGTTAATTTGTGCAAAAACAACGATGGTTTGTGTAGCAACACAAACAGACCTTCCTACGTCACCTTATATTAACACTCAAACTTACTCCCGCAGTGATAAATCGTCAGCTGATACCTATCACACCCCCAGTTCAGGCAGTTCCAGTTGGAATACCAGCGAAGGACAAACACTGCTATACCACAAGAACAAGATTGCTCGTTCAGAACAATCAGATCCTGAAGAAACGATACCCAAGCAGATTGTTGAACCATATACCAGCAATCTGTATGAAGACGAAACGCAACAAGAAATGCGAAATTACAGTGTCAACCCCGGCACAGCTTTGTCAGACCCCAACGAACAGAATGACAGAGAAATGGTGGAATTGTACGAACAAGAAACAGACATTGATACAGCTAGTTCCATTGAAACCAGTGATGCGGAGAGTACATTATTCGTACCAGTCAGCTCCAGCGTCAAACGCGCCTATAAAACAGAATCTGATGACTCAATTCCTAGCAACAAAATTCCGCGTATACAGCACAACTATATCAGACGAAAGATTCTGAAGAAACGCAATCATGTTCCCAAACCAAGCCGAGAAGTGTTAGCCTCATCTCAACTAGTCAAAAACAACAGTGTGCAAATTACTGTGCCCATGGTAACCGGTGCTAACGTTCAGCACAACCAGGTCAGAAGAAAAATCAAGGCGAAACATGCCCCTGCCTCAAAACTAACAGATGTTCCCGCCATGCAAACCCCAACCACAGGGAAACCATCACCGCAATCAAAAGATGTTAAGCCATCACCGCATTCGCCAATGTCCTCAGCGCCCCAACAATCAGCAAATGCAGTGTCACCCACATTTACTCAGTATGATGCTCGCCTAACCAGTCGAGACATTGCAAAGTTAGAGATGGCGGCACAACTAAAGGACTTATTACTGAAGCTTTGCTGAGACACGCCCCTCAAGTCTTCAATGTACATGCCATCCCATGTACGGTCACCGCGAATGTGCACTTATGTTTAACAATGTACTAACTCTCCCCATGTACTCTATTTTCAGTTTTTGACAGTTCAAATGACTTGCTTCCAGACTAAGATGTCAAAAGCCTCACTGAGAAAGTTATTTTTTCCAGCCTTAGAATACTGATGCCAGAGGAAAATCAAGACCAGCCCACGGAGGATTTTCTTTAGATAGTATAATGTTGTAAAATAAAAACTACAAAACAATTGATAACACACGGTGTTACGAGTTTACAGACATTACTTAGTTACAGACATTTTCTTAAAATTTAGAATGTTACAAAACCTTACCTATAACACATGTGTCACACTATTCTGTTGTAACATGGATCTACACTTTTGTAACTGATCATATTCCACGCTTCATTCACCAGTACTTTTTCTTACCCCATACTAATATTTCTGTGATCTCTTTTATGCTAAACTCCTTTATTCTATCACCTTGACCAATCATACTGTTCCTACTATGAGATCTCTTAACAGCATAAAATTCATACCCAAAACTAGTATTGCATGTTATGCTATTTTTCTCCACAGGATTATTTATTTTTCAAATGTACATTATTATTTTAGACCCAGATGTATATTAGTACTGTCAAGAATTTTAAACATTCTCCTAAAGAGATTCCATATCCCAACCTTGACTCTCTATAGTAAGATTTCCTTCACTCCACTGTTACTCATCTTTGACTTACTATTTTTCCATTCCACTATATTGAAACGACATAAAAGAAAAAATGAAAAGAAGAGAAAACATTCTATAGGATTGCTATATGTTTATATGCCACCCTCACACATTTTGATGATGATAAAGCCAATATTGTAAAACATTGACTGCCCTGAGGTTAGCAGCTGAAGAAAGAAAAGAAAAAGAGAAAATAAACCATTTCACCCCATTACCAGTCATACACCCCACCAGCTTGATCCCTGATACTGCCTATCACAAATACCCCAATGACATTTGCGCATGCTGATTTTCTGCAAATGAAGAATCCCTTGAGAGCATTAGTATATGCTAACCCCAGATTGAACACATTACACCTATTTGTTGATGATGCCTTTGCCCATGTGAAAGAAATAGCATTTGCACATGCTGACCTAGCAAATGAAATACCCCTTTACAGCATTTGTATATGCTGAACCCACATTGAACACCCATTACCGGATGATAACAACTAATGACACATAAGATGAAGAAGCAACTAGGTTATGTATGATGAAGATGCCATTTTATATTAAGGTGAAACTTTATGTTGTCACAACTGAGATTTTGTTGTAATGTTTATGCACAAAATCCCCCACATTAACATTGGAGGAATAATCTTAGTCTTTCGTGGTTACGAGATAAGACAAAGAGATAATGGAATATTTTATGAATACCATGGACATAGAACAAATCAGAGCAGATGATTGTTACACATATGAGGACCATATTTGAAGTCATTATTGAAGGATTATCAGTAGACAAGGACCAATAGATTATGATAATCCCATGGAACCACAGGTACTAAGGACACAAAATGGAGATTAAATAATGAGAAAAAAAATAATGACTGAATAATTGCTACGCCCAGAGGTAAAGGAAATAGAGATACATCCGCATTTTTGGAGAAGAAATCTTTTTGATTTTTTTTTGTTGCTCATTGCCTTTGTAATATGAACATGGTTGTATAACAAATGACTATTCCCTATCATGAATTACAGAATGTTGTAAGATAGTTGAAATAAATTGACGATTTAATATACTCATAACATACCCAGAATTACAGGCACTACATAACTCTGACTAACCTTCGACCTGCGAAGGCAGAGTTGGTGTCGAAATCCTGAAAATATGTATTTTACCTCATATTGCGATAAAATTATGAAAGTTTTGTTGATGTTTACAAATGATTAGTCGATGTGTTGTTGATAAAAATATTGTTAGAAGTCATACATTGAAAGGAAATAATGATGAATTCCCAGTATAAACAAGAAGACCAGGAAAGATCCACACCTATAAAATATTGGAGCACCACATATATATGGAGAATATGGGATTTATAAAAAAAAAAAAAATAAATAAATAAAGGAAATACAAAATGGTATACGAGGATAAACAAGCGATAACCGATACATATTGTCAAGGATACCAGGTTATTTAAAAAAAAAAAAAAAAATGAACAAGTACAAGTAATGAGATTTTTAATCATTTTAATTGGTACATTGAAATTGCTTATCAGAATAAATTGTTACATTGAGCTTTGAAAATGATGATGTACAGATCTGAAATTGTTTCCCATATGCAATAATACATAACAAAAGAAAGCATGATGGATCACCACGGTTAAATTAACTGACTTATACAATTGGATCGTCATTTGCAAAGATGATGTGGATATTTTGAAGAAGAAAAAAAAAAAACAGGAATACTTTCTATTACAAAATACATGGAGTGCTTACTCAATAAATAAGTTAGGACCAAAACTTATTAGAACACCAGAAGTGAAAATAACATAAAATTTTGAACCACTCGGAGGACACAGAGATAGAATTAGGTTTTCCCCCACAATGTCCAATACAGTGTGTCAACTATATTGTTGGAATAACATACATGTGGATTAGGATAATGAAATAGGATATTATTGTTCATGTTCCCAATGTTGCCACTCCCCATATTTTTGAGTGATGACTTAATGAATATTTTTTGTTGGTCAGGGTTGCCAATTTAAAAATGTGATGAAAAATGCTGGATAGTTAAAAAAAATTTTTGGAGTTGATGTCCATCCCTAAGTTTTTATAGAGAAGTTGATCTCACATAGATATAGGAACCTAGTTTAGGAATTAGATTAAATTTTTCCGAATTATTTTTGGACTTAGAAAATTTTTTGAACTTTAAATTTTTCTGAACAATTTTTTGAACTTAAGAATTTTTTGGGATAAATTTTTTAAGATTTGATAGTACTCAAATGTCTCCCTACGGGATACATTTGCAGGGCCCCGGGATCTGTATGTAACCGCGTATACCGTGAGTTTTCAGATATAGACTATATTAACATAAAATAAATTTTTATAGAAACAGAAGATAAAAGAAAATCTTAACGCAGATGTTCAATTAGGCCAGTTTTAGCTTGGAAACGCCACGCATTATTTTAGGCCAAGCTTCGCTTCGAAACGCCAAGCATTAATTAGGGTAGCTTCGCTTACGCCAAGCATTGGTCACGTGATTTCCCAACCAATGGTTAGGCTCACCTTTTTTTTCCCAGAAATGAACGGGAGACGAAGCCATGTTTTTAGGCAGTATTGAACTGAAAGCGGGAAAGCAAGGACATGCTTTGTCTAATCAGTGTAGATTTCAGTTGAGGACATCAACTTCAGACACAGTTGTGTATATTTAATTAATTCTTGGAAGTGTTTGTGAAATTCTAAAGTCTGTAAGTACTATCCATTAACAATGCTCAAACAGTTAGAGCTGACGGTCATAACCCAAGTAGGGCTATGTTCCAAGATGTGCAACAATGAAAACAAGCTAGGCATATAATTGACAGATATGCTTACAAAGGAAGATCCTGATGTTGGGAAAAAGGAATGTTGCATCCTAGAAATAATATATTGAACCTTCATGCTGGTTTATAAATGTCGACATGCTATTGTGAGAATTTGATGTAGTTACCATTTGACTTAACTCAGTTCTTGTTGAAAGTTAAATAAAACAGTTGTTTCATTGAACACAAAGGCTGTTGACGAATCATATGTTTTGCAAGTGGCCATCATACAAATTACTAAAGTATCATACCAAAGCTAATCGCTGCAGGTGCAACACAAACAATAACCATCTGCTCTAAAATTAAAACATCTTAGAGGATTTTCCCCGAACCTGGTAAATTCCTGTAAGTCTGTAGAGAGAAATCATCACCTCTAGCAGGCTAGCTAGTAATCAAAATCTAATACTCTCGAGTTAAACAGCAACCCCCACGCGGAGAGGTGAATCAAGCTAACAAATACGTATTTTATACTAATAATACTAATAATGCATGAGAGGTATATTAATCAATAAGATGAGAGTGAATGAACAAAATCAAATTCAACTCAACTCAACAACAAATATGCATAAAAGCATATCATCACTATTGCCCAACTTTGGACCAATGTGGAAGAAATGAAATAAAATCAAAAGCATGAAGGATGATTAATTGAACCCAAATGCAACAACAAATAAAAAGACATGTTAATACATGAATTTAAATGAAAAGATGAAAATACATATAAAAAAAAAATGAGAAGTGACAAAATCAAAGAATATGAATACAACACTTGAAGTTATCAACACACTTAACAGTGTCTAAAGATGAGTAGTATCATTAAATAACTACCAATGACGTATCACTATCAAAAATGAGTGATAGTTACCCGATGTAATCATTAGGATTTAAATATTTATAGTTAATTATATTAAACTAATTAAACTAATTAAATATGTTCATTAGTCAAAATGTACTGAATAATATTTCAGTTTATTACACTGCTAAAAGTTCATTAAGTTCCCGAAGATTCTAAGTTAACTTCAAAACTAGTTCATAAACACGAAGATCCTTTAAAAGTCTGAGTACGTTGAAATACCATAGATTCCACAAAATAATTAAATCGTTCACAATATACTAATGTTTATCTAAATACTTAATGTATCTTTCAGTATATAATGTCAAAACTTTACGAAGTTATGTGATCATCACTGTTATAATTCACTGTTTTTTTTCCGCTTCAAGCAAATCAATGGAATGTTACAACTTTATTCACTTGTATAAATATACACAAAAATGTCACTGATGTACTTAGTATAGTTCAAAGAACGTCATGTTTACAAATGTGATGTAGTATGTGTAGAGGCATCCACATCTGTAGGGCGTAACAAGTCGCATGATTCACTCGGGCAGCGGGATAAAATGTCCGCGAAAACATTATGTGATCCAGGTATTGCCCGGATGGTGAAACAGTAGGGTTGCAATGAAATTGCATATCTTGTAGACTTTGCTGACTTGACATCTTTGGTGTTTAAAGCAGTAAGTGCCTTCTGATCAGTCTCTACAAAGAAGTGTGATCCCAGAAGATAACGCTGGAGTTTTGTTATAGACCACACAAGAGAATAAAGTTCCTTATCGAGAACGGAGTACTTTTGTTCAGCCGATGTAAGTTTCCTTGAGACGAACAGTACTGGGTGCAAGGTGCCTGCATACTCCTGTAGTAACACACTTCCGATTCCGTAAGCAGAGGCGTCACTGCGCAATATAAAAGGAAGGTTTGCGTTAGGCAATCGTAACATAGGAGATTTAGAAAAAAATGCCTTAATGGTGTCCAGCGCGATTTGATGTTCTTCCGACCACCGAATCACGTTAGCTGCGCCCTTTTTTAATAACGAAGAGAAAGGTGCAGTAATAGTGGACAGATGAGGTATAAACTTAGCGTAGAACTGAACAAGACCCAATAATGATCTCACTTGTTTCTTAGTTTTGGGAGTAGAAATGTTGAGGATCTTAGAGACATTACTGTCCTCAGTATATAACCGACCGTGACCAACGCGGTGACCTAAAAATGAAATTTCGTGAAAACCCACGAAAGCTTTAGATGGCTTAGCCGTTAAGTTACATGACCGTAAAGTGGACAGTAATGTTTTCAATCCAGTAATGTGTTCATCCCATGTGTCATTAAAGAGACAAATATCATAAATGTATGTAATGACATCGGGACGATGAGACAGTACGCGACGCATCATGCGTACGAATGTAGGCGGTGCATTTACTAAACCGAATGGCATGAAATTATATTGGAATAACCCACGTGGAGTAGAAAAAGCAGTAAGTGGCTTTGCCCTTTCTGTCAATGGGACTTGCCAATATCCCTTTGAGAGGTCAAGTTTAGTAAAGAAAGTAGAGTTAGACAGTTTAACCAATAAATCTTCTAACAATGGCAACGGTTCCGCGTCAAACTGGGTAATTTTGTTTAACTTCCTATAATCCACACTAATCTTTCTAATTATGACCATAGAACTAGAATAAGGTGATGTAGATGGTTCAATTATTTTTAACTTTTGCATCTCATCCAATTCCTTATCAACCTGAGACCGACAGTGCAGAGGGATAGGATATGGACGGACTCGAATAGGTGTATCGTCAGTTAATAGAATGTCATGTTGAATGACTGACGTACGACCTGGAATGTCAGTGAGAACATCTTGAAAAGATCTAAGAACAGCAGAAACTTGCTGATGTTGATCCACCGACAGATCAGTAGAAATAGTAACGTCATTCCAACTTTCATTTGG
Source organism: Oreohelix idahoensis (assembly GCA_024509875.1). Classification (NCBI taxonomy): domain Eukaryota; kingdom Metazoa; phylum Mollusca; class Gastropoda; order Stylommatophora; family Oreohelicidae; genus Oreohelix; species Oreohelix idahoensis. The sequence goes on along the minus strand of JAMPIV010010867.1, from coordinate 83,205 downwards.
ATGGAGCGGTACCACCGGTATGGGTAGAGGTACATCATGAAAAGAAGATTCTTCTTCTTGAATGACGGATAAAGCAGAATAGTGTTGGATTGGTGGTGTAGGCTCATCAGTTGCCTGAAATACTGACTGAAGATAGTCAGGACGAGTGTAATATTCCTTTAACATGTTGATATGGAAAGTCTTATGCTTTCCCATAACATCAACAATATAATCAACATCGGAGATCCTAGATATTATTTTAAAAGGACCTCTCCAAGTAATAAGGAGACGATTGTCTTTGCAAGGCAATAAGACATATGCCTCATCGCCAGGAAGAAGTTGGCGGAGACGTCTATACCTGTTGGCAAAAAGTCGAGCATTTTCTTTAGCTTGTTCTGATGATGTGGTAGCTAATCTACACGCATCTATTATTCTTTCTCTTAAAGAAATCACGTACTCGTAAGATGATTGAGTTTCATCAGTGATATTATTTTCAATAAGTAAGTCGTGTAACAACGACATAGGACCGCGCGGTTGAACGCCAAAGACCAATTGAAAAGGAGAAAATCCAGTAGCTTCATTTTGTACTTCGCGATACGCAAAAAGCGCAGCGGGGAGGACTCTATCCCAATTTTCAGGATGGTCCTGAGTTATCTTTCCCAACAACTGTTTAAGTGTCCTATTCTGACGCTCAATTAACCCATTGGACATGGCATGATAGATTGCACTGAGCGATCTATCTATGCCCAATAACTTCATGACTTGGGACATAGATTCCGATATGAATTGGACTCCATGGTCAGATAAGATCTTCCGAGGAAAACCTAATCGAGAGAAAATCAACCACAATGCATCTGCAACATTAGCAGAAGAAGTATTCTTAAGAGGTATGGCCTCAGGCCAACGAGTACACATATCAATACAAGTGAGTATATGTGTATGACCTCTAGCTGATGGATGCATAGGACCAATTATGTCAATTGACATTTTCTCAAACGGACGAATCGGAATGTCCGCAGCCTGAATCGGAGCTGCGTGGTATGGACCACGTACTTTGACCTCCTGACATGTCGTACAGGAGCGGCAGTAAATATTGACATCTCTATGGACGCCTGGCCAATAGAATGCAGATAGCACTCTAGATTTGGTTCTGGAGAACCCCATATGACCCGCACATTGAGTGTCGTGCGCATGATGTAATATACGACCTCTCATTGTCGTAGGTACCAAGATCTGAGAACGTACGGATGAATCAGCATCTCGTATCACTCTCACTAATATCCCATTTTTAACACAAATCTATGTTTAGATCCTGTATAGGAAGTATTACCAGTGTTATTAGCCAACTGAAAATTTTTTTTCAGATTAGCATCATTCTTTTGTAATGTCATAAATGACTCCCGTGAAATAGGAGTGTCAACATCATCATTACCTTGAACAGTAGGTACAGTAGGTGCATCTTGCAACATATCATGAGCTTGTGCTCTAGTCACAACTGCATTTGCAGTATGTAAATGTCGCTTTTCCCAATTAGAAATTTGCTGTGGGGTACACTCTTTAATGCCATGTATCCGACCAAGTATTATGTCACAAACTGGTGACGGGAGAAGACATGCATGTATATTCCCTGAAAAAATGGAGTGTGAATATTAATTACAGCTGTAGGAAATGTTTCTACAGTGCCTCCAAACGTGAGGCATTTAACTGTCTTTCCAGTGGCACATGCAGGGTCTACCAAAGAGTTCCTGACGCCGATCGTTGAACAACCTGAATCGAAAAGAACTGAGCATGGAATAGAATTTATGAAACCCCGATTTAACTTAAGGCTTCCTGTTCCATCGTGAGTAGCTGACGTGGCCGTACACACAGCTGGTAGACTGGGTAACACATGTCCGCAACGGAGTGTCGTGATCGCTTTGGGCTGGAACAGTGTTTTACATTCTTGGCAGCATTTTACCTGTTCATAATCAATAGAGCAAGACATTGCATTATGCGTGTCATTATTCGTATTAGTCTCTTTGTTACCTTGTGTGTCAATGATAGCTACATTAGTTTGATGGCGTGGCCCCCTGCTAGAAGATCTATCTCTACGTCGCGATCGATTGTGACTATCATTTCTAAAATTGCCATTATTATCATTTCTGCTTGTGTTACCGTATTGATTTGAACGATAATTATTGTTATCACTGTTATGGCTTTGACCATAAAATCTATTACGAGAACCTTGTCTATTGTTAGGATTCTGAGATTTAGATCGCCAATTTTGTTTATAAGTACCTCCTTGATAATTTCCACAATTATTGTTATCACAATCTCTTGGTCTGTGAGATTGACCCCAAGAATTGTTATATGGAGAAGAATGCTGAAATTGTTTCCCCTTATAAAAATTGCAAGAATTGAAATTCTCGTTATTTCCCTTTTTGTAGTTTCTGTCATTACTTAAAGAGCGATGGCGTCTACGATAATCTTGCTGCACCGCAAAAGCAACAGGAAATTCATCTTTAACCTGAGTATTCCCAAAATTCAAGTTTGGGTGTGCGGTACAGTATTGTACACAGGTTTGCTGCATTTCTTTCATATTTGAATGCTTACGTTCGTGCAAAAAAGCAAGAAAAGCCGGATTAACTGAGGACAAAACTTTATCGCGTAATAATAAATCTCTCAATGCGTCAAAAGTTTTATCCGTCTTGGATAATTCGATCCATCTATCCAATGTAAGTGCTATTTGATCAATAAAATCGTTAAAATGCTTTCCAATTTGTGGCAGCATAGATTTGAATTTTAAACGATATTCATTCTCTGTCATTTGATATTTAACAAGTAAAGCAGCTCTGAGAGCCTCATAGTTATTTTTATCAGCAGTAGTTGCCATATGATATACTGACATAGCTTCACCTGTAAGTAGTTCTGATAATTTTACACAGTATTGAGATTTTTTCGACATGATAGGCTTCGCATGTTGCCTCGAACCTATGTAGATAATGAATCACATCGTCCGATGGAGGATTAAATTTTGGTAATATTAAATGAAAATTTTTAATATTCCCCTGTTTAGACGAATTTTGGCCCTCCTGGGACTTTTGAGTACTAGCCTCCTGAGATAATCGAAATTGATTAAATTCTAATTCCTTCATCTCTTTTTCATGTTGAATCTGAAGTTGATATTTTCTTGTATTTTCTTCAGCTAACAATCTCCTCTCTTCCGTTTCTTTTTGTTTACTTTCCAGTTCAATTCTAAGAAGTCTTTCTTCTTCTTCCATTTCAAGTTTGATTTTATTCTTGTTTTCTTCAGCCTCCAATCTTTTCTGTTCTGCCTCACGCTGAAATCGTTTCTCATTTTCTTCAGACTCAAATTTCCTCTTCTTATCATTTTCTTCTGCTTCAAATCTCAAATTTTCTTGTTTCAGAAGTTCTAATTTTCTCTGTTCAGCTTCTATCTCTTGAGCCTTTTTATATTCTGAAAGTGCGAATGCTTTCGCCTCGTCAGGAGCCATCCGAACGGATTTTGCCTGCTTCATGAAATATTCAAGCGACGACATTTTGATTTACTCAAATAATTATCAATTAATTTTACTTCAAGTGTGCGAAATACGTTCTAGTCTAAGAACGGTACCTAATTATCACTTAAGTATATAAGATATTATTAATCAATGAAAAAAATGTATGCAATGAAATGTTAAGAACAGACAAAAGCAATAGACAATGGCAACAACAATGACAAGACAAGATAATCAATGACAGATAACAACGTTCGTAGAAATAAAAATAAAATAAAAATGTGAAACTAAAATCGGATGTCATGAAACTAAAGTACAGATAAAAATTACTACAATAACAACAGTAAAACTGGACGTCACAGCTAAACAGCCAGGTGTCACAGACTACCAGACACAGTGGACCTAGAATCCTTCTACACACAGGTGTAGGAACATTCCACTGAGGGAAGTCTGCAAGTATAAATCCTAAAGACCAGTCACAAAGGCCCTGTTGTGAAGCTGGGATGTTTCCTCTGTGACTCTCTTTTCCCAACCTCCCGCTACAAACATAGAACATAAAACATGCATCACAAAAAATATTATAATGGACATATTAAAAAGCGGCTCAGCTAACATAAGACGGTGACAACGAACAGAGTAATACTCATCATTTTGTGTTAAAACACAATTTCCAGGATTGTAGAGTCTTGCACTCCGGCGCTGTATCACCGAGGAAGCTTACGTAGCACGTGGCATAGTCTGCAAATGATTGAAGCAGTTGAGTCCATCTTGACCATGAGTGTCCGTTAAATTTCGAAACAACGTCGCTGAGTTTGATAGAGACGGCAGTTTTCTCACTTGAAGTCTGCAGTTGTATTCCGACGTCCTGGATGTTGACTTAAACTTGAAGACAATTTCAAACGTTTAGTCAGGGATCGTTCCTTTCTATCTGCGATAGACCATACTGGCCACCAAGCTGTAGCGTCGCTTTTCTTGGATGGACCCGCTGACCAGAGGATGTCGCTGGTGTCGAAATGTCAACGGTCCAACAATGGGCGATCCTACTTAGATTTTGATAATAAAACGCGAATGTCTCTTTACTGGAACGTGAATCTTGGACTGCAACGATAATCGGGCACATAAACTAGTGCCAATACTGACATGGACGAACTCCTCATGTCTACTTGTAATAACATTTTTATTTGGACGAAAATACGTTGACGAGTAAAGACAAGAAAAACAGTACTTGCATCAATGGTTTCACAGTTCAATAGTACATGGTTTATATGTAGAGATACATTACTTGCAGTATCAAAGTTCATTCAATGATCTAATGGTTTGACCTTGCGCAAAGCGTTACAACCTCTAAGGTCAACCGTACAATGAATCTCAGGACGCATATCTCGATCCTGTCCTATAACATTGTCCTGGTACATATCTAGCCTGGTACCTTTAAACATAACTGATTCCTGCATACGCTATGTATGAACATGAAAACAAGAGGTAGAGCACGATACTTGGTTCACCTCTATATGTCGCCGTGTCGAGTCCGACGGCTTTCCAAATAATTCAATATCAATTAGCCGAACTGGCGGAGCATTACAATACTTGAAAATATTAGAATACTGTCAGTGCCGTATCAATGTTGATCCATTATAACCCCTTGACGAGAAGGGACTAGCTCGATGCCAACGCCGGATACAGTCAATGGAAATCATAACAATTATATTCAATTACAACAATGACGGGCTCTGACTTACGTAGGGAGTAAGCCGACAATGGCTTCTATTCAGAAGTCATGTCCCCGAAATATACCTGCCCCAAATGATGGGTACACAATAACAAATCAACAGACTCCATGTCTGGATATGAGATGCGGCTTGCTTCATTTACGATACGACGTCATCTGGCTTGTTTGGATACAAGCGCGCACGAATTCACATACACCAAATTGTGCATATACGTGCGTGACAGATGACATTTATAAAAACTAACATCAACATAAGTTGGTGCGTACTCACTTAACAGAAGTAGAACCTGATGACTACTCCTGAGTGTTAAGGATACAAAAAGGAGGCATCACAGACCTTGTTCTACGTGGTGCCGCCAGAGTAGCGGGATTCAACCACAATAAAGTTCCTTTTTGGGCATACACAAGCCCCAGTGTAATCACTGTCAATATCACTTATGAGCTAAAGTTCAGATAATCTCAAATAGCGCTTTCCCGCTCAGGGAAAAAGTCAATGAGCTGGTAATAAATAATGTACATAAATTTTGACAATGGAAGGAAATGTTTCTTTCATTTACCTTAACATTCCTTCATGAATCACACAAGAAATTCACTCACTTCCGAAGAGTATAGAATATCACATGGGGAGAAAATATCGTTAGACACCACAGTCTTATACACAGAGGACTTCCCCAAATATCAGAAGCCAGATCAAGACGCGAGGCGTCTTGGCTCCTTCAAATCACAGCTTCAACTTCCGGACAGGAAGTCTTTCTCTGCGCGCTACCAAAAGTTCGCGCATGCGTATTGACGCATGACCCCTGAACTGGACTCAGGTAACGAGCGTTACATATATCAGGAGAACGCTGACCATTCACACCTTATATGGCCAGATAGCCAAAGATCGGATCTAATAATAGACCGCTTGACTAACAGACAAGAGGGGGTAACTACACATTTAACTTTAACGAAAGTAAAGAATGAGTATCTGCCCCTGGTCAGGAATTTAACGAGAAATACCTTTGATTCAGAATCTCTCTTCCAAACATTTTCAAACTTAAACAGACTAGACTACCAGCAAAAAACTGTACGCAACAGAGGTCTACTTTCGAGAGGTAAGGTGACCAGTTCCCTTCCTCGCTAACGTGGCCTTCCCTAAATTAAGAATAGAGTCCCGAACAAATTTACAGCTGGATAGACTTGAGCGTTACGCCACCGTGTTTTGAATCCGTTAACTTTGCAGTGAGAGGCCCGCGCTCTAACAAGTCTGACACTTTGACGGTCTATAATAGCTTATCTACCTTCCTTTCGTTCTGCATGGGCAGAATATTTTCAAGATGGCGGAGTTGATCGGCGACAAGCCGGATTTCGAAGTTTAACCATGATCTGTGCACTGTATGTGAATCGTCGTTTCCTGCGGCAGAGGTTGAAGCTAGGAGGATTTTTCTTCTTATAGCAGATGAGTACATTTATTGATAAATACAGTGTGTGTTTTGAAGAATCTTATTTGACAGGGTTCTTTTTTTATATGTTATATGTATATCTGTATTTACATGGTTGTGAGATAGGCGGGTTGGTTGGCGAGGGAACCATTAATTCACAATACCAATCCCATGGTCATGAATTATTGGTTGGTCTTTAGGTTTGGTTCATGATTTTCTCAAATAGTGGGGCCGGCATTACAAAGCCGTGTGTTTACTGCTACTATTGAGATTATCATCACCATTTTTGTTAGCTGTTTTGCCCTGTTTATTTGTAAATTTGTATTTGTTGTCAGGTTAATTGTATTTTATTTGGTTTATGCTCCATTATTGTTTCTAAATTTGTATATCTAATTGTTGCGTGATAAATTCTCGCAACATCGTTTTATTTCAATATCTATTTTATAACGCAAGGGCAACAACTGCTTGAAATTTATAGCCACTTTTCTCGGTAAGCATTTGTCTTCTCGCGTTGGTATCGAATGCAGTTAAGTTTGAGCTGTGGTCATTTTGCGCTGGACTGCGCATGACTTGTCTTGCTTCTTGGTCGATCGGTTTCCGCCCACCACCAGTGGAGTGAGCGATTTGGAATGGCGAAAGAGATGCCTCGTTGAAGAGGGGATCTCCGCTATTTTTTTGTTCTGTCAGGAATGTGAGAGTCCTCTTATGGATATTTCGTTTATTCGAGATAATACCTCTAGTGTATTTGCACAGGCCGGGAGGCATAATATTTCTGTGTATTTCCGGAAGGCAAGGTAAATTAACATTTTCATTAACTCTATCGATTTTTGGTCGTGAACGATTTCTGGTTCATAGCCTGTCTTCGAAAGTCGTCGTCACGAGATGTTTTCCTAGCTCACATGTCGCTGTATTGTACTGCATCGGTTGATGCAGGTACCAAGGACCATTACTTGCTACTTTGTTAAATGAACTAGGTTTGGAAAACCTTTATTATCTAGAGGATATTTTTGAGGACATTATTTATACTTCGGCAGACGTGTCTGTCTTGCTGAAGTCAAACTAAGGAGAGTGAACTGATCTCATACATCTGGTTATCTCCTGGCTGTTATAGAAAGGGATGGAGTTTTTCACCTGACTACATTTACAGCACTATGAAATATAACATGCATCTGACTCATCATTGTAATGCTGTCTACCGTCTATTGCTGTATTGAATGTTGCTGTGATAATGACTGTTTGATGTGTCTACATATTCGCGTAACCATTTTGTCACTGTGGCGTCCACAATAAATAATGAAGAAAAACGTCAACGGTTGTTTCAAGAATCATTGACTTTATACGTCGTGAGTTTACTGACGTCCTATGTGGATTGCCCTGTTATTTTTGTATGAACATTGTTTGACTGAACACATCTGCACATTACACAAAACCAGACATGCGGATACCATCCATCATCATATGGCATCACGCATCATTTGGTGGCCATAAGCTGGTTTGATTCTGGTACCAGCAAACACGGGGGTCCCTTACCCACTTCATTTTCAACAAGAATTCATCAGCATCCTTCAAGAAATTAACATTCTTCAATACAGTCAACATCTTCAAAATTTTCAAAGTACTCGGCGTTGCCCGGTAAAAGTCAAAATTTCAACTTTTTGACGGAAACAAGAATTTGACAGTACCCGGCGTTGTTACATGTTGCCGGATAACTCGGACTGCTGTTATCTTTTACGCAAGTCAAGCAAGTTGCTGCTGTCAAGGTTCCAGTGCTGTCGTTTTTGTGAAGGTCAAGTGCCGGTTGAAACGGGTTGTTTTCTGAAGAAGGCCAAGTACCGATTTCCATCAACTTACTTTTGGATTAGAAGGTCAAGTGCCGAAACAACTCAACACACAGTATTTCAGAGCTCTTGTACCATCGTGTTAGCAGTGGAAGCAGTTCAGATGTGCCATCATCGTTGGAGCTTCGCTCTTTAGGACGTTGATTGACATCCGTTTTTTCTGCTGTTCTACGATTGGAAGCCTATAAGTTAAGTGGCCTGTTTGTATGTAAACTGTGCCCTTATACTTCTGCTGAGTCTTCTGTGTATCATCTCATTCTATATGTTATATGTTTATATGTTATTCGTATATTTTTGTGTTTATATTTCGGCGGGGTCTTGTTTGTGTGGTGTCTCCGTTAGATTATGCCACGTCATAGAGGTCGTCTATTGTGAGCGTTTTCTGTAAGGTTTGCAAATTTCCAATACTGGAATTTGCTAAGCGACTTCTGTTGCTATTTATGTTAGCTGTGATGACATGTTTTAATTTTGTTTTCGTTATTATTTCGCATTCTTTAGTTTTGTTTTGATTTGTTTGTATTTGTTAGCCTACTCTTGTCTATAATTTAGTTTCATACAATATTTTTGTTTATACACTGTGGTGTCATGTATTTTGTTTAATTCTATCGCAGATATCGTCACATTTTTTGTGATATTTCATTAATTTCTGCTTTATTTTTAGTTGATTTCTGCGAAAGTTTTTGTATTGTTGCTGATCTTTGTTATTGTTTACATTGTTATTGTTTACATTGTTTGTATTGTTTACATTTTCAATGTTTACATTCTGCATGTGTTACATAGTCATTGTTTACAGTTATAGTAATTAGTTAATGGGCTATGCTAATGCACTGTTACTACTACACTGATGATAAATGAATGATGAATAGTGTCGTGCACTATTGAATGAGAAGTGCACTTATGATCAAGAATTGATTGTTGATATTTCATATACAAGTTCTTTGATTGGAGACTTGTTTCCCACAGAGACTGGGATAATATAAGGTGATGTGAATATACAAGTGCTTAATTAAGACTTGTTACACTTAGGTTTGAAATAAATTAGTTAATTATTTCAGGTTTTGGACTCATATGTTAGACAACATGTCTACATTTGAGCACTTTATTGAGCAGGGTAAATTGCTTGGGAAGACTGGTGATAAGTTAGAAGAAATTGCAACTGCTCGATATGATAAAGCAATGGAAGCTGAACAAAAGAAACTGCAGATGCAGGTGGATGAAAAAAGATTCCAAATGGAAATGGAAAAACAAAAAAGGGAATCAGAAGCTGAGGAAAGAAAACTCCAGCTAGAAGCTGAGAATAAAAGACTTGAAAAAAGAGGCTGAAAATAAAAGACTTGAAAAAGAAGCTGAAAATGAAAGACTTCAAAAAGAGGCTCAGGCTGAGGAAAGAAGATTACAGAGAGAGTCTGATGAGAGGAAAGAGAAAGCAAAAATGGAACATGAAGAAAAGGTCTTAGCTTTAGAGTTGGAAAAATTGAAATTGGACGAGCTATGAGTAATGGTTATGGATTTCAAAAACAAGGGTTCTCATCTTTTGGTTAAAGGCTAATAATGATACTTTTAAGATTAAGTTACCAACATTTAATCCTTCCAGTGATGACATAATGTTCTATCTGGACAGATTTGAACAAGCATGTACAGCTCATAACATAGACAAAGCAAAATATGTTTATCAGTTATCAGGGATAATGACAGGTAAAGCTCTAAGTATATTAAATATGGTGGATGAACCTGACAAGAACAATTATGAGGTTGTCAGGGCCGCTTTGTTAAAGAAATATCAGCTTAACGAAGACGGCTATCGTCTACAATTTAAAAACATGTTACCTGAAAATGGCGTTGAATTCTCCGAGTTTATTGCAAGAATACGCATTACTTTCTCACGATGGGTTGAACTATCTAAGACGGAAAAAACTTATGAAGGACTTATGGACTTAATACTTAGAGACAAAGTCATGTCGTCTGTCAATGAGTCTTTCCTTGCTTTCCTTCATGAACGAAAACCTACAACAATAAAAGAATTGGGAAAAGAGTTCTGTTGACCAATACGTAACTTGCGCACCCACACATAAACATGGGTAACTCTAAAGGTGAAAGAAGAGTTTACCAGGTGCTTCGGCAGCTCCGTATGGGCCAAAACTTTGTGGGCGATTCCAATCAAAATTTTGATAGAAAGAGTAGCGGTAATTTCTGTCAAAATCATGGAAATCAATTTCATGGGGATTCTTCTTCGAAGAAATTGGAGACACCCTGCTAGTACTCGTTTTACTATCACCTAATAAATTATAAAGCATTTCAAAAGTGGATCTGGGAAATAGAGGTTATTCCTGCCGAAGACCTCAGAACAAAACAAATAGATGTTCGCATCAATGTGAACATGATAGTAATCGTGGAAACTGGAATTCGAACCAGGATAACAATTACAATAGAGACAATAATAACTGCAGAGATAATAATAACCTTGATAACTTCAGAGGTAATAATAGTCGGGGTAGATCTCAACACAAAAAAAAGAGATATCAGCAGGCTAATGCTGTACAACAGGAAACTGAGGGAGCCTGTAAATCCTGTTGATGATTAGTAAACAACTTTGACGCTGTTACTGGTTCAGGTTTTGACTTTGAGAGGAGCAAACAAATTGCCCCCAATTGCTAGGACTTTTATTCGCACCGTGGTACCATAATTACCTTTGATTTTCGTGAGGCACCCACTTCCCGCTCTTCCTGCTGCTGTTGCGCATGACGGGAGGGGTTCTTTAATTCTATATAAGAGTCTTGTTAATGATACTCCGGTCTCACTACTTTTCGATTCCGGATGCACCACTATTGGTGTTAGACAATCGCTGGTAGATCCATCTTGTGCTACAGGAAGGGTTATTAAATGTGTCACATTTGGCGGCACTCTAGAAAAATATCCTACTGCTGTAATTCGCATTGCCACTCCTTTCTTTACTGGAGATGTGCATGCTTGTCTCTTACCTAATCCTATTGCGGACCTTATTATTGGTCGTATTCACGGAGTTAGGGGAAGATGTTACCCCACAGCAGATTGGCTGCTTGAAGAAGGAAGTCAATAACCATGCAAGCTAACAACTGCAGGTCAGTCGTTACAAGAGCACCATGCGCTATCAAAAACACCCGAAACTTCACTGAATAGTGATAATGAAGTTGATAGCCACGATCGTCACTTAGTAATCACTCGTGACTCTTTCATAAAATTGCAAGAAGAAGATCCTTCTTTAAAAAAATTCTTCGTTCTTGCGAAGAAAGGTGATCCGAATCAGGATACAAATAGAAAATCTTGGATTGCAATGAGAAACGGCGTACTTGTACGTATGGTACAAGATTCGCCTACGTCGGCACATTCGCAAATTCTTGTTCCCAAGAGCATGAGAGTCCAAATATTACAACATGCTCATGACTCGCAATGTGCTGGACATATGGGTTTCGCCCGTACGAAGTCGAGAGTCCTTGCGGCTTTCTTTTGGCCTTTTGTCAATAAGGACATTCGTATTTACTGCCGATCATGCAAGGTATGTCAGGAGGTCAAATCTAGAGGACCACGACATGCTGCGCCTATCCAGGCTGCTGACATTCCTATTCGGCCGTATAAGAAAATGGCCATAGATATTATTGGCCCTTTTAAGGTCAAGTCGGCCAGAGGACATCAGTTAATCTTACATGTGTGATAAGTTTTTTTAATTTTATGTGCACACGTTGGCCAGAGGCTATTCCTCTTAAGAGCATATCTACTACAGATATCGCAGATGCTCTTTGGTTGATATTTTCTCGCTTGGGGTTCCCCAGAGAAATATTGACAGACCATGGCACTCAACTCATATCTGACACTATGTCACAGGTAATGTCTACCTTACATATTGAACGATCTCTCAGTAGTATCTACCATCCTATGTCTAATGGGTTAGTTGAGCGTCTGAATAGAACGCTCAAGACTTTGCTTTGGTACGAAACTGAATAGCATCCTCAAGATTGGGACAGGGTTTTACCCGCGGATCTCATTGCTTATTGCAGAAGTCCCTAAATGAGACACCACAGGATTATTCCCTTCGAACATGTATTTGTGCTCGCGTCCACGCGGCCCTATGTCTTTATTACACGATCTCATCACTGCCGATGATTAATAGCGATGAAAACACAATCCTCCTATGAGGTAAGACAATGCTCTTAGACAAAAGATCATTGAGGCCTGAAAGATAGCAACTGCTTCAATCTGGAACTTGCTAGAAGAGAAGGTCAAGGACCGTTTTTGGCTAACAAGAATAGAAGCTCTACGACAAATATGTCCAGTTGACACAGCATTGATACTACTCCCCAGAAGGGACAATAGGACTTCTTATTGCAAGGAAAGGTCCGGTATGCCAATAGTCTCTCGGATTTCCGATGTTGGACTCTGATGGTCGATATTGATGGAAAAGCAATTAAACTTTCCACATTAAACATGGCTATCGGCATTTCACGAAACGTCCCGGACTATTTGCTGCCTATTTTCAGGACAACGGATGATGCTCCTTGCACCTCACGGTCTTTTTCATCCCTGTCTGTTTCAATCAGGGATGAGGTCGCTACCTTCTCTGTTGTCAACCTTCCCCTTCCAGTGGTTCCCTTACATTCCACGGAATCTTGGAAAAACGTTTCTGTTTCTCCTAATCTTTCTGGTGACGAACATCGACAAGTCTCGTCGATGTTACAAACATTTCAGGATGTTCTCACTGACATATATGGACTCCACAGATGTTCATAGAAAATGACATCATTCTTAACCGACAAATAATCCAATTAGGTGTTAGGCCGTAACCTATTCCTATACACTTTCAGTTCGCAAGTGGAAAAGGCATTGTGATGAAATGATTCAATATTACAACTATAATTGAACCATCGACTTCACCATATTCTTCTTCCATGGTTATTGTCCGGAAGAAGGCTAAAAACATACGAATTTGCGTTGATGAACGCAAAATTGAATCCAGTTCACAACGTACGTCGCAGCAGACCGATGCCTTAGATAGAAGATCTACTGCTTTGGACTTATCAAATTCTAGCAATCATCACTAACCTTGAACTAGACTAAAGGTTCTTGGCAAGTGCTTTAGCCTAGCATGCCAACCCTATTACTGCTTTACTCACACCTAGGGGTCTCTTTTCAAAGGACATGTTTATGCAGCTTTTGGTTCTCAAGACCGCCCTGCCACTTTCGTTCGCATGCATGCACGTCGAATTCTGTCACATCCGTTCGGATGTCATCGCCATACATAGAAGAAATCTTGACACAACAGGTGAAAACTGGGGAAGATCACTATTTAGGGTAATATGACTGACTGGACCACTCTACGTGAGGAATACTTTGACAGCAAAAACTTCTCATGCTTTTTGTTAGGTTTTGGTGATATCTTGCTTTCCTGGGTTCATCGTGTTGGTTCATGGTCTCTTGAAGACAGCAGAACCACTATACTTCCAAAATACTGAACTATCTCTGTTCCTAAAAACGAAGACAGAAACAAAGTTAGGAGTCTCATAGGTTTTTTAAATTCAATTTTAGGGAGATTTTTTCCCAAATTTATCTTCGATTCATGGCACCTCTATTCAACAATTGTTGAAAGAAAAGGTTCGCCTTAATCTGGTCCGTTCGGTCTGAAATGAAGAATGCCCCATCTTTCACTAGACCAAATCAAGAATATATTTTCTTCTCCTCCCATCTTAAGATTACCTACTCTTGATAGGACTTTTGTTCTTCGGAGTGATGCTTCATCCACTGGGATTGGAGCAGCTCTGATGCAAGAATATGCAAATACTCTGCATCCTGTTATGTACATTTCTAGAAAACTAAATGCGGCACGAGAGGAAAAATTACTCGGTTTTTGCCCGTGAAGATGTTAGACGATGGTTTGGTCAATTCTAAAGCTACAAAGATTCCTCCTGGGCGCACATTTCATTCTAGAGACTGATCAGAAAGCTCTTACAGCTATTCAGACTAAGAATTTGAAGAGTTCGAGATCCACTCGATATGCTATAGCTCTTCAACCTTTTCACTTCACGGTACGAGCTATCCGTGTTGCGGATAATGTGATGGCTGACATTTTGTCTAGATGCCCACATGACTCCAACTAATACTTCTGTCCTATATTTCTATATATTACAGAGTCATAACACACCTATATTTCTACAATAGATTAGCACATCTGTACTTACTTTATATGTACACACTATCGTGCTTTGTTGTCATCTTCTTCTGTTCGTTTTTTAAGATGATAGAGGAGGACTGAGTAGTTAGTATAAGGGCCGTTAGTTTACTAAACAGCCACAATTATTAATAATGTATTGTACCTTATGAAGCATATTAGTTATTAATTAGCATTATATTGCTTGTACTTTCTCAGAATGTCATTGTTGAGCTGAGGACTTACCTTACTAGTATCAAGCACGACGGGTTCTAGATGGTGTACTTACCCTCGGAATACCAGAGCATATGTCCTGGATCGTCATGTAGTTTAACTTTACTATGTACTTATGTCATTACATGTCAAAGAATGTACTATTTACATTTTCCTATCAGATTTGTACATCCATTTTTAAAGACAATATTAGAGTATGCTGTTTAATGATGATTATAGTAACTTGCATACGTATATTGTGTTTACATGCTAACGTGATGTGTGTTGGTGACACCTCCCCGATGTGAATATTTTTTGAGACATATTTATTTTTCTGTTGAGGTATATCCTCACCAGACACTCTATAATTAGCCTATTGTTTGGCAATTTAGTTAATTATCAGCGCATAATTCGTGCGTTTTGAGCCGCTTATCGCATGCTCTTGGATATTGAAATAAAAAAAAAATGTTCACATTTTTTATTTTATGGGAGGAAGGTGGGAGATATGGTTGCGTGATAAAAATTCTCGAAACATCGTTATATTTCAATATCTAATTTTATAAACGCAAGGGCAACAACTGCTTGAAAATTAATAGTCCACTTTTCTCGGGTAAGCAATTGTCATTCTCGCGTTGGTATCGAATGCAGTTAAGTTTGAGCTTGTGGTCATTTTTGTGCCTGGACTGCGCATGGACTTGTCTTCGCTTTCATGGTCGATCGGTTTCCGCCACCACTAGTGGGATGGTGAGCGATTTGGAATGGCGAAAGAGATGCCTCGTTGAAGAGGGGATCTCCGCTTTTTTGTTCTGTCAGGAATGTGAGAGTCCTCTTATGGATATTTCGTTTATTCGAGATAATACCTCTAGTGTATTTGCACATGCCGGGAGGCATAATATTTCTGTGTATTTCCGGAAGGCAAGGTAAATTAACATTTTCATTAACTCTATCGATTTTTGGTCGTGAACGATTTCTGGTTCATAGCCTGTCTTCGAAAGTCGTCGTCACGAGGATGTTTTCCTAAGGCCTCACAATAAAATAATAAAATAAAAACTGGGTACTTCCCTAAAGGCAAGAACCGAAATTCGCTGTCTGTTGAAGAGCGCGTGGCTGAACAGAAAGCGACTTCCGCCGCCGGGTGTACACAATACATACTGAAAAACTAAAAAACGAAACCGGACAATAAACTACCCAACGGGATAAAAGTGGGGACTGGAAATAGAAGAGGACAGAATGAGTGGGAGATAAATAAATATGAAATTAAAAAATGTATATGGCATACAAATAGAAGAATAGGATAAGAGTGGAAAGAGTCAAATAGAGCAAGAGAGGAAAGGGTGACCTCAGACAAAGGTGTGAAAAGTGTTGAGACCGGCTGGTTTTAGACACCCCATGCGGTGTATAAGACGGTTCTCAAGCTGTTCTCGGCTGGCAGTGTCAGAGGAGCAGGATCGGATCGCTGTGACCTGGATGTCGATGGGACCATGGTGGTCAGGACCATTGAAGTGTATGGCAACTGGTGTGGACTTTTGCTGAGCGATGTCATTTAAGTGCTGGCTGAATCTGTCCCCAAGTCGTTTGCCTGTTTGGCCAATATAGTTTTTGCAGCAACGTTTACATATGATCGTATAAATGACATTGCGCGATTCACACGTGAAGCTACTAGTGATGGTGTACGTAGCCTTAGGAAAGGACACCTTCTGGGTTGAGGTGACATACTTGCACGTGTTGCATCTTGTCCGACCACAGGGTAGTGTGCCAAAGTGAGTGGCATTCTCCTTTGGGAGACGGCTGTGAACAAGAAGATCCTTCAAGTTCTTGTCACGTCTATATGCCACCAAAGGTGCTTCACTGAATACTTCTTGGGTCACAGGCTCTGCTTGGAGGATAGGGAGGTGGCGGAAAAGGATCTGTTTGACAGTAGTACTATGAGGGTGATGGGTCAAGATTAATTTGACTCTATCCGAAGTGGATTTATGGTGAGGTATGAGGGCCTCCTGACGAGAGATGGGGAGCACACGTTGGAGAGCAGAGGTGAGAACATGTTCTGGATAAAGTCTGTTACGGAAGAAATCCAACATCTCATTTGCTCGTAAGTGGAAGTCATCGTCGTCTTGGCATAAACGGCGGAGGCGGAGAAGTTGTGAAAAAGGAAGGGAGTCACGACAGGCCCGAGGATGAGAAGAGGTATACAGGAGGTAGCTGTGGGCATCTGTCGGCTTGTAGTATACTGAGGTATTAAGGCCGGAGGGCGTGATAGAAATAGTAATGTCAAGGAAGTTGACAGAAACTGTGGAGACGAGGGAGGTGAACTTAATGGTGGGGTGAAAGTGGTTCACAAAGTCGATGAAGCGGTGTAAATCAGTCTCAGACATATCTGTGAGACCTATGCCATCATCGATATATCTGCGGTAAAACCCAGGGAAAGGACCGGAGTATTGTTGCCATATCTGATGCTCCAAGTGGCCCATGAATAGACAGGCATAGCTGGGACCCATCTTCGTTCCCATGGCAACACCACTAATTTGGTCAAAAAATTGACCATTGAATTCAAAGGAATTCAGGTTAAGGACCAGTTCAGCAAGACGGAGAAGGGTGTCAGTGGATATAGAAGGGCAAGTGCGCTGATCCAGAAAAAACCGAAGAGCTCGGAGACCATCAGAGTGGGGAATAGAGGTATACAGAGAGCAGACGTCTAGCAAGAAAAGACGGTAGGAGCGGTCTGCTGGGAGTCGGATAGAGGAGAAAGTAGTAAGAGCGTGATTGGTGTCTTTGATGAAGGAGGGAAGACTCTCAACGATAGGCTGGAAAATGCTGTCGAGGAAGTCAGAAATGTGTTCAGTAGGACAAGAACAGGCTGAGACAATAGGTCTTCCAGGGTTTTCGATCTTGTGAATTTTGGGGAGCATGTAGAATACAGGCTTGCCCAAAGAGCTGTCATGAATCCTAAGACGAGATGCCCCGGGAGGAAGATCATTACTATTGATAAGCTGTTTAATGGTGTTGTGTACAATGCGATTGTTAGAGACAGTCGCATCGCTGGTCCTAGACCTGTAAAAAGAGCCATTGGTCAACTGGTTTTTACCTTCACTTAGGTACAAGTCTTTCTGCCAGACGACAATGGCTCCTCCCTTGTCAGCCGGTTTGATGACAATGTCGTCTCTACGGCGAAGAAGGGAGAGAGCACTAGACTCTGCCGAAGTGAGATTGGAATAATGCAATCTACGAGGGCGGAGCTGCTGAATGTCATGGATGGTGTTCTTGATATACAGGTCCAGGGCATGAGAGGCTCCAGGTTTAGGTGTAAAGGGAGGTTTAGTAGAGTCAGAAAAGCGTGCAAAGATGTCGGATTCAGCCTGAGACTGCGGAGTGCTGTCTTCCTCTCTAAAATGGAGCTTCAGCCTCATGCGACGGTGAAACCGATGAACATCCTGGAGGAGATTGTATTGGTCTAGGGTCGGACGAAGAGGAACAAATTTTAAGCCCTTACTAAGAACAGAGCGCTCTTCCTCAGAGAGGGGTAGATCTGGGGGGATGCAGACTACCTGAGCGCATGATGGAGTGGAGGATGGAGGGGTAGCTTTGGGGGTAGGGATGAGACGGGATAGTTTATGGTGTTTAGACGTGGAAAGGAACTCATGCAGCTGCCGGTTCAGTGTGTGGATAGTGGTGCGTATCATAGAATAGAAAGGGAAGTTGTTGGAGGTGAGACAACGTAAGCGAAGCAGAAGCTGGGTCTGTTGGGCACTGAGGTCTGATAAAAGGCGGGAGTGACTGGCGACCACTACGCGCATACGTTGAAAGCCACATCTGGTCTCAATTCGTTGTAGGAGACGTTGTTCCCTAGGATTGAGTGTACCAGCAGATGGATGAAAATTGGAAGAAAATCCATTAGGAAGAATTTTGTGGTGGAGGCAGGTGTGAATAAAGTGGAGATGAGAGGTGAATCTAGTTTTCTTGAAAGTAACGAACGCAAAGTCAATAGCGACACGGGATATATCAGGAGGTAGGGAGCTAAAGCTGGTGGTGACCGACACACGGAGAGAGTTGATAAAATATTTCAGAGAGGGCATAGTGGGGAAAAAGAAAAAACGTCCAGAAAATAAAATATGAAATAAATAAAATATCGCTAAATGAAAATAGAGATTAATGAAACAATAAATAAATAGGGTAGATTGCGGTAATATAAGGTATGAAGGAAGAATAGGGAAATACGAAAAAAAAATAATAATAAGTAGGCCTAAGTAGGATATAAAATACTGAGAAAAGGAGATAGGATAGGATCAGGGAGATAAGCAGGATAGGTAGATAGAGATACGAGATAACAGAGACACGGTGCAGTCAAAAAAATATATATATAATCGAGGAAGTTGAGGGGAACTGCGGTAAGACGTGGAATACAATGGGTGGGTTTGAAAAAAAAATCGAAAAAAGGTGATTCGTCTTACGAGGACAAAAGACAAAGAAAATAGTCTACGTTACGGCCACAAGGCCTTCGTCAGGAAAGGAAAGAAAGTGAAGTCTAGATAGGACACATAAAAAACTTAATAAAATAATAAAATAAAAACTGGGTACTTCCCTGAAGGCAAGAACCGAAATTCGCTGTCTGTTGAAGAGCGCGTGGCTGAACAGAAAGCGACTTCCGCCGCCGGGTGTACACAATACATACTGAAAAACTAAAAAACGAAACCGGACAATAAACTACCCAACGGGATAAAAGTGGGGACTGGAAATAGAAGAGGACAGAATGAGTGGGAGATAAATAAATATGAAATTAAAAAATGTATATGGCATACAAATAGAAGAATAGGATAAGAGTGGAAAGAGTCAAATAGAGCAAGAGAGGAAAGGGTGACCTCAGACAAAGGTGTGAAAAGTGTTGAGACCGGCTGGTTTTAGACACCCCATGCGGTGTATAAGACGGTTCTCAAGCTGTTCTCGGCTGGCAGTGTCAGAGGAGCAGGATCGGATCGCTGTGACCTGGATGTCGATGGGACCATGGTGGTCAGGACCATTGAAGTGTATGGCAACTGGTGTGGACTTTTGCTGAGCGATGTCATTTAAGTGCTGGCTGAATCTGTCCCCAAGTCGTTTGCCTGTTTGGCCAATATAAGTTTTGCAGCAACGTTTACATATGATCGTATAAATGACATTGCGCGATTCACACGTGAAGCTACTAGTGATGGTGTACGTAGCCTTAGGAAAGGACACCTTCTGGGTTGAGGTGACATACTTGCACGTGTTGCATCTTGTCCGACCACAGGGTAGTGTGCCAAAGTGAGTGGCATTCTCCTTTGGGAGACGGCTGTGAACAAGAAGATCCTTCAAGTTCTTGTCACGTCTATATGCCACCAAAGGTGCTTCACTGAATACTTCTTGGGTCACAGGCTCTGCTTGGAGGATAGGGAGGTGGCGGAAAAGGATCTGTTTGACAGTAGTACTATGAGGGTGATGGGTCAAGATTAATTTGACTCTATCCGAAGTGGATTTATGGTGAGGTATGAGGGCCTCCTGACGAGAGATGGGGAGCACACGTTGGAGAGCAGAGGTGAGAACATGTTCTGGATAAAGTCTGTTACGGAAGAAATCCAACATCTCATTTGCTCGTAAGTGGAAGTCATCGTCGTCTTGGCATAAACGGCGGAGGCGGAGAAGTTGTGAAAAAGGAAGGGAGTCACGACAGGCCCGAGGATGAGAAGAGGTATACAGGAGGTAGCTGTGGGCATCTGTCGGCTTGTAGTATACTGAGGTATTAAGGCCGGAGGGCGTGATAGAAATAGTAATGTCAAGGAAGTTGACAGAAACTGTGGAGACGAGGGAGGTGAACTTAATGGTGGGGTGAAAGTGGTTCACAAAGTCGATGAAGCGGTGTAAATCAGTCTCAGACATATCTGTGAGACCTATGCCATCATCGATATATCTGCGGTAAAACCCAGGGAAAGGACCGGAGTATTGTTGCCATATCTGATGCTCCAAGTGGCCCATGAATAGACAGGCATAGCTGGGACCCATCTTCGTTCCCATGGCAACACCACTAATTTGGTCAAAAAATTGACCATTGAATTCAAAGGAATTCAGGTTAAGGACCAGTTCAGCAAGACGGAGAAGGGTGTCAGTGGATATAGAAGGGCAAGTGCGCTGATCCAGAAAAAACCGAAGAGCTCGGAGACCATCAGAGTGGGGAATAGAGGTATACAGAGAGCAGACGTCTAGCAAGAAAAGACGGTAGGAGCGGTCTGCTGGGAGTCGGATAGAGGAGAAAGTAGTAAGAGCGTGATTGGTGTCTTTGATGAAGGAGGGAAGACTCTCAACGATAGGCTGGAAAATGCTGTCGAGGAAGTCAGAAATGTGTTCAGTAGGACAAGAACAGGCTGAGACAATAGGTCTTCCAGGGTTTTCGATCTTGTGAATTTTGGGGAGCATGTAGAATACAGGCTTGCCCAAAGAGCTGTCATGAATCCTAAGACGAGATGCCCCGGGAGGAAGATCATTACTATTGATAAGCTGTTAAATGGTGTTGTGTACAATGCGATTGTTAGAGACAGTCGCATCGCTGGTCCTAGACCTGTAAAAAGAGCCATTGGTCAACTGGTTTTTACCTTCACTTAGGTACAAGTCTTTCTGCCAGACGACAATGGCTCCTCCCTTGTCAGCCGGTTTGATGACAATGTCGTCTCTACGGCGAAGAAGGGAGAGAGCACTAGACTCTGCCGAAGTGAGATTGGAATAATGCAATCTACGAGGGCGGAGCTGCTGAATGTCATGGATGGTGTTCTTGATATACAGGTCCAGGGCATGAGAGGCTCCAGGTTTAGGTGTAAAGGGAGGTTTAGTAGAGTCAGAAAAGCGTGCAAAGATGTCGGATTCAGCCTGAGACTGCGGAGTGCTGTCTTCCTCTCTAAAATGGAGCTTCAGCCTCATGCGACGGTGAAACCGATGAACATCCTGGAGGAGATTGTATTGGTCTAGGGTCGGACGAAGAGGAACAAATTTTAAGCCCTTACTAAGAACAGAGCGCTCTTCCTCAGAGAGGGGTAGATCTGGGGGGATGCAGACTACCTGAGCGCATGATGGAGTGGAGGATGGAGGGGTAGCTTTGGGGGTAGGGATGAGACGGGATAGTTTATGGTGTTTAGACGTGGAAAGGAACTCATGCAGCTGCCGGTTCAGTGTGTGGATAGTGGTGCGTATCATAGAATAGAAAGGGAAGTTGTTGGAGGTGAGACAACGTAAGCGAAGCAGAAGCTGGGTCTGTTGGGCACTGAGGTCTGATAAAAGGCGGGAGTGACTGGCGACCACTACGCGCATACGTTGAAAGCCACATCTGGTCTCAATTCGTTGTAGGAGACGTTGTTCCCTAGGATTGAGTGTACCAGCAGATGGATGAAAATTGGAAGAAAATCCATTAGGAAGAATTTTGTGGTGGAGGCAGGTGTGAATAAAGTGGAGATGAGAGGTGAATCTAGTTTTCTTGAAAGTAACGAACGCAAAGTCAATAGCGACACGGGATATATCAGGAGGTAGGGAGCTAAAGCTGGTGGTGACCGACACACGGAGAGAGTTGATAAAATATTTCAGAGAGGGCATAGTGGGGAAAAAGAAAAACGCCCAGAAAATAAAATATGAAATAAATAAAATATAAAACGCTAAATGAAAATAGAGATTAATGAAACAATAAATAAATAGGGTAGATTGCGGTAATATAAGGTATGAAGGAAGAATAGGGAAATACGAAAAAAAAAATAATAATAAGTAGGCCTAAGTAGGATATAAAATACTGAGAAAAGGAGATAGGATAGGATCAGGGAGATAAGCAGGATAGATAGATAGAGATACGAGATAACAGAGACACGGTGCAGTCAAAAAAATATATATATAATCGAGGAAGTTGAGGGGAACTGCGGTAAGACGTGGAATACAATGGGTGGGTTTGAAAAAAAATCGAAAAAAAGGTGATTCGTCTTACGAGGACAAAAGACAAAGAAAATAGTCTACGTTACGGCCACAAGGCCTTCGTCAGGAAAGGAAAGAAAGTGAAGTCTAGATAGGACACATAAAAAACTTAATAAAATAATAAAATAAAAACTGGGTACTTCCCTGAAGGCAAGAACCGAAATTCGCTGTCTGTTGAAGAGCGCGTGGCTGAACAGAAAGCGACTTCCGCCGCCGGGTGTACACAATACATACTGAAAAACTAAAAAACGAAACCGGACAATAAACTACCCAACGGGATAAAAGTGGGGACTGGAAATAGAAGAGGACAGAATGAGTGGGAGATAAATAAATATATAATTTGAATTATTATTGGAAGTTGAACTTCCACAACTCCCAGTTCCTAGTGCTCTGTATTAATCATTCCTTCTGTAGCGTTGACTCTCTAATCTGCAGTTGTGGTTTACGAAATTGTGGTAAGTAATACAGGTAAAAGTAAAAGTCGTAAGATCACCCATTAGCAGGAGCCTAATACTACTATGAGATTGGAACGCCTATGGAAGAAAATGTTGGTGTAGTTGTTACATGTTACAAAATCAGTCGAGCACAGTCTTTTAAACAACAAGAAAAAAAAAACGATTGAACTTTTCTTTACCCCATGTAAGTAACATCGGGAGACACAATTCTATCTATCTATCTATCTATCTATCTATCTATCTATCTATCTATCTATCTATCTATCTATCTATCTATCTATCTATCTATCTGTCTGTCTGTCTGTCTGTCTGTCTGTCTGTCTGTCTGTCTGTCTGTCTGTCTGTCTGTCTGTCTGTCTGCCTGCCTGCCTGCCTGCCTGCCTGCCTGCCCGCCCGCCCGCCCGCCCGCCCGCCCATCCATCCATCCATCCATCCATCCATCCATCCATCCATCTATCTATCCATCCATCCATCCATCCATCCATCTACCTACCTACCTACCTACCTATCTATCTATCTATCTATCTATCTATCTATCTATCTATCTATCTATCTATCTATCTATCTATCTATCTATCTATCTATCTATCTATCTATCTATCTATCTATCTATCTATCTATCTGTCTGTCTGTCTGTCTGTGTCGTGCTTTGAATAAGTACATTCTGGCACTTGTTAGTTTAGGACTGCCTTTATCTCATTTTTGACTTTTATCTCCTCCCTCTGCACGTGTTTTTGACACTGTGAGTACAATTTCCTACGCTAGTTGCACCAAGGTCAACTTTGACAGCACATCGTCCCACCTTCTTGCGGTGTTTTTCTGTAGGCATTTTCAAACATGCCGGGTCTATCCTTTCTTGTAGTGTCACGGGGAAATGTTTTATTGTCTTTGATTAGGGCAAACACAGGCACGAAGCGAGAAGCTCGGCTTCTATGTGACCTAACGTTAGCCGTCCTTAGAACTCTTTGAGACTCGATGGCAGAATACGCGAAACGTTCTCCCTGTGTCGCGGAAGAACATAATCAAGCTTTCGCCCGTCTTTGTAATTTTCGTCTTCGCGCTGCACTCTATGCACGTGTGTAGCAGGCAGTGGCGTATTCTCTATGTGTGCTGTGCGTGCTGCGCACACCTATGCCCGAAGGAAAATAAAAATTTAATTTATTATTCTATAAAATATTTCTCTTCTAATGTTCTGCTTTCGGACCGCACGCATCAGGATAACGGATTTTCCCGCATAGAATCTACGAGTATAATCTAGTTTCAGTTTCCCCAGACGCTTTTTATAGTGCAGTTTTTTATTGGTTGGTAGCAATCGCCCGAAGTTTCTCGGGTAATTCCGTCACAATGCGTGCGGCACGTTTCGGATTCACGTCTGAACACTGGTTTGATTGGATCGGGATCATGGCCAGATACGTAAATACAATGCGAACATGCGTGCGGTAGTCCTGAAGCTCTCGAGTTGTAAAAATCGGTTGTGTCCGTCCAGTGTTTTTTTTTGTGATTAATTTTTGTTAGTTGCCGGGAATGCAGATTATTAGTGACAGTGAGTTTAAAGTTGTAAGTTAATTAGTATTTCGGAGATAGTTTACATATACCCCTAATAACTATCGTTGCGTAATTGAATATAGTTGGTTTTTAAATTAAGAGGGGAAGAAGTTAAATAGTAGGCGTACATATTCATTTTAAGTAGCAGCACGCCTAGCTCGCATTACCAGGATACGCCACTGGTAGCAGGGAATGTAGATAAGATTGTAGGAACCATCACTGTAGGCCACAGGCACTGTTTTTGGAAGAGTAACGTTGAAACTAAACAGAGTACAAACATCGTGTCTGGACTTTTATTGTTCGTAAATACGAAACGAGAAGAATGAGATGCAAATGGATATTGTAAGTTTAGGTGGTTAAAAGATATTGACGATTTCAAGTTTAGAATAGGAAAACATCGAGAACCGTCGTGGACTAGCGAGTAAAAGCTATTATGATGCAAGACCAAGTTAAAAGTAACATGCGTGATAGTGGCCGCATAGCTCAATCGAACGTATTACAAAAAATATAGGTAATTATAAAACATAAAAAAATGATTGGATTTTTGGATAAGAAGACAAACCAATCAAGAAGCGTGACTTAGTGGTTAAAAGTTTGTACTAAGCTAACTTTTTCCCCTGGCAGTTCTTGACCAGACGAATAAGTGTTAGGAAGTGGTTGACCACCGAGGTTTTGGTGGAGCAGCTTTTTTAGTCTGCAGGCCAAAGAGTTCAGATAGTGAAGAGAAGAAATTTTATTCTCCTAGAAACAGAAGTGATAAGATGAAACAAGATAGTGAGCGATTCACAAAGTAGAACTGTGATAACAACTTTGACCGAACATAGGAGTGAGCAGAACTCAGAGAAAATTAGTACGACTGTAATTGCAACAGAACTGTTTTGTATGATAAGGCGAAGTCAGAACGTTTAGCAGAATAATCTACAGCTTGTTCTCAGATTTTGTTATTGTACCTCATCAAGTTATCTTTTTTTGGTGTATTGGTCACGGTTTTCCAGCAACATTGTGTGTGTTGATTCATCATGTACAGTAAGTTGAACTTTTTTCTTCACTGTCGTAACGTGGTAATTATAAGCTGATATCAAAACCAAAGACGAGGATGTCACGATCTTAAGGAAAATCAATATGTATATATGTACCCATTATTAGACTGCCTCAGTCTGAGATTGAGAAAATAGAGAGATAAGAATAAACGTTTCATATTGTTTAATCGACCAGATTCTTTTAGTACGTTGTATTCATACATATGTCGTCGTTGGTATTGCAGCAAAGAGGCTGTAAGATTGCACAGATAAAAATAAGAAAAACCAATGGTCAGCAACCTCCGCCCTTGAAGCCTTTACCTAGAGCCTGAGTTTCAAGCAGTACTCCACTAGATCACGAGCCAGTACTATGTTCCTTCGATCTTAACAACTGACGCGACAGCTTGTCTATCGAAGTGACAGTAAACGTAGTGCCTATGCTTGAAGTGAAGGTGGTAACGAAACCAATCAACCCGTAAAACGAGTGGCACTGCTACATGTATCCTGTCCCCTAAGCCTCTCTGATCACAGATGAGCTCACACCTGCAGGCTTGGGTTTATTATAAATGGGATACTCACTTTTAATCTGGGCTTAATGTCTCCAGAAATCCTTGACGTGTAGAGTGGGCGCTGTCTGAGTACTGCCTACCAGCTAAGTTGTGTTATAGGAAATTCTTTACATATCGTGAAGCTCTTGTACAAGGAAACAGGGGATACCGCTTAAGACACAGGCCTGTTCTCGCCTTCCATTGCTTATACATTATAAATTATCCGATTGTTTGATAGCCGGTTACCAGCTTTCAACTACCAGTAGAACTCATTTCTGGCCCCAGAGAGCCGTGAATCACTTCAAGGTACTCGTAACAACGATTGTGCGTCATTTTGACCCTCCCCATTCAAGCACATTCGCATTTGACTGGCATTCGTTATCTATTTATATTAGGCCCCCAGATTTGCCTACGCGACCTAGTTCACCCTGGTAACACAAGTGTTGCCGGATTACCTAAAGCCGGCCATACCCACTTGGTATAATATTTTCAACTTGTGTGGGTAGTACCAACTCCGAAGTCTGCACATAGAGGCTCATTGTTATGATTAAAATTCATAACGATTGTGCCTATTATATGGTTAGCTCAACAGGGCTCTTTGTTTGTTTATTTTATACGGGTCACTGATACGGACGGGTGAGTGACGTTAAGCCGATATGCTTGGCTGGCTCACGTGAAACTAGAGGGGCAGAAGTGCGGGGCCTTATACGATTGTGTGTCATGGCGAGTGGACGTATGTGTTTGAGCTCCTTATTGTTAAAGTGTTTATAGTGGAGTTCTGTTATCACTAATACATCAAGATCTTCGGTGAGATGTATCTAGTTATCTAGTTATCTGTATTGACAAGAAGTATAATTGCTCAGTGTCGAGTGTTAATAGAAATACATCATATTGAGAACTAAGGGACAGCATTCCTGACCTGAACTGACTGAACACGGTATATCGTTTACTGCATCTTATCTTCCATTATATGTTGGCATGAACTGTATTGAAAGTGGAGCTGCGTGCAGTCCTAAATAAATTGTATAGTGTCCACTTCGTCAGTTGTGACTCAGATAATTTTTGAGTGGTGTGGGCTGGTTGCGGTGTCTGAGAGATTTACTACCCTAGATGTCATCTTGGCCACAGGAACCACCCTGTTATTAAATATTAATATTATTAATATAAAAGATACGTAACAGCCCTAATTTTGGAGGCCTCAAGCCGGGATCTGAACATATGATGTTTCAGCAATTTTTGAAGTCGGTGGGCTACATTTTCTGCATGGGCAGAATATTTTCAAGATGGCGGAGTTGATCGGTGACAAGCCGGATTTCGAAGTTTAACCCTGATCTGTGCACTATATGTGAATCGTCGTTTCCTGCGGCAGAGGTTGAAACTAGGAGGATTTTTCCTCTTATAGCAGATGAGTACATTTATTGATAAATACAGTGTGTGTTTTGAAGAATCTTATTTGACAGGGTTCTTTTTTTATATGTTATATGTATATCTGTATTTACATGGTTGTGAGATAGGCGGGTTGGTTGGCGAGGGAACCATTAATTCACAATACCAATCCCATGGTCGTGAATTATTGGTTGGTCTTTAGGTTTGGTTCATGATTTTCTCAAATAGTGGGGCCGGCATTACAAAGCTGTGTGTTTACTGCTACTATTGAGATTATCATCACCATTTTTGTTAGCAGTTTTGCCCTGTTTATTTGTAAATTTGTTGTCAGGTTAATTGTATTTTATTTAGTTTATGCTCCATTATTGTTTCTAAATTTGTATATCTAATCTTGTTATTAGATGTATTATATGTTGTGAAATCATGCTTTTATTGTCATAAGTGTGGTAGAGCCCAAAAAAATTTCATTTTTCTATAATTCATAAATTTCTGCCTTGGGTTTCATTAGTATTTTCTTCAGTTGGCTCTTTCTACTGTAATTTTTTATACTGTAATTTTGTTGGTATCTTTAATTTTTATGCTCCTAAAATAACATCTATAATGTCATGCAGTTGACTGATATTGAGTGGTGAAATAATTGTTGCTAATACTGCTCACATTATATATATCATTTGAATTATTATTGGACAACTTGGAGTCACAATAATAGTGAATTATTTCTACCTTTGAGTATTTTGTAAAGATTGGAAAGGAATTTGGTTTGGAGGGGGAAGCTTTAAAAGCCTATGCATTCAATGAGCTCAGAGAACAGAGACTCTTTGATAGAGAGGAGAAGAAGAGAGTGGAAGAATTAGCTGAGAAGAAGAGAGTGGAAGAATTAGCTGAGAAGAGAAGATAGGAAGAATTGACACTTCAGGAAAAAAATTGGCACATGCACATGCTCAAAGAATGGCAGAAATTGAGTTGGAAAAATTAAAAGTACAACATATACAGGCTAATCCAGTAGGTGAGGAGGCTGGAAAAAAGACTATGCCTCTACTTTTAAACTAAATTTGCCCAAATTTAATTCTAATATCGACGACATTTCATGCTTCTTAAATAGGTGTGAAACATTTTGCCAAGAGTTTAAGATTGATAGGGCTACATGGCCTAGCAAGTTGATGAGTTTGTTGGTGGGTGAGGCTCTTACTGCAGTCTGCACCATGGATGATCATACTAGAAATGATTATGATGCTGTGAATGTTTTGCTACTAAAAAAGTATCAACTGGAAGAAAATGGGTACAGATTGAAACTGAAATCGTTCTTGCCTGATTCAGCTAAAGATTTTGCTGAATTCATTTCATCAATTAAACTTTGCTTTTCAAGATGCGTTGATTTGTCAAAGATTGATACAACTTTTGAGGGGCTGACTGACTTAATTTTAAGAGACAAAGTGCTGTCTTCAGTCAGTGGTGACTTTGTGTCCTCTTTGCAGGAGAGAAAGCCTGAGACTTTGGCTGCTGTAGAAAATCCGGGACGACAGTACCAAGTTGCACATCCTGGAAGGAATCTTGGCAGGAATAACATAAAAGATTCATTGCCAGTGGCATCAGCCAGAACTATGATCTCTAATCCACCCAGACAAAGATCACAAAGCGTGGGCAGAGATTTTCGAGTTAATCGAGATAATAATACTGGATCTTTCAGAGGGAGGTATAATTTTAATAATAGGTCACAACAACCTCAGAGGAATTTCTATTCATATGATGATGGATATATACCTCATCAATCATCTTTCAGACCTAACAGGGATTGGAACAGAGGTGGATATAATTACCAGTCCAACAGAGGCCAAAGGTCAGGTTATAGAAACAATGACAATTATTACAACAACAGAAGTTCTCAACAGAACAATAACTTTCGACGTTCTAGAAATCCTGAACGGTCTAATGCAGTTGTGCATCAAAGTGACAATAATACAGGCCAAAATAACAATGTTGTTTCTCTTGCAAATGCATGCAGTGTAGACTTATCCAATAGTACAAATTGTTCTGAATGTAATTCGTTGTTTCAACTACAGGGAGTTCCTAGGCTCCTTGTGGACATCCTTTGCCAGTCATGTCCTCTTATGATGGGACTGGTTCACTAGTGTTTAATATAGGTTTTGTTAACAACCAACTTGTTTCAGTGCTCATGGACACTGGGTGCACTACTGTTGAAGTGCGCAGGTCGTTGGTGGATCAATCTGATTACACAGGCAAAGAAGTCAAGTGCATTACTTTCGGTGGCACAGTGGAATATTATCCGACTGCGGAAGTATTCTTGGATACCCCTTATTTTACTGGGAGGACTCTTGTGTGCCTGTTGGACAAACCAATTGCTGGGATAACCCTGGGAAATATTCCTGGACTTCACGAATGCACTAATGATGATATTGAAAAGTGGGAACAGCAACATTTGATTATGGCAAATGCTGTCACGACTAGAGCTCAGTCTCGTGCAGAATTAAAGTAGCATGTCCAAATGGAAAATGTTGCTGATGAGGTGATGAATGATGAGGAGGTGGTAGATAAGGATGAGTTACATGTTGAATTTATTGACAAGGAATCATTCATACAGATGCAGAATGATGATGATTCATCAAATAAACATTTTTAATGTTGCCAAGTTTGATGATGTGATAGTTAATGATAATTCTGTACACTGGTACACATTAAAGAATGGGATCTTGATTCGGAATTTCCAAGATTCCACGTCAGTAAAAAAATAAATTGTGATACCTACTAATTTCCGCCCATTTGTCTAACGGCATGCTCATGATGTTAATTGTGCAGGACATTTAGTGATTGCCAGGACAAAACAGAGGGTTTTGTCTCATTTCTTTTGGCCTGGGCTGACAAGAGATGTAAAAATCTTTTGTCGCACGTGCAAAACTTGCCATGATGTCACAGCTAAACGACCGACGCATAATGCGCCTTTCCAGGCGTCTGACATATCAGTGCGTCCTGTCGCAAAGATGGCAATCGACCTTATAGGTCCACTACCAGTCACGTCAGCTAGAGGTCATCGTTATGTCCTAACATGCATTGATATGTGCACACGCTGGCCAGAGGCTATTCCTCTCAAAACAATATCTACTATAGATGTGGCTGACGCACTATTTTTAATTTTCAGTCGATTGGGGTTTCCCGAAAACATATTATCAGATCGGGGAACTCAGTTTATTTCTGACGTTATGACTCAGGTTATGAGGGAGTTTGAGATAAATAGATCTCTTAGTAGCATTTATCACCCCTTTGCAAATGGGAAAATAGAGAGGCTCAACCGCTCTCTTAAACAAATGCTAGGCAAGGTAACCACGAAATACCCGCAGGATTGGGATAGAGTACTCCCAGCGGTATTGTTCGCTTATCGGGAAATACCTAACGAACATACTGGATTTGCGCCGTTTGAATTAGTCTTCGGTGCCAAACCAAGAGAACCTGTGTCCATATTGAAACAGTTATTGGTTGGAGCTGACATGCCTGAGGATATTCAAACCTCTTACCAATACGTGGTTAATTTAAGGAAACAAATTATTCACTCATGCCAGATACCTGTAGAAGCATCAGAAAAAGCTAAAAGTAAGACAAGATTGTTTGTTAACCAAAACAGAAAACTGCGCCAATTATGGCCAGGTGATACGGTCTATGTATTGTTACCTAATAAAGACAATAAATTACTTGTATCTAGGACAGGACCATATACTGTTCTTAAAAGATTGTCATATGTTGACTACATTATATCTGTTAAAGGAAAGGAAAAACCTTTCATATTAACATGCTGCAACAATTTCACTCTCGTCCTCCACATTTTAAACTAGTCTTTGAGGCTATCGATGAGCCCATTGATCGTCGCTCTTCCTTAGCTGACATACAGGAAGAGTTGTCTGAATTACCTGATATTTCTGAGCCCCTTTTGTCTCTACCTGCTTTACCACTGGTGTCTACTGATAGTTGGAGAGATATTTCTATTTCGCCGACTCTTGCTTCATATCAGAAAGATCAGATTTCATTGTTACTACAGTCGTTTCCTGACGTGCTCACGGATATTCCGGGGCGTACGAATATCATTGAACATGATATTCTTCTTACGGATTTCAGATTAATCAAGCTGAAACCGTATCCTATCCCGGTACATTTTCAATCACAAGTAGAGATAAAGGATATGATAAAATTAAACATAATTTCTCCTTCTCAATCTCCATACAGTTTTCCTATGGTACTGATTAGAAAGAAAGACAAATCCAATCGGATTTGCATTGATTTTAGGCGGTTAAATTCTTTGACGATCTCAGATGCTAAACCTTTGCTTTTGTTAGATTCTCTCTTAGATAGATTATCTACCGCTATTTGTTTCAGTAAATTTGATTTGTCTAAAGGTTATTGGCAAGTCCCCTTGTCGGACAGAGTAAAACCTTATACTGCTTTCGCTACACCTTTGGGATTGTTCCAATTTAATTTTTTGTCTTTTGGTCTCGTTAATGCTCCTGCAACTATTGTTCTTATGATGCGAAAAATTTTCTCAAATCGTGATGAAATAATTACCTATATTGATGATATTTGTCTTTTTCATCAATCTTAGGATGAACATATTCTTGGAATTCAGTCTTTGTTGACTACTCGTCGTTTCCATCACTTTACCGCTAGACCTTCGAAAACTAAAATAGGATTCACAGAAATTAATTTTCTTGGACATAAAATAGGAGGCGGTTTTCTGAAGCCTGAAGATTCCACTATCTCCAGGATCTTGGAATCTAGATATTCCTAAGACAAAAAAAAAACAGGTTCATAGTCTTTTGGGTCTTGTAGGATTCTATAGGAAAATTTTGCCTAATGTTTCAGAAATTATTTCAGTTCTGTCTTCGTTATTAAGGAAGGACTCGCCAAATAAGATTCTTTAGTCACATTCGTGTGATGTTTCTTTAAATATACTTAAGTTTTATTTTTCAAAATCACCAATTTTGAGATTGCCTGATGCTCGATTTCCTTTTATCCTTAGAGTCTACGCCTCTGGGTAAGGAATCGGTGGTACATTTATGCAGGACATCGATCATTGTCTACGAATATGACATTCGTGCCATCAAGGGCAATAAGAACGTTGTCGCGGATGTGTGGTTACGTTGCGTAAAAGACTCACTATCATTTGACAACATGGCAAAAGCAGGTACCTGGTGAGGTTACAGCTAACCTATTAACTGACTTCTTCACGTGTTGACTAATGGAACATTCCACTCTTTATGAACTTTGTTCCTGACAATGCTGATGCTGAGAGAAATGTCCAGATTTATCGTTGCTGTGCAAGTAATGAATGTACAAACGCTCTGTGATGCATGCCAAGGCTCACAACTATCGAAACTTTTCTGTCGGAAATTGAAATAAATTGCGCAAGGACTCTTTTGACAGTACTTACAGATATTGATCGGTTCACTTGGCACCTGATGATGATGAATGCTAATATCGCCAATGTTGAGTTCTACCTCCTTTTACTCAGCTCATTACGGGGATGTCTTCGACCTTCTGAACAGTTGTCATACTTAGTTTATGTGCGTAAACACACACATTTATTGATAATTTAAGAATAAAGTGACATATGGAAATTTTGAATGCAAAATCTTGTTTTATACTATTACTGAAACTCCGTCTCAAGATGAAGGGACGTTACTCAAGAATGCTTCGCTTGGTCAAGGGGACGCAACTATTATACCATATATAACACATAAGAAAGGCAAACCCGAGGCCTGTAAACAGTAAATAAATATTAGTCAAACATAAAGGTATGTTTTCAGGCACTCGTAAGAAATAAAGAAGTAGAAAACTAGACAACAGAAAAACAACAGACGTGAGTGGCTTACCCAGGACTCGAACCAAGGACCTTCCGTGCGACAACCCCGCCTAGCTATGCAAGCGAATCACACTATCATCCCTGCCATGTAGGCATCACCAAAAAATGATGCTTCGATGACGGGTCATTAGTGCGACCCGCAACACATAACACCGGAAGTTTACCATGGGCAGTCCAGCCTATTAATGACGCAATCACTTCTGTTGTTCCCCTATAATACAGTATAGGT
Source organism: Oreohelix idahoensis (assembly GCA_024509875.1). Taxonomy (NCBI): domain Eukaryota; kingdom Metazoa; phylum Mollusca; class Gastropoda; order Stylommatophora; family Oreohelicidae; genus Oreohelix; species Oreohelix idahoensis. The sequence goes on along the minus strand of JAMPIV010010867.1, from coordinate 49,358 downwards.
CAGTCCACACAAGACAAAGACCTTAATACTGTGTCTAGTAAAATGATAGAAGACTAAGAACAGTAAGTACAGGACAGAGGGTAGGTTTTTTTATTGTATAAACATTTATAACACATAAGGAAGGGAAACCCGAGGCCTGTAAACAGTAAATAAATATTAGACAAACATAAAGGTATGTTTTCAGGCACTCGTAAGAAATAAAGAAGTAGAAAACTGAACAACAGACAAACAACAGTGGCTTACCCAGAACTCGAACCCAGGACCTTCCGTGCGACTAACAGAGGGTTTGATTGTTGACGGAAATTGAATGCTACTCGTGATATTGTTTTTTTTCTGGTTTTCTGGCATCGTTCAGTTATAATATATATATATATATATATATATATATATATATATATATATATATATATATATATATATATATATATATATATATATATATATATATATATATATATATATATATATATATATATATATTATAATATAATATTCTATATAAAAATATATAGATATTACCGGATCATAATTCCGTTACTATTTCTATCTGCCTTTGTTGAATGTGAAGTTTCAAACAGTGGAAAAGTGGAGTAGATACACAAGGACGCAGGGAGAGTTAGGCGGAGTTTGATTAGTCTTGGGCTGGGTTTTTTTTCGATGGGGAGCAGTGATTACTAGATGGTTTTTTATTTTTGCTGTATGTGTGGTCATTTTCATTGTTTATCATTCTTGATTGTTGACGGAAATTGAATGGTGCTCGCGATATTGTCTTTTTTTATAGTTTCCTGACATCGTTCATATATATGTATATTAACGGATCATAATTCCTTTACTATTTCTACCTGTCTTTGTTAAATGTGAAGTTTCACACAGTGGAAAAGTGGAGTAAATACATAAGGACGCAGGGAGAGTTAGGTTGAGTTTGATTTGTCTTGGGCTGGGGTGTTTTTGTCTAGGAGAAGAGGTACATAATATTCGGCACTTGCTGTTTGGCAGCAGCATCGTCGTTTCCAATTAGAAACTGGGGACTTTTGATGGGGAGCAGTGATTACTAGATGGTTCATTTTATTTTTGCTGTGTTTGTGGTGATTTTCATTGTTTATCATTCTTGATTGTTGACGGAAATTGAATGGTACTCGTGATATTGTCTTTTTTTTTGGTTTACTGACATCGTTCTGTTATTATATATATATATATATATTATATATTATATATATATATATATATATATATATATATATATATATATATATATATATATATATATATATATATATATATATATAATCGGATCATAATTCCTTTACTATTTCTATCTGTCTTTGCTGAATGTGAAGGTTAACTGATTTGTGGGTTGTCCTTACTCATTATATACATACATATATTTTGCAGAGAGGAAAGGTGAGGCGTAACACTGAAGAATTGTTGCGAGTTGCAGGATATGAATGAGTAATAATCATTTCTTTACTCCTGACTGTCACACTTCACTCTAGAGTCACATTCTATACTCGATTCATATCTACTATCTCACTCTTCACGCAGACTTTTGTCTTTTCAAAGATATACTCTTTTCCCAACTCGTGACAGTCTGACGGCTTTTAAAGACGAATTTGGCTTAATTTTGGTCAGGCACGCCCTGTATAACCTAATCACAAGGCCTATAAGTTATGCAAATGATATTTCAGTCTACTTGTGGTTACTTCCTATCTACTTATCTGTCTATCCGTCTGGCTATTAATTCACAAACATTCGCTCCTTCACGTGTCACTGCATTAATTATCTATCGATCATTCCTTAACCTTTCAATTAGACGATCTAACAAAGTACAACTCTCTACTTTTAATATTCCCTAAGGAATCCCTGCCCCCCCCCCCCCCCCCCCCCCAGCTTCGTAGCTGAGGTCTGCGCGTCTAATCCGCTGGTAATTGGATCTTTCAAGGTCTTCTATCCACAACTTTGTACTATAAAAGCTTAAACATCTACTTCTTTGGGAATGCTTACTTACATGGAATGAGCTTACGTAGTAAGGTGCTAAAAAAAATTACTTACGCCACTTGATATTTAATTGTCGTAGGCAGGACCTACGTTTCATCACACAAGAAACACATACACGCGCGCGCGCACACACAAACACACACACAAAGAAAGTTTCGTGAGTATTGGAAATAAACTGTGTGGAAATAAAATTGTGAAACCAATCAAAGACAGTGAGAAGATTCACACGAGAAACAAAGCTGAAAGAACGAACAGGTCATGGGAATCTCGCAATGTATACTGAACAATTGAAAACCAAGTAACATGAGATTAAGATTGCACAATTTAAAGCCATGTAATACGATATAAACGCTGCCCAACTGACAACCAATGTAATATGAGATTAAAACTATAACTGAAAAACCATGAAGTATGAGATTAAAACTGAACAATTGAAAACAATGTAATATGAGATAAAGACTGCGGAATTGAAAGCCACGTACTATGAGATTAAGATTGTACAATTAAAAACCATGTAATACTATATAAGGCTGCACCACTGACAACCAATGTAATATGAGATTAAAAATCTATAATTGACAACTATGTATATAGCATGAGATTGAACAATTGAAAACAATGTAATATGAGATTAAAATTGAACAATTAAAAACCGTGCAGTATGAAATTAAGACTAAACGATTAAAACCAATGTAAAATGAGATTAATACTGAACAATGAAAAACCATGCAGTATGTGATTACGACTGAACAATTAAAACCCATAAGACTGAGCAATTGAAAACCATGCAATATGAGACTAAAACTGTACAGTTGAACACCATGTAATATGAGATTAAGACTGAACAAATGAAAACCATGCAGTATGAGATTAAGATTGTGCAACTGAAAACCATGTAATATGAGATCAAAACTGTACAATTCAAAACCAAGCAGTATAAGACTGACCGACAACGGTGCAATATAAGACTTAACAGCTGAAAAATATATTCACTCATTCATTACTTAAACCAACCAATGCAGCTATTTGTTATTAATATTCGTATACGATTTACTGGACACAGTAACACGGTTGTTATCGCATGCTATTTGGTCTATTTAACTCCAGGGAAAAAGATAGCTACGGGCTAACACATCATCCCCATAGTCATTATGACAGAGATGATGATGTGATAGCCCGTAGCTATCTTTTTTCCTGGAGTTAAATAGACCAAATAGCACGCGATAACAACCGTGTTACTGTGTCCAGTAAATCGTATACGAATATTAATAACAAATAGCTGTATTGGTTGGTTTAAGTAATGAATGAGTGAATATATTTTTCAGCTGTTAAGTCTTATATTGCACCGTTGTCGGTCAGTCTTATACTGCTTGGTTTTGAATTGTACAGTTTTGATCTCATATTACATGGTTTTCAGTTGCACAATCTTAATCTCATACTGCATGGTTCACATCATCCCCATAGTCATTATGACAAGAGACTTTTCAGGGAAGCTCGGCCACCTTTGGTCCAAACCTGGCATCCAGCTTTCACCTGTGGCTCCTCGTAGCTGTCAGCATGCGACAGCGGCCACCCCCCGGGCAACGGCTTTGACAGGCCGGCTAAACTAGGTGAGGGTAGCCGAATGGTTATAAACCTTCGGTGAGTTAGGATCTGCCTACCCATGCATGCGAAGACTGGATTCGATAGACTGCGCGGAAGAAACCACCTGTTGGTTCAACGGGCATGACGGCGATTACCAGCAACGCGCTGTGGAGCGTAAGGAGCACGGCGAGGCACGTAGAAAGCCCTGGTCATCCACTGCACCTGACTTCATCTCCAGTCGTCTTGACTTGTCTTGCCACTGGATTGAGATGGACCCAGGCGAGAGAGTGAGGTCGACGAATTGCGCAACTCTTCCTCACTTTAATCCAAATCACCGCGCAAGTCACTCTTTCATCCATTCATCCATTCATCCATCCACTCACAACAAGTCCTGTGGCGATGGGCGAGTGGCGAAGCGGCAGGCGTGGGTACGCTGGCAGTCGTAGTCGCAGACCTACACACAGGCGGCTCAGGCCATATGGTCGTCTTCCACTGATCGGAGCAGCAGTTGGATTCGGCAGCCCCCTGAGTGACTGAGCAGCCCTCTTTAGGAAAGCACTGCTCACCTCCATGGCATGAAGAAGGGGCTAGAAAAGGTGCCCTAAACATTGCCTGCTCCACCATTACCTAACCAGCTTACCGCGGTTGGTGGGTACCCTACTTCGGCGGGCGACATATAAGAAAAAGAAAGGACAGATTTTTCCCCCTCATTCTAGGCGCATGGAATGTGCGCACTCTCCTTGACAAAGACTTTAAAGCAAACAGACCTGAGAGACGAACTGCCCTGATTGGGAGAGAACTGGCCAGGTACAACATTGACATAGCAGCACTGAGTGAAACTCGACTTGCAGGTGAGGGCCAACTTTGCGAAAAGGGTGCAGGTTATACATTCTTTTGGAGCGGAAGAGGAACTGAAGAAAGACGAGAAGCAGGGGTTAGATTTGCAATCAAAACAGCAATTGTCAGCAAGTTAGCGGGGCCCCCAAATGGAATAAATGACCGACTGATGACGGTCAAGATTCCCCTGTTCTATGGAAGAAAACATGCCACCATCATTAGCGCGTATGCACCAACTATGACAAACCAGGATGACGTCAAAGATAAGTTTTACGAAGAACTACATGCAGTCATTGCATCAGTTCCTAAAGCAGATAAGCTCATCATTCTTGGTGACTTTAATGCAAGAGTAGGCTCAGATAACATCTCCTGGAATGGCACTATTGGAAGGTACGGCGTGGGTCGCTGTAACAGCAATGGACTTCTTCTCCTCCAGACTTGCGCAGAACATGACCTCCTTGTCACAACACCATTTTTCGACTTCCTACCCGCAACAGGACCTCCTGGATGCACCCTCGCTCAAAGCATTGGCACTTAATTGACTATGTAATTGTTAGGAAGAAGGACAGGCAAGATGTCCGGGTGACCAAGTCCATGTGTGGTGCCGAATGTTGGACTGATCATCGCCTCATTGTATCTAAACTTAAAATTCGTATCCAACCAGCCAGGCGCCCTCAGGGGAAGAAAACTCAAAAGAGGCTGGATGTCACCAAACTAAAGAAGACAAAAATCAAACAGTCATTTACTGGCAACTTAGAAGACCGTCTCAAATCTATCTCGCTAGACGGCCAAAGTGTGGAAACAAATTGGGCAGCCCTAAGTGAGCAGATCTACAACACTGCTACAGAGGTCCTGGGTCCTTCCATCAAGAAACAAAATGACTGGTTTGATGAGAACTCAGATGATATAAAGCAGATGTTGGCTGAGAAACACCATCTCCATAAAGCATATTTAAATGATCCAAAATCTACATCCAAGAAAGACGCTTTCAACAACATGCGTAGAATCGTCCAACATAAACTACGCCAGATGCGGGATTCATGGCTGAGTAATAAAGCAGATGAGCTCCAAGGCTTTGCTGACAGCCATGACTTGAAAAAATTTTACCTTGCACTCAAAGCGGTCTATGGTCCAACATCATCAGGATCATTTCCCCTCCTTAATGCAGATGGAAAAACACTAATTACAGACAAGGAAAAAAATGCTCCAACGCTGGGCTGAACATTTTAATAATATTCTGAACCAGCCATCATCTATTAACGACGAAGCCATCATCCGCCTGCCCCAAATTCCTATAAATGAAGCATTAGATGATGTACCAACTCTGGAGGAAACTAAGAAAGCGATTCGTCAACTGTCTAGTGGAAAGGCCCCCGGCTCCGATTCAATTCCTGTTGAGGTTTATAAAGATGGCGGTGCAGTTCTGATAGAGAAACTTCACATGATCTTCCAGCAAATGTGGCAGAGTGAAACCATCCCACACGATCTCAAAGATGCGTCAATTATACATCTATATAAACGCAAAGGTAATCGCCAAGACTGTAACAATCATCGAGGCATCTCTCTTTTATCAATCGCTGGGAAGATATTCGCCAGAATCCTTTTGAATCGCCTTACGGCTCATCTTGACAAAGGTCTTTTACCTGAAAGTCAGTGTGGATTCCGGAAAGAACGTGGAACCACAGATATGGTGTTCGCTGCAAGACAGCTACAAGAAAAATGCCAAGAACAGCACTGTGACCTGTACACAGCGTTCATCGACTTGACAAAGGCGTTCGACACGGTCAGTAGAGAGGGTCTATGGAAGATCATGGCAAAATACGGCTGCCCAAAGAAATTTATCACAATAGTGCAGCAACTGCATGATGGAATGCAGGCTAGATTTCAGGAAAACGGTGAGCTATCAGAGCCTTTCCCCGTCTCAAATGGAGTTAAACAAGGGTGCGTACTTGCACCGACTCTGTTCAGTATCATGTTTTCTGCTATGCTGACTGATGCTTTTAGAGACGGGGACACAGGAATCGACATTAGTTATCGTATTGATGGAAAATTGTTTAACCTTAGGAGGCTTCAAGCAAAAACCAAGGTCAAATCACACACCATCAGAGATCTTCTGTTTGCTGATGATTGTGCCCTCAATGTTGGCTCAGAGGCTGATCTGCAGCATAGTGTGGATAGATTCTCCGAAGCCTGCGCCAACTTTGGGCTTACCATCAGCACGAAGAAAACAGAAATCATGTACCAACCAGCTCCTGGCACAGTTTATACTGAGCCAATCATCAAGGTTAATGGTGAGAAACTGAATGTTGTGAACAGATTCACATACCTTCGTAGCACACTATCCCAGAACATTGTCATTGATGATGAGGTGAACACCAGGATCTCCAAAGCCAGCAGCACATTTGGCAGATTATACACCAACGTTTGGCATCGAAGTGGCATTAGTCTACAGACAAAGCTGAAGGTGTACAGAGCTGCGGTGCTTCCAGTGCTGCTATATGCAAGTGAAACATGGACTGTATACAGGCGCCACGTAAAGAAGCTAAACCACTTCCATACAGTCTGTCTCAGGAAGATAATGAACATCAAATGGCAAGACAAGATCCCGGATACCGCCGTTCTTGACAGAGCTGGTATCCCTAGTATTGATACTATTCTGATGCAGTCACAGATTCGCTGGGCAGGTCATGTAGTCCGCATGCCAGACCATCGACTGCCAAAGATACTCTTTTATGGTGAGATACAGAAGGGTAAACGCTCCCATGGTGGCCAAAAGAAGCGCTTCAAAGACACGTTAAAGACGTCATTGAAAACCTTTGACATAAACCCAGACACATGGGAAGCTGCTGCGCAAGACCTAACTGCTTGGCGCACATCTCTTCGTAAAGGTGCAGCGGCATGCGAATCATCCAGAAGAGCAGCAGCGGAATAGCGGAGACAAGCTAGAATGGACCGTGTAATAAAACCTTCACATGAAGCAAACATTCCCTGCCCACACTGTCCGAGATCTTTCCAGGCCCGCATCGGGCTCATCAGTCACCTTCGTACCCATAGACTAACCTAACATATTCCTAAATAATTGGATGAACAGAGTGGTCTTCATCACCCGTGATGGACGAACAACATTATGACAAGAGAAGGCTACTACTATTTGGTCTATTGTGACGAGTCATGTATTCGATCGTTACATTTACCTGTGACATTCTTCAACCCTCTCTTGCGCCCTTCTTTTTTTTTTCGACTGCTCCTTGTGTCATTTTTCCCTCATGAGCGCATGACATGTTACCGCGGGGCAGACATTGTTAACCAGGCGGATTAAAAGTCTATCTATTGCGACAACTCTTTATATTGGGAATACCACAGTGCGCAAATACTGTCACTCATTGAAAGTAAAAACATTTCGCTTATGTCCACATTAAGAGTACATTTTACTGACGTACAAAGACATGAGCAAGGATGATAACAAAGTGCAATGATTCTCTTATCGTGTAGCCGATGTAGAAATCGGCCATGAGAGGGACACTTGTCTCTGTAGAGGTTAAACAAAATCAATGTCAAGAATAAAAAAATAATAACCTGAGATTTCGCCTCGAGTATTAGGGGCCGCAAGCTACATCCATGAAAAAGTGCAATGATTCTCTTATCGTGTACATAACAAGCAAACGTAAGAATGTAAGACCTCATGAAAATGTTACGCAAACAAGCAATAATGGTAATTGGTATATTTACGTTGCGTAACTGTGCTTTGGGGATGTTCGGTGTTGAAATTATATTTATTTAAACTTTAACTTATATTCAATCTGGGAAATGTCTTCATTTGAGAGGTAATCACCACTTCCAGTATTGTAAAAGAACGTCAGTAATCATTACTGAAGGTTATCCAGATGGTCCATGAAACTTTTATTAGTTCAACTTCAAAATTGCAATAGATCTCACAATTGAATGCTAAAAATCTTGTTCATTGCATATTGAATTCATTAGATACACATTTTCGTCTGTGCCAGTACACTGACAATGAAATAACACTTCCGTTCAACAGACAAATATCACAGAGCTCATACCATATAAGGACACACCGTTAATGTCCAAGAACGCATGCAAAAGGATCCCGTAACAACCCCCACGTCATCCTTCACAACTTGCATACATCATCATCTTTCAATGCGTTTAACTAGAGTGCTGTGTGGTACAAAACAAAATAGAGGGATGGGATACAGAAATAGGCGAGGTTAATGTTATGTCTATCATCATGTACAGAGAAATTCACAAATAATTTCGTCTGGGTCGGCTCAGGAGCCGCCAATTCGACGACACTCCTTCAAAAAAATCATTTCCCGGTAAAAAAACTAGAGCGGTGAATAATAAGTCGTTTTAGAATAATAGTTAGTGAGAGATTGGAAAGAGACACATACAATTTGCTAGTCGTATAAAGAAAAACAACACTTTTTTCCTAAATGTGACGTATAATGGAAATATAGCCTACAGTAATCTGACAGCCTTTGTAATCCAGCAAAACCATGTATTTTTCTGCCTGTCTTACGCACACAAGCTTATTTTTTCCCCCACGCCTCTTTTTCTTTGATCATAAGGAAACGAAGTTGTTTACAAACTTTCGTAACCTGCCTGTCAAAACAGGTAGCGAATCAGCTTTCGTTTACCTCGTTTTCCCACGCCAGTATCGGTCAGGCATACGATCTCAGACAGAAAACACGTGAAACAAACATAACGGCCTTTGAAGTCTACGGAAAGGGGAGCTAACGCTTTGATGTCGATTCGCACGGGCAAAATCTTCCAGAGACCCGTTAGACGTGAGAATTCTTCTGAGGTCGATTAGCAACGCCCGACAGAGCGACCGTAAAGCTTTTATCTTGGGAACTCTGTTTATGATTCTTTCGATACACATGGTAACGTGAAAAGTAACATCATCTATAGATCAGAGAACCATGATGATATATAAACTGTGTTTTCTTAAACCTGCTTTCAGTTGTCACTCAGAATTTTTGGATAGTCTAAGCACGTAGTCTAGAGCCATTGTGGAAGATGTGTTAATAGCATTCGTGGGGATTGTCATTCTAATTTTCTGGTAATAGAAATTAGTGCTTACATGTTAAAGTGTTAAGATTTTACCATTATAATTCATTGGATTTTCTAGCTGTTAGAACTAGTGAAATGAATAACTCGTAGCTATTTCATACCAGAGGTTCAGTTATTATTCAGTTAATTTTACCCACCCGCTTTCTCACACAAGAATAGACGGTTTTAGTTGACTAATCTATATGTTAGGCGCGACTGATAGTGACAGAAAAGAATTCACGTTTTATTTCATTGTGCGTATTTATGATGTGCCTAGCATTTAATACCATACGATGACCAACAGACGCCGACAATTTAATAGCTATTAATAACAGGCGAGATTTATGTAAGTGCGCGTATGTATAATTGAATAATAATTAACATGGTACGCTTACAGCCGGTGCGAGAGGGGCGGGGAGAGTGTATACCTCCATCCGACCTGAAATCTCAGCGCTAGCGAAAGCTGACCATAGAGGCTAAGGACACCGTGTGCCATTTAAATTTAATCAAGATTGACGGAGTGGATAAGAGATCGTCTTGTACCCGTCTGTGTGCATATATGTAGCTATATAGAATAGTTGCATTTTTTTCATAAATTTTTGGTAGCAGACCTGATCACAAGGGCGTCCAGCGGTCGTTCTCGGTCTTTTCTTCATTTAATGAGTGGTTAATGTTGTCTTTTCTTGGCTTGTGCGTCACCAATTTCATTGGTGAGCAAGGACTTGCCCACGATACATGAGAAACATTTTAACTTGTAAATTTAAACTGGACTTACCAAACCCAGCAATATTTTTTTCATTTTTATCAACCCACTGGGGTATACCAAATACCAACTATACTCCCGACCTCTGACAGTAGTATCCATGTGGATTTATCCAGAAAGTTACGCTGTTTCAAATCGGCACTCTACCATAGAGCCAGCCGATAGGACTACCATCATTTATCAATTGTAACATTTTTGCAACCAGATGTTTCCCAATACTGGAAGTATTTTCCTCCTTTTGTAACTGTGAACCTCAAGAGCAGGTTTTTTTGCTACACTAACTATTCGCGGTGACATTTTGTTCATCCAGGGAAAATTAAAACACCATATTCGGCGTCCACCTAGCTAGTCTTGACTTGTTAGAGGGTGGACTGGGGCCAATTTGGAAAATAAAAAACCTGGCAATTTTATATTCAGGATAATTGTATTTCCAAGGGATATCACCAAGAATAGGTAAACGTGATTGAGTGGCCACTGTATGACAGAGAGAGTGAATATTTTTCTTTGTTACAGGAACTTTAAAAACCTGGGATTTTGCTTAAACTCGTTTACTTTACTGGGTAGCATTTAATAGTAACTTGTTTTTTAACTGTCTATTCTGTAGCGTAGTGCTAACCTTTGACCTTTGGGTTATTAACTTTTTGGGTTCTTTTATCCATAGAGGGAGGGCACATTTATTCTGTTATTTTCATATGTATGTAAATCAGATTTTTTTTTATCTTTCGTTAGATATTTGATGTTGTCAAGTTTAAATGATAATAAACAACAAAAGAAACTTAACTTTGTGTGTTGGTCAGACCCATACCCAATTAACCGTAGTTTTTCACGTTTGTGTGTCTTGGTGTCACATAGCTGTGCGTGTGTGTAGTAAACTTATATTTATATATGAGGAGGGCAAGGTAGTCTTATACTAAATTATAGTCGTATAGATAGGCTGGACTAGAGAAATTTACTCATTCCAGAGACATTCTTCTTCTTCGATCCTTAACCGCCGACCTTCAAAGCAGTCAGTGGCCATCACGCCTAGTGGCGTCTTGTAGGGCAACAACAAATTGATTCCACTTTGCACGGTCGGCGGCCATCCTTCGTACAGTGCCCCAACTCTGGTTCATTCTTTGCATCTCAGCCTCCACAGTCCTCCGCCAAGTTGTTTTTGGTCGGCCTCTCTTTCGCTTTCCTTCAGGGGTCCAAAGCATAGCTGTTCTTGTAATGGCATCGGGGTCTCTTCTGAGGACATGACCAACCCAGCTCCAGCGTCTGCCAGCTATGATGGTGTGCATGTCCTCTTGCTTGCTACGAGTAAGCAGATCTTGGTTGGTGATGGTATTCGGCCAAAAGATTCGGTGAATTTTTCTTAGGCATGTTGTGTGAAAAGAGGACAATTTTGACATTTCCTTCTCTGTGACTCTCCAGCATTCCGCACCATAGAGAAGCACAGAAAGCACGCAACTCTGGTATAATCTTAATTTTGTGCTTGTGCTGTATTGAGAGGACTTCCAGATGTTATTTAGGCTAAAGAAGGCTGTTCTTGCCTTATTCATTCTGATGTTGATGTCTTTGCCTGCCCCACCGTCTGGTGTTACTATGCTTCCTAGGTATGTGAAGGTATCTGTCTGTACCAGTTGCTGATTCCTTACTGATATGGGCTCAGGGTTGCTCACATTGAGCGTTCCGAGCACTGCCCCACGATGCTCCCGAGAGTGAATATATGGTCTACACATCCTCTGTTCCCTCCAAATCCCGCTTGTTCCCTCCTCAGTTCGTAGTCTACTGCCTTTGAAATTCTCTGTATAATTATCCTGCCTAGCATTTTGCTGGGAACCGAGAGAAGAGCGATTCCTCTCCAATTATTGCAGTCTGAAAGATCTCCCCTCTTGGGCAACCTGACAATCACTCCTCCGCTCCACTCTGACGGTGCCGTCCCCGCTTTCCACACCTGTGCAAACAGTGGTTCCAATAGCTCTGCCGCCAGCCCAGGGTCCGTCCCAAATAGCTCTGCATTTAAGTTATCATGGCCCGGAGCTTTACCGTTCTTTAACCCTTTGATTGCTGTGATGACCTCCTCCTCTCGTGGAACGTCTGTACCTACATCTAGATCGTTTTCAGCCTCAGGAACATTCAATTGTGTCTCTGGTATTTCCTTGTTCAGAGTTTCTCTGAAGTGCTCTGCCCATCCCGCCTCCTGTCCCCCTGCTGTCCCGATGAGACCTCCCTGCTTATCTCTCACTAATGTAATATTGTTTGCACCTTGTTTTCCGCTGATGAATTTAGTTATTTTGTATACTGTGCCCTGTTCATCTCCCAGCGCCGCCCCCTCCGCCCGTCCCGCAAGATCGTCCAGGAAATTCCCCTTGTCGGCTCGGGTTTGGCGTTCAACTTCCCTGTCCAGTCGACCGCACCGTTCGCTATATAGTTGCTTTAACCTGGGGGACTTCGCTTCTGTTTTCTTTCTTTTCATTTCCTTTCTCATCTTTATGGTGTTTAGTGTTTCTGGTGTTATCCAGTCTTGCTTCTTCCTTTCCTGGAATCCTAAGCATGATTTGCTGCTTTCCTTATATATTGTTGAAATGGTGTTGAAATTCTGGTCTATATCATCAGTCAATGTCTTTTCCTGGCTTTTGGCAAATTTATATCGTTTCTTAATGTCGGCCGCAAAAGCTTTTCTGGTAAGGGGGTCCTTCAATTTGCTGATGTCAAACCTTTTCTATGCAGTTACAGTTGGTCCAGCCCTTCTTAGTTTCACTTTCAGTTTTGCTACCACTAAATTGTGATCGCTTCCCACATCTGCACCTCCCCCCACCTTCACATCTTGCAATGCACGTCTCCATCTACCGTTAACCATAATGTGGTCCATCTGGTTTCCGTCCCGACCATCCGGCGACTCCCATGTTAACCTGTGAATTTCCTTATGTGGGAAAAGTGTTCCCCCAATGACCAGGTTGTTAATGCTACAGAAACTTATTAGCTTATCCCCATTTTCGTTTGCTATTCCGCTGCCGCATTTCCCCATTGTTCTTTCATTATATGTATTGCGTGTACCAACCTTCGCACCGAGGTCTCCCATCACTACAACAAGATCATATCTAGGTGTGTCCTCCATTTCTTTCTGCAGTTGTTGACAGAATTCATCCCCGACCTCCCCACCGCTATCATCCGCTGGTGCGCAGCATTGCACCATTGTAGTGCCGGCGAATCTCCCTCTCAATCTCAATCGTATCAGTCTGTTGCCGATGGGTCTCCATTCCAGTAATGTCCTTTCCATCCCTTTCTGTAGAACAATGGCTACGCCTTCACTGTGCTGTCCATCCTCTCTTCCAGAGTAAAGTACTGTTTCTCCTGTTGCTGTTTTAACTTTTCCTGCCCCTGTCCATCTGCTCTCGCTTATCCCCAGGATGTGTAACCTATAGTTTCTCATTTCTGCCGTGACCCGTCTCAGCCCACCTGTCTCGTACATTGTCCTGACATTCCAAAATCCTATTCTTGTATCCTGTTTTGTGGTCAGGACATCCGCCTTCATGCCAGTGGCCCCCCCTCGGCCCTCACCACTGACAGCGATACGAGCCACAGACTCCGAATGTCCATCCCGCAGCAAAGTTTGTTCATTTGATGTTGTTTCCGTAACTTCATTATTTTTTTTACATAGACAGGGGTGTCAGCCCTATGCTAAAACCCCCAACCTGGAGGACCAGGGTACCAGCTTTTGTCTGATCCCTACCCACACAGACCAGTCCAGCTTGGTTGAACCTACCAGGAGTAAAACTCCCACTGGCATAGCTCTGGGGATTGTCAGGGTACGCAAGCTGCCATACCGCTACAAGGTATAGGTACCATTGATGGCAGAGAGACATATCTTCTCCTTAAGTTATTCACCCGTGAAATCTATTTCTCACACCTTTTTTTCTCACGTACTTATCACGCAGATGGAAGTGGCAACTAATGCCCGTTTTCTTTTTTTTCCAGTTTATTTCTTTTTCCTGGTCATGTAAATTGAATTACTTGATGGTAGCAGGAGTTAACAGGGAGATAAATATGAACTGGAAAGTCACAGTAAAGAATTAACAGTGTTAATACTACTTATAACCCGCCAGTTTTTTCTTCTAAACAAAAACATTGACTTGAAAGAAACAAAAAGATAACAAGACTCATAGACTTAACTGTCACATTTATACAGTACGGCGAAGACAATTCCCAAAAAAATTCATGGAAGTGTCCAAATCCCAACGGATTTCAGACCAAGAATTTTTGGAATTTACGGTCCAAATTCAGACGGTTCGGCCCCCGTCAATATAGGCATCTATTACTGAAAGCAATCTATGAGAGGGTGGCTGGGACAGACAAGGTGGGTGAAAATAAAAATCATTGACGAAGCAGGGGTTCCCAAACCTTTTTTCTCTGGGCCGCACTTTTGGAATGAACATTTGCTCGCGCCACACCAAATTTTTTATTGATAAGAAATACCTTCAAAAACAAAAAATCAACTCCTAGCAGTGCTTTATTCATAACATAGAACACAACTACTTTATAAAATGATCATGAGACATCCAGAAAGTATAAAACAATACAGCTACATAAAAACATGATTCATTCACAAAATATACAAATTCAGTGAGAAGTGTGAGCTAGTTTTTTTCTAGGGTAAGCTCATTTATATTAGGTCTTATTTGAGACAAACGAACTCTCATCTCCTCATCAACACAAAGAAGCATTTCTCTTTTCTGGTGTTTGATTTTATTGATTTATGTGAGAGATGAAAATCCCTGCTCACAACAATATGCCACGAAGCGAATATTATTGTGCCTATGTTTATAATTTGCGTTGTTTTAACTACTGTTTCTATTTTCTTAATTATTATTAAAATCTATTTGATATAAAATAAATTATATTACTGAATAAAACCTATAAACTTCTGGGAAATTCTACGTGTTTCTATACATATACGAGGTATTTCCCAAATTATATCACATGTAATAAAACAAATTAGAAAATTACCATTATATTTATTTTTCGCATATGAATTTGTTTCACAATGTTTCTAAATCCTTGATTGTCTTAGAATCTTTCCGCCACACATGGCATCATCTCGCGCTGCACCACTGTGGCGCACCGCACCGTTTGGGAACCACTGAAGTAGTGAGTACTTAAATTATATGAGACCAGCGTCGTGGAAAGGAGAAACTAATAAAAAAAAAAGTGAGGAAGAAAGGGGGAGAATAACAGAGAGGAATACAAATAACAAATGTCGAATATGCGAAATCTGTAGCGAGGAAATTATGGACAGTTTGTACACAAGAACGGGAAATTGGGTTTTCCTAGCTAGAGGGACGCAACCTACTCTGATAATCGCTTTTAATCAACAGAGTTACCTTGACACTGTAGTCATATTTTGTTTTATTACTGTACATATCTTGTCGTGGTATAGTGATATTTAGTGTGTGTGGCTTTTGTATGTTTTCATTACCGTGTTTTCTTTACTTCCTTTAACATGTCTTCTTGAGTATGGAGTGACTAACGCTGTGTTTTCTATTGCTAGAATCCTTTGTCAGCAGTTATTTTACTCTTGTTTACTCTTCCTGTAACTGTCTGTTTTAAATAACGAGCTTACCAGTCCCATGCACATCCCACTTTAGTTGCGTTTACGACATGTCTGAGCACAAAACATTCAGTTCTTTCTTTGTCTTTTCAGGAGACTAGAGTAATCGAGTTGATTTCAATCAGTTTATTAATCTAATTACAGAGACACGACAGAAGTTTTGAGAAGCAATAATACTAACGATTCATTCATTCATCCATCATGCACAATGAGCACAGACCTTCAACAAACGTATGTGTGATATAGTGGTTCTATTATTATACTTCTTTTATCTTTTTTCATCATCATTCTTATTTGATTTCTTCCTCGTCTTCACTCTTCCATCATTTTTTTAAAACGTGATCTTTCTTAATCACGGCTTTTATTTAAGTGTAACTTTAATCACACCGTTGAGATATCCCAAACCTTACGTTATCTTTTGGAACACACCTAGACCGTTAGACAAGTTATGTTTGTCGCGGTAGACGACCACCTGAGCATTAAAAAGAATTCGTTTAATAACTTAATTCCCTGTTTTAACAGCCGGTGTCACCAAGTTTTTGATAGGGCCAGTCGAAGCGATTGAAAACAGAGGACTTGCGAGACGCACAAGCCAGATTGTGTACCCTTTGACGGTGGTAGCCGCTTAGATGTCGTGCACGTGGAGGGACATTGAATAAATAGATTAAAGAAATACCGCTCGTGGGCCATACGACAAGGACACAAACAGGCGACACAAGGCGACTTTACTCAAAGCCGCAAAAAATGAAAGACTTCGTGACAAGCGGCGAATATTTTCTCTATCGGGCGGCCAATCCCAAATCACGTGGTGTATCATCACCAGACATCCAGCAAGCAGGAGAAGAGTTTGTTACGACAGAAAATCCATTTTTTAACGATTCACGGGACAGGTCTTTGCAAGCGGCGTTCAGATGCGACATGGTAATATGGAATGTAGATTACTGGATCAGAGTGCGGAGCTATAGGACACAGCCAACTATTTATCACATATTGACCATCAGGAAAATTAACAACACTTTTCACAGATGCCAGTACGTTTTTACAACACCTGCGGAGATTAAGTGGAAGAGCTTTTCAGAGCCAGCCTGTTCCATTATTGAATTATATTTAATTCCATTGGAATATAAGTTAAAATGTGTTCTTATGGAATTCGCGAAAGAGAAAAGCATAGAAAAATTATTAATTTTTGTTGTTGTTGCATTATTAAGGTTTATTTTCACACTTAGCTTAATAGCTTATTGTGCGAAAGACTGTTCTTTCAATTACTTCTATTCGTTAATGGGTAATCAAATCAACGATTTTTCACAATGGCTTAGAATATAAAGAAGTAATTTATAGTTATATGCTTTTCCATCACCTAGATTATCAGATCATCATTACAGACTTAAATGGACACATGATTTCATGCTCAATATCTTCTTCTTCTTTGGTTCTTTGTCGCTGGCTGAGAAAGCAATCAGTGACCAAGACTCCTTTCAGTGACTTGTTGGGCAGCCACACACTGTCTTCACTTTGCTCGGTCGACAGCCGTCCTTCGTTTGGTGCCCCTGCTCTAGTTTATGCTTAGTATTTTTCCTCCACTGTTTTCTGCCAAGTGGCTTTTTCCGTCCTTGCTTTCGATAACTGTAAAGTCTTCGTTCTTTCCACTCTGTAAAGTTGCTTTCACACACACACTGT
Organism: Oreohelix idahoensis; assembly: GCA_024509875.1. Taxonomy (NCBI): domain Eukaryota; kingdom Metazoa; phylum Mollusca; class Gastropoda; order Stylommatophora; family Oreohelicidae; genus Oreohelix; species Oreohelix idahoensis. The sequence goes on along the minus strand of JAMPIV010010867.1, from coordinate 31,839 downwards.
AAAGTATCAGTCTGTCTGCTCTGTAAGGAAGAGTGGTGTGTTGTTGAGATCAGGCATGCTCCAGTCTACCCAGCTGTAAATGGGTAACTCACCCTAGTCCTGAGTTAGGGAAGGCAAAGGCTCCAGGGAAAGCAGGCCCTAAACTTGGTCACTTCAGCCGACGCAGGATGGTGTATGTATGAAGTAGAAGTGTAGAGTGTGATTACCGCGAATGGTGTACTGTTCGTGTGCTGACCAATATAACCACTCACACTTGTGTCTACAAGGCACCAATGCAGACTGCTGGAATCTTAGTTTACTCAATTTATTCAGACGTACACACTGGGACATACGAGTACATCATGGTTCGTTGACATATCAATTTGTAGGTATACATAGGAGATCTGAAGTCATGACACATTCAGAAATAATGGGCAGTACATCAAAAGTTCAATGTCATGATACATTATGGCCACATCCCCCTATCTGACTAAACGCGTCAGTGAAGGGCGGATCGATAAATAACCAAAGTTACTTGACGTCCATAGTTTGTAGTATAGATTATGAAACCACGAAAAGGGGGTTTCTAGCAAGATTGAGATCTCCCTGTCACTGTCCGATAATAAGATAAATAATCTGTTCTCTTGGCAGTGATCAAAACATATGATGACTGAAATCCAACATGGCTGCCTCCCTGAGTTGTCGTTCACTCATTCATAGGAAGGAGAATATAAGCCAGAGTTAATTTATAATGGGTATATAAAGGATTTCATAAATGTTTCCATACAGCTCTACGGTGATCAGGTTAATTCACGTAGCCATAACCGCTGCAGGAAAATCTGTCATCTTCGTCGATACAAAACACGACACTAGCATAGCGAAGCACAAAAGTCAAGCTAGGCCTAACCGACGAGAGATCATCAAAAATAGGAGCTGGGTTTACCTGGAGTCCGAATCATCTATATACTGACATAAGGAGAATCTCTAACACAAACTATCGTAGAGACACCATCTCCTTCAGAAGAAAAACCACTTCGTAAGACATTTTTTCTGACGAAAGGACCAGCTCTTGAAAAACGTACCTCGCCATTTGTAAGCGGTACATCGGAACTCATCACGACTTGTCAAGACAACTCATACTTCCGCTAGCAAGAATCTAGTCCCTCCTACCCATCCAAAATATACAATATAGGACTGATTCTACTTGTACTAATAATATGTAATACATATGAATTCAGGCCATAAACACAATAAGCAAATTAATATATTTTCTGGCCCTAAAAATAAGTACAAACGCAAGCGCAATATCCTTGCGCTGGATCAATATCCAGAACGATTACTCCTATAATCAAAAGTGTGAATCAAACATGGATTATCTCGCTTTTACCATAAACAGCATTTTCATACACAAATAAATGAATGTCTATATTTTTCCCATATTAAATAGCCATATCGATTTTTGTAAAATGTGCGTCAAAATATGCACGCAACAATAACCTTCTGGAATCCATAGCCTTGCAGTTCTGTTGATGGTGTCATGGTCTCTTCTGAGGATGTGGCCAACCCAGTTCCAGCATCTACCCGCTTTGATAGTGCGCATGTCCTCTTGATGGCTCCGAGTTAGCAGTTCTTGGTTGGTGACGGTGTTCGCCCAGAAAATACAAAACATTATCCTTGGGCAGGTTGTAAGGAAAGAGGACAATTTTTACATCTCCTTTTCTGTTACTCACCACCATTCTCCACCGTACAGAAGTACTGAAATTATGCAGCTCTCGTGCATTTTTAGTGTAGTGTTTGTAATATACTATGAGGACTTCGAGATGTTGTTTAGATTGACGAAAGCTATTATGGCTTTATTCATTCTGTTGCTGATGTCTTTGCTTGTTCCGCAATCTGGTGTTACTATGCTTCCTAAGTATGTGAATGTGTTGGTATTTTCCAGCTGTTTGTCTCATATTTTTATACGTGAAGGTTTTCTTACATTTAGTGTCATGACTTCCGCTTCTTGAGATTAATGATTAGTCCGATATAGCAAAACGTACGTCCGGATAGCAAAATTCACAAGATATGACATCATACACTTCCTATGTTACAAGGAAGATCCCCACGTCTGTCTTTGTATACGTCGGTAGTGCAGCATTTTTTTCTTCTGTTTACCGAGTGCTCACAAGTTGATTCGTGTACATATATGTAAAGTTCAACTCACGCAGCAGCTTATCGTCTGAGTCAAGTTAAAACACGGACAGGTTGATTCTCCTTTCATACTTCTTCTTCTTCGTTCGTCCTGAAAAGGACGTTGGTTGCGTTGTGTCTGTTTACATCGGAGCTGCGATATCTGCGCCTTTCGGCCTACACATCCGACTTCAGCACAGCATTTTTTGGGACCGGGTTTGCCTTCCCTCTTTGATCCCTACTCTCTCAGCCAGACTGCAGTGATGCAGCCTGTTTCCAGGACCACCACGTGGAGGTGGAGTAGGGTCTTGGTCAGCTCTGGTTTGCTGACCCTGACGCAAGCAGTCAAGCTATGGGTCGCTGACTGCTGCTGCATCTTTGGGTCCTTTCATACCAAGTTCAGCTCATTCAAAAGCGTATTTCCTGAATCGAGGTCACACTCACAAGTTGGTGAGTCTATATATTAAAGCCACATAACCACCAGTAATTTGTATATATATATATATATATATATATATATATATATATATATATATATATATATATATATATATATATATATATATATATATATATATATATATATAGTTCAAATCATTACGTTCAGTTAGTCAATGCTTCAGTGCATGAAGTGAATTCATCCACTCTGATTGTGTATTGCATGACTTAAATTCATTCAAGCAAGCTTTAATGCACATGTCTTTGGCAGAACATCATTTCTTGATTTCTTGAACAACTTCAGACTAGTCAGTTCCTTTTCAAGATAAGGCAGCAGATATTTTCCTGAAACAAATGTCAACCATTTGTCGACTCTAAAGAGGAGTCAAAGTGTTAAGGGACATATTATCTTACAAGTTCTTAATACTACATGTGCAGGAGTTTTCGCTATAATTATTCGTCTTCTACATAACCAACACGGGATAACAGACATCTACATTTGACAGTCGGGAAATACCTATGCATATTCATACAGTGGATGAAGTTGTTTGAAAGACTAATGAACAGTGTTGAGTGGTCATCAGTGTTGTAACACGTATATATCACATCATCATTTCACTATTTACCTAGTTTTACTCTCATATTTAATTAATTATATTTTTACATTGAATCTATGCGTGAGTTGTCTTTCACCATCATCCTTTATATGTTTATATATTTAAGTAATAAATTGTATAACGGTGTCGATCATTACCTAGTTATTTAATGTATCACTCGTACTGTCTATGTTAAGTGTTTACTTATAGGTAAAATCCTTCATTTAGGATGTTGAGAGCTCTTTCTTTATCGAGATCTAAGGGCATAAATTAATGTCATAGGGAAACAGAAGCCTCTTCGTGATTTATCAGAAAATACTATCTAGTGGAGAGCATTCATCTTCTCTTATTCTTGTTCTTATCTCGAAAAGATCTCTTTCTTTCTTACGAGCAAATTTCTAGAGACCTTCTTGACAACATTCAATAGGCAATCACCATCATGCCGTAGCGGTGTGACCATTGGTGCCCCGCCCAGTATATTATATACGACAGTATGCCAAGTCTTCTTGCCCCGTGCCATCAGCTCAAATTTTTTCATGTCTGACTCCAATTCTCTTCTCCACATGTTCTTTGGTCAACCTCTACCTCTCTTACCCTGGGGATTCCAGAACAATGTCTGCTGGGAAATGCTACCATCAGTTTGCCCCTGTGTCTTATCCATCTCCAGCGTTTTCTTCTTATATTCCACTGGCACTTGTCTGGTTCTTGTCATCAGTTCCATATTAGTGACCTTGTCATCAGTTCCATATTAGTGACCTTGTCATCAGTTCCATATTAGTGATCTTGTCATCAGTTCCATATTAGTGATCTTGTCATCAGTTCCATATTAGTGATCTTGTCATCAGTTCCATATTAGAGATCTTGTCATCAGTTCCATATTAGTGACCTTGTCATCAGTTCCGTATTAGTGACTTTGTCATCAGTTCCATATTAGTGATCTTGTCATCAGTTCCATATTAGTGACCTTGTCATCAGTTCCATATTAGTGACCTTGTCATCAGTTCCATATTAGCGATTTTGTAATCAGTTCCATATTAGTGATCTTGTCATCAGTTCCATATTAGTGACCTTGTCATCAGTTCCATATTAGTGACCTTGTCATCAGTTCCATATTAGTGACCTTGTCATCAGTTCCATATTAGTGACCTTGTCATCAGTTCCATATTAGTGACCTTGTTATACCATTTCAATCCTTCTGTTCTAATCAAGCACCCATTTATGAAAGTCTGTAGCTTTTTTTGGTTGTTGTTTTTGTTGGTCTCCATGTTTCACATTTATACAACAGGACTGACATAACATGTGAATTGATAGCCAGACAACCGATAACCAGATTCAATCAGTCAGTGAATCCAGACCCTATAACTCTGTTAGGAGCATAGGCCTTCAACAAACACATGCCAAGTCGTCTTTCAGCAAGACAAATGCCAGTAGAACAAGAGATGAGAAGAAGACGCTGGCGATGGATAGGACACATGCCAAGTCGTCTTTCAGCTCAGGGCCTTTTCATGTCTACGTCATCCATCTCCCTTTTGTCTCTAGCCCTCTTCTCCATGTAATAATTGGTCTTCATATCCTTCTCTTAACCTGGGGATTTCAGATCAAGGAATGCCTAGATGATGATAGGAAACTCTATACAGAGCGATACAACAGGAGGCAATCTGATCATCAGAAGTGGTCTCCCCGTCGATCACGTCTTTCGGCCCCTTATTCTCCTTTACACTCTAAGGGGGGCGGGCCCACCTGGGTCATGATTCATAAGTGTCTCATCCTCCTGTTGTCTTGTGTAGAAAATAGTAAAACTATCGACATGTTTCCCTTGTGTGTGTCCAGTCCATCGCCAGCTTCTTCTCATCTCTTGTCACTTCTCATTATCCGTCAGGCTGATCCCCGTTGAGTTATGAGTATTAAGGGGATGGGTTGGTTTGCACTCTTTTGCCGTGAATTTTTTATAGGGTTTTATTTCGTGCCCACCTGTGTCATGAAAGCCTACCACACTTTATCCTTGGCTTCCTTTTGCCAAGCTCTTGAAGCTATTAATCCCTCCTTGTCTTCCACCTCTACATTAGTCCTCGTACTTCTCATTCGTTCTTTCTGCGACTGCTTTGTCGCTCTTTCCTTTCTATCACTGTTTTATCCAATGTCTCATTCCATCAAGAAGGTAGGGCGAAAGATGTTCTTGCTGTCTGTTGACCGGCATTTTGACGTGGTGTATGTACAGGGCTGTTACGGTCATGTAGGCCTGTAAAATATTTGAAGGTCTGTTTAGGTTTCCTGTGTTTGATGGTCCTCCCCTTCCCAATGAATACTAGACAGAGTAGGTAGTCGCCGTCCTGTTCCCCCCATTATTCCCTAACATGTAAGGTGGCGGTAACATAGAAATGCCTGATCTATGACACCATCAGTATTTATCCTGGTCTAGTTGCAAAGCCATAGCCTGTCTATTGTCAGTGAAAGAAGAGCTTTCCCTGCTTTGAGAAATACATGGAAATCAAAAGAAATCAAATCCAGCACACAAAAATGTTCAAATAAAATGTCATGTCAGTTCTAGTGTATGGCTCTAAAACATGGAAGACAACACAAACAACAAAAAAGAACTTCCCGACTTTCATAAATGGATGCTTGTGTAAAATCGTCCTTAATTTGTTGAAGTTTTTTGGTAAACGGTTTTATTTACGGGACGGGGTAACCAGCCCCATGCCCAACCCTCCTTAGCCGCTTTTTACGACAAGCATGGTAGGGTACAGTGTTACTATTCTTTGCTCCCCTTTCGGACCCCGGTACCACACGGGTGAGTGCAATAGAAGGATTTAAATGGAACGATAAGGTCACCAATGTGGAACTTATGATTAGAGCAAGACAAATGCAAGTAGAACAAGAGATGAGAAGAAGACGCTGGCGATGGATTGGACACACACTGAGGAAACCTGTTGACATCATTACTAGATGTGGTAAAATGGGATGTTATAAATATTTATAGGGGACTTAGTGTACTGACTGAGATCAGCTGTGAAGGTATCTGCATCTAATAAGTGTGGTGTATTACAGATGACCTTACTTGCTACCACATATTATACCTCAGTCAGAATTATTCTGGAATATTGTGATGACTACGTTAAATGTCTAGGGTTATGAAAATGATGAAGTGTAAGTCACAACAACAACAAACAGATAAACAATTTAATTTATTCCACAACACTTTACAACACTGTGACACTCACACACATATAACACTCTATAAGACTATCTTAAGTGAGTCAAGTGTTTCAGTTTAAAAATATATGTATTAATTCTTTCAGTAATGGGTATCCTGATTCAACTACACAGTGAACCAGGAATCACAATCAAATGTAATTACAAGTATTATTTACACAGTTTATATATATGAACTTTGTATTGACAGAGTTTATTATTATTATTCTATGTGTGTAATTTGTGCAGTAGTAATATGAGGTAATACTGGTTCTGTTCAAGCTTGGTTGTTGTTTTTCATCATGACTTCAAGTGTTTGATTATCGGGGAAATAGTATTGGGAAACTTTCACAGTTCCTGTCATTTGAACCAATTAATTGTCCCTCTGTGGTTAACAAAATGTCAATTTTTGAGGGGGCACATAATGTTGAGCTACTCTGGCCACAGAAGCTTATCTTTCGTGATGGCGGCAGGAAAAGACTCCTCTGCTCGATTGCTTCACTGTGTTCTGGAGACACCTCACTGGTCGCTATCTGGACCAAGGAGTATGCTGTCAGCCTCTGGATTCAGCAAAACTCAGACCAGGTGCTGCTTCAATAACTAGGACCACCGTCCCTGAAACAAGAAGGTTGTACCTCCTACTTCATAACTAATTTATAATCTATTTCCACACTGAACGCAATACAGAACAAACACTGAGTTCAGAGCGGTAGACCAACTGCTAGCTTCATCTGAAACAATTTACACCAGTATTCTCCTCCTAAATGGTTACTACGCCTCTGCAATTCCAGCATTAGTTCCTTCTAGTCAATATGATAGGTGTCAGTGTACTATTTGGCAATTCCATGCAGTTTTCTTTTCTCCGACACCTTCTGTTCAGGTTGGAGCACTATATAGGCCTTGCCTCATGTTCGCTACTGAACCACACACATATACAGACATAAATTATCAATTTACATTCAATTTTCATTAAAAAGATATCGAATATATCAAGCTTACCACAATTCATGGAAATAATACACAGATACGTTGACTGGCGATGAATAATGGCACAAATTCCGATCTGCCTCTGTCCCAGACTTTTATTTAGAAAAATATGATCTGGATCTCAACGCACTGTTTCTTAGTAAGTTTATTTTAAAATGTGGCACTGACCTGACGCTCCTAATTGACTATATTGGCGGGTCTACCCAATCGGGCCATGTTTACACAGCTTTTCAAAAAAAGTACCCCTACTCACGTTTCCCTAACAACAAAACATTAGTATTTATAGTCCGACTAATCGTGTTTAGCCTTACATTTATTTCTATCCAATCAAATAGGATTTTACATGGTGGCCCATTTCCCGTACAATGGTGGTTTCAAAACCTGCCACTGCGCAATTCTGATTTTGGTGTTGTCTGACAGCACCACCATTTTATTTTGGCTATAATTTGTTAATTCCTAGACTATTTGCGTAACGTTTAACATATTCTTTGTCAGCAAGTCCTAAGGAACCCAATTATATAAATTTAAGGGAGCTAGGTGGCTGCGTTCAAAATGTGCATTTTCTTCTACCTCCTGTTCACTTCGATACGATGTGGTGTCTGGGTACTGTCAGGCTTTCAAACGTAAATCAGTATAATGTCATGTTTCCCAATAAGCATTTTTCAGGTTTTTAAACCTAACTCTCGTATGGGTAGTGTTTTTTATCACTGTCCATCTGAAAAAAGTTAGTGCTTCTGGCCTTACGCGGGGGGAGGGGTGGCATTAATTGTATATCGCGAGACGCGTGTTAGCGTTGCATGCGTTCCTGCTTTCAGCCCTCCCTTCTCTCTATCCTAAGTTCATCTGTCTTTTCATCACGCCGTGTATAAAATGAAATTAATGGAAGTAGTAATTTAGGTCATTACGCGGTGTGCCTAGCTCAAGGTTTTCTTAGAAATGCAGTACACGTTTTATTGTGTTGTGGAAACGCGTGTATGCTGCAGTAGGCTTTACTATCAACGTGGAACGTTACAATTTGTAGACGAAGTAGAAAACAAGGGGGATTTTTGTACGCCATTGTGACAGCACTGTACTTTTACCATTTCTCTTTCCTTTTATTGAATTTATGTGTTAGGCTTTACATTTACCTTTTAATTTATATATGTGTATTTAGAATGTCTCACGACACTAGACAACCCTTGTTCTGGAATGCCCAGAATAAGAAAAGAAGAGATATACCACAAAACTGTCGTAGATTTGTGATAGGTGATTAAGACTTAGTTTGGTCCCTTCTGAATAGACAGAGATAATCGATAGCTCAGTGGGAGGTGGAAAAAATAGAAATAGATTTCACGAGTGAGGTGGAGGAAATATAGAAGATTCTGTCTCTGACACTCGAGAAGCTTCTCTCAGTCAGCCTACCATCTACAACAGAGTTAGATTAGTCAGGCAAATCTAATATAATATATATTAATATATATGTCCTCACATACCCACACACATAAGTGACGACAATAGACGCACAACACGTAAACCTATGACAATGAAAATACAGATATTTGGGAACGAACTGACCGCCACACTGATTAAGTTTAATTGTGAAGTTTAATTATCAAAATAAACTTCCACCACAACATATAAAAATTACATCAAACATATACAAATAGTCATAAAGTCAATGAATTGCTACAATAATGATAGACCCATTGGTATGATCCTTTCCCTCGATGTATAGCCCACGGTTCTGTTAGAAGAAAAGTGATGGCCCCAAAGAGTCACGGATACATATGATTTAGTCTAAGATTTCCCTTTACATGTATGAACAGACTTGAATACTCTGATCTATCCCAAGGAAAAATATTGTTAGTGTCGTAGATTTTTCGATAGGAGAATTAAGACTAGGTTTGGTCCCTTCTGAATAGGTTTGAATAGGTGATAGACTCAGTGAGAGTTAGTGAAAGGTAATAGAATTTCCACACACGTGAGATGATAGATTTTGATATAGTGGCTGTCTCTGAAAGCGAAAAGAATTCTTCTCTCTCTCACCTATCTTCTACAACAGTTGTTACAGCGTCAGACAGACTACACCAATATACATATTACGTATATTTCTATCACTCACAGGCACGCACATACACGTGACGACAGGTAAACACACCGACGTGGGAAAACTATAACAATGATATATATATTATCTAGAACGAGCTGACCAAACACTATTATTAAGTTCAAGAGCGATTTTAATATCAGGAAAAAAAATCGGCTCACAACATCAAAGAAAGTACATCAAGGAGAATACATATACACATAGTCATAAAAATTCAAGGAAATGTTGCAAGGATGATAGCCCCCTTATAGTGTTAACTCTAGGTTTAGCCCAGCCCCGTTAAGAGAACAGATGATGGCGCCAGAGTCACAGATACATAGGGTTTGAGTCTAAGAGTTTTCTTTGTTTTATCTCGTAATTATATGCACAGAGTTTGAAAAAAAAAATCTGATTTAACCTAAGACAAAAACACAAGAACTCTAGCCTTAGCAACAAATTATGCAGATTGAAAAAAAAAATTAGGACAGCACCAGGGTGTCAAAGATATAATAGTGAAAATATCACTCAAACCAGCGTACACTCATTCATTCCGCCATGGCCTCTCATACCTGTACTCACGACTTGGCTCGCTGCCTCTTGGAACACACTGATTTTAGATCTTCACACAGACTCAAAAAAATGCAGTCTTCTGCCAAGAAGTCCCCAGTTCCAAAAGACGTATTTAACTTGGAGTCTCCGGGAACGACTACTTGGGTGTGCAAATTTGTTCAAATGTCTGATTAAGTCACCCAAAATTATTCCAGGCGCGGGAGTTAGCAGAGCACAGTGTCAATAGCGTAGGTTTCTAGAAATGATGAATGTCAGGTCGGTGCCTTCCCTCAGTATAGGATTCACTTTAGTCACACCACAGATTTGTCCACAAAAAATATATATATATATAGTCGGGAAATGTTTGTTAATACTTGAAATATTTCGCGCCACCAGGCAGAAAGATTACGTAGAGTTTTTTTTTTTCTAGAAGAAATTAAGATCTGGCTCCAAGGTTCAGTATTTATCATTACAGTCTTTGAAAACCCGTTATTGGGAGATAGTATTTCTGGCTAACTCGGGTTGCATATGCACTGTTAGTCCAGTGGTACTTAAGAAACCCACGTGGTTCAAAATAAGGACTGTCTATTTCTTCACAAGTATGGAAACTACTACTAGGTGCTGGTAAAGTTAGGGTCACCCCAAAACTTTCACTGTGTGGAGGAAAAATAACACATATAATATAATAAACAGAATCTGTACTGGTTATAACTTACATTTAAACTTGCAAGCAGAGAGCTTTGCTTATCATTTAAACTTCCCGTGACGTAAGTTATATTTAAAAATCAGCAATCCTCATGAATTAGGAACACGTGCGTATTTCGTCACCATTCATGAATCTCGATTCTAGAGTTTATACGTTAGTTTAGAAAAATACACTCGACTGAGTATTAGCCGTTAAATTAAATTCATAAATAGCTACAATTGCCGTTATAAGCTAGAAATTTTAATTTTATTCTGCTTTCCACTGAATGCTTCCCTAGAAAATATAATAGCCTACCACTTTATTTCTCTTCTGCGCTAAAGAAATAGATTAAAATGAATTAAGCGATTAAACACTTTAACACTCACAAAATCTATATATCTATCATATTAATTACCTCAACCACAGAATTACAGGTAGTCGCACAACTTAAGAATAAAAATGCTGAAAATATTTCTGGAAGTCTAGAAGTTCGACAAATTGCCGAAACAAACTGAGATCTTCGCTAACAGCTATTCTGTTTACGAGCAACCTATCTACTGTGAGTCTATGAGCGAGAATGAAATTAAAGTTTCAAACTTGGCCAATATCTTTAAAATCGGACACAGGATCCTAATCTTATTTCGCCAAGCTAAATAGTCTCCCCTGTCCGTATAACACCTTCGTCCGCTTATCGCGTGACGTAACAGCCATCAGTGGCCGAGGGCTTGCATGAATTGCAAATCTCAGACCACCGTCTGCAGTGCGGAGTGGATTTTCACGCTAAGCCGGGTTTTTCCTGACGAAAAACCTCATGCGTTTACTGAAATGCAGACTCTCTGTCTACTTTCCATGTCCCTCGGGTGAATTTTCACGCCCCAGGCCAGAGACCCTCAGACGAATGTCTAGCGAATGCTGTAAATTCACGCCTATCGTCCGACCAGCGCGACTGACATGTACGCAATACCACCCAGGTGCGATTCTCAGTTTTAGAGAAAGGAAAACAGGTAAAGTTTGCGAATTATATGAAAATAATATTCGCAAAAACGAATGGATGAAAAATATACAGGAAAAATGAAATACAGAGATAATAAAAGAGAGAAATCGGGTGAAAGAATAGGAAGAAGATGTAGGAAATTAAATGAATATAAACCCTACGTGACAGTTAGCAACAACACTTGTATAAAGAAATTTAAGACAGCAAAAAAATGGGTGCCAAAATACAACAATAAAAGAGTCGCTCAGTCCTGCATTCACTCTATTCAGTCAGCCGTGATCACTAGCTTTCGTTCGTACTTACAGCTTTGGTAGCAACTTCTGAACAAACAATTTTTAGGACATGCACATACAGAATCTCCAGGGTTAGACATTGGCCAAGGGAACCCCAGCTCCAAAAGATAGGTTGAATTCGCTTCTTCAGGGAACGTTTCCTTGGTATTTCTTATTAGGGATATCTGGTTCTGTCACATTAAAATTGTCCAGGCACGAACGTTAACAGCGAGCAAAGTATCAATAGCTTAGATTTCTAGTAACTAGGAATGTCAGGTAACTGCCTTCTCGCAGTAAAGGATTTTTAGTTGGTCACACCACATACTGGTCACAACTCCGTCGGAATGTTTATTGATTTTAATAATACTTGCCACAAGGGCTGAAATGTACTTGAGGTTTCTCTCAGGAAGAATTTAAATCTAGCGCGATAGGCCCGTTACTTTATTTAAATCTTAAAGTTTATGGAATGGGTACTCTGTCGTTCTGGATGCCAATGCAATGCCAGACAGGTTTTACTTCATACACCAACGTCTTTAAGAATAATATGTTTATGTTCTTCACAGATACTACTCAGTACTCAACGCTGGCAAAGTTGGGTCACCCCAGTTTCACTGAATAAAGAGAAAACAACATATACAATACTTATACATACTATTCCCTCGGTTATAACTTACATTATAAACTGCAAGCGTAGAGCTTGTCTTATCATTTAAATCTCCCGTGAAATAAGTTATATTCACAATGTCAGTCATCATGAATTAGAAATACATACATATTTCGTCAATACTCAATGATGAATCAGTGCAGTTATAAGTTAGTTAAAATATTCTCGACTGATTATTCGCAGTTTAATTTAATTCATTTACAGCTGCACGAGTTTAAGCTAGAAATTATAATATATTCTGCTTTCCACTGTAACATGTCGACTAGCGAATATGACAGACTTGATATTAATTTCTTCTGCACAGAAATCTAACTAGTAAAATGAAAATAAGCGATTTATCACTAGATCACTCAACACAATAGATATTAAATATTTACCTCCACACAGAACTACAGATTAAACACGAACTAGAATCCTTCAATATAATGGTAGTCTAGAACTCGGCAAAATGTTGCCAAGAAACTCAGAACTTTGCAATACACAAGATATTTCCTAGCACGAGTGATCTGTCTACTGCAGATTTAGGAGTATGAATGACTAGTCTAAAACTCTCTCGGGTGGATATATCTTAAACAGACAAAGGATCCCACGTTATTTCGCAAATCCGAAATAGCCTCCCCTTCTCGTCTCTTAACACTTCACATACTAGACGCAGGCCCTAACTGCCATCACCTGTCAATACGCGTCTTAACGCCTCACCCGACTACTCTCATTTCTGAGCGCAGCAGATTGGCGCCTACTCACACCTAATGCCGAGAACTCAGCCGAAGAAACGCTGTGTCAGGTGAAAATGTAGACGATATGTCTGCCATCATGTCTGACGAAAACGAATTTCTCACACCATTCGCTCACATCCCGGGACTGACATCTATGTAATAAACTGCGTTAGCAGTATGAGAAAAGAAACGGCAAAGTCAGAATGGGAAAATATATTTTGTCGCAAACGAACGAATGCGAAAAAACCAGGAAAAGGATAAAAGAGCGATAATAAAGTAGAGGACACGGGTAGAAAAAGAAAAGAATATAGAAAATTTATTGATCATAAATCTCTAAGCGACAAAAACACAGACGGAGAAGAGTGCTGCAGCCAGAAATGAAAAAGATAAGAAAGACGTGGAAAAGCCTTGAGCTTATAGCACGCTACAGGATGACTTGGCGTGTGTTTGTGGAAGGCTATGTTTGAAGCGGAGCTAAAAGATAACAATTTACATGTCTATTTTAGCAGACAGCTCATGAAGTAATCGGTTGTGACCTATCAAATGTCGGTGGTACGTGACATGTCAACCAAATTTGTAACAGGTAACGGGGAATCAGGGTTCGATTTAGGAGAGGGAGCATGAGAAACAGCTACCACATCCAAGGAAGGCAGAAGTCGCGCAACTTACCCACTGCCGACACAGGGAAGTGGTGACGAAACACAACCATACGGGACTTTTTCGAGGCCCCGTAATTGCAATAGCAACATGAGGTATAGCATACATATGGACATGAGGTATATCATTCATATATATATATATATATATATATATATATATATATATATATATATATATATATATATACACACACACACATGTGTGTTCTGGTGCCAGACTGTATCAGCTGCTCTGTTCTTCTGGACTCACCAGCTTCGTGTGGTATGTTTCATGGGCAACAACTTTACCTATTTACCCAAACGCCCAACCTCGTGTTGGCCGAGACGTTGTATTGCAAGCGCGTTTCTATATTCAGTAATGACTTAAAGGGATACTACCATTACTAATCCGTTGTGTAGTCATGTTTATCGCTCTGTGTATCTTACTCCTTGCACTTTGCGAGTTCGTATACCTGTGTTTGATTACTTTGGACAAAGCAGCACTAAACATCTCCTACTTACTAATTGTCTTACTGAAAAGACTGTAACCAAAAATGAACTAATCATGTCAGCTTTCAGTAAAATACAGAAACGGCGCACGCTGCACCGTGTAAGCTAAATTGAACACCATTAAAAGAAATCGTGAACCTAGCAATCTTTTTACGGTACATTTTCGGGAAAATACCTAAACGGCGCGCGTTTCATCGTGAAATTGAACACCAATTAAAAGGACACGCGAGCCTTTTAATTTTTTTTCATGGTGCATTGAACGTGTCATGATAAGTTTAAATTTAAATATCAAATGTAGTTGACGTAGAATGGAAAGCAATGAAATGACTGCAGGAGAATTGGTGACGTCATCAGGTCAAGCAGCAGAAATAACACAAAATAATTATTTCTTGTCATGTTTTGACGGGTTTCTTGCTCTCACATTAATAAATATGCATTGCGCTTTTTTTTTTTCATTCATCACTTGTAGACTGCTAGAATACCACGCACTACTTGTGTAGTCCTTGAATCATGCACTGTGGTAAACGTAAAGATTTTCAGAACTTCTTCAGTGACTAAATCACAACTGACATCTTTTCTAGGAAGAGACTTTCTCCCCTTAAGTCCAGATGCAGCCAAAGCTTTGTAAGACGAACATACAATATATATTTCCACAAACAGTTGCCATCATAAAAATGAGAAGAGCCTTTAGAAGATACCACAACACTGAGTCGTTAGATGTGTGTCCTTCGATTGTCCATAATCACCTTGTCTTGAGGATGTTTACGTTGCCATTTCTGCTGTATGATTCACAGCTCGATGGTTTCACAAATGCTCTTCCTTGAGAGCCGGATGTGAATGCTTACCCCGGAAACACAAATAATTGTGGGTAAATTGCGTCTGCTATGTATAGCAATCACGTTTCGCTCTTGGGTTATCCAGATGTAGGGCCGTAATGGCGCCTCAGTAAATGCGACAAGAAGAATCGATTTCGGAGCTGAGTGATAAGGAATGTGCAACATGGTTGTGGGAAAATTGTTATCTTCATTTGTGAAAGTGTCTGTCTGCAAACACTTGTCCTGTAGACCTTAAACAATCGTTTCTTTCTGGGCTGTTTTACCTCAGGAAACCCGTTCGTGACAGGATCAAAAGGTCAGAGTTTTGGTACTTGTAAGAGCTGGGACTATTTCAGGTTATATCGAATTTATTCAGTAGATGTGTTCTTTATGGGGTCTCTGAGGGGACATTAAGTGTGATGTCCTTCCAGGAAGTTCAGTATTTTTTTCTGTTGGAAAATGTTTCACGTAATTTTCCGTTTTTGCGCACACTGTTTAAATGTCCTCCAGTGCATTGATAGGCAACTCAGGAGATGTGGGGGTCTACTTTTGGTTTGGTTTTTCGTTTTAAGGACCATCTTTATTGCACACGGACAACTCAATCAGCGCTCCGATCTCCTCCCTTAGATCGCACAAGGAGGATCTCAGCACAATTGAAAACTCCGTAACACCGGCATTATCCCAACGAGTGTATACAGGAGTTACACATTCTATTAATACTTATATGGTGGGTAAGTTTTCCCATTTTTTTAATGTTCCAAGGGCAGCGGCCATATGACCTACTCTTTACAATTTCAAACTGCCGAGGGATTTTGAACTTGCGCAACTTGCATACGGGACCTTCTGATTTTTTTCGCCTTTATCCGAGAAGGTTAGGCATCCGATCTCACTACCCAGGAGATGGGGGTGGGGGGAGGGTTATGACATCATTAGGACCCACTGGTTATGAAACAATTTCCATCAAATATATATGCCCTGTGATGTCATCAGAGGTCAAGGATCCCGTTACACGCCCATTGAGGCATACTGGGAATATGGTGTTAGGACCATATTTTCTTGACCATCGGAACACTAGGGGTGACGTGGTCAACATCACGCCGGCCGCCTTAACCTTCCCAGAGTTGCTTTGGTACCCAGTTGGGGCTGGGTCGACCCAGGAGCCGTTTGCGGCCTAAAAAAATCCCACCTCATCTGGGGATCGAACCATACACCACTGAGCTAGGAAGCCAGTGCACTAACCACAATGTTACCGCGTCATCAGAACGGTATAAAATTCCAAGTAAACGAATTTTTTAACCAAATGGTAATGTCACCGTAGGGTTTGCCCAAGCATTGTTTATGCTTCTGGCAAGGTTATATGAACGCTTAAAGTATGTCACCGTAGGGTTTGCCCAAGCATTGTTTATGCTTCTGGCAAGGTTATATGAGCGCTTAAAGTATGTCACCGTAGGGTTTGCCCAGGCATTATAAATACATTGCCAAGGTTGGGTGAACGTTTAAAACAGTTCACGAGGAAGAAAATAGAAGTGAGGATTAAAAATAACAGACAACGGTTCACTAACTTCGCTTGCGTTAGTAAAACGTGAGTATTTTTCTGGTGAGTAGTAAATGAAGCTCGACCAATAGTTTGAGCTGGAAAAAAGATTAGGGAACGAATCAGAGGTAGCGAAAGAAACGCACCAGGGAACAATGACTAGAGGTCAGAAAGGTGTGCGGGTTTCTGAAGGGCAGTCGGGTTTCAGAAGTTGAAGAAGTAAGAAGTGCTTTTGGCGGTTGCCACCAGTTTTAACAGATTCTGTGGTTATACAGATAAGTTCAGAAGTTATACAGAAAACGCATAAGCTGTAGAGATAACTCAGAAGATTAAAGGATTCTGTAGTTAGACAGAAATAGCATAAGTGTTAGAAGGTTCAGAGGATGTGATAGCTCTAGTCAGTAACTATACAAGATAACTACGAAGTTTCGTATAGACAGAGTAGAAGATGATTAAGAAAGTTCTTATAGTCACAGTAGAGAGTGTATTTCGGGAGAGATTCAGGGAATTGCCTGTAAGTATGGTTTTGAACTTATCATTCATATTGATGAAAAATTGCAGGAGAAGTAAATCAGAAATCCCAAGTCGACATGTCAAATAAATGTGGACTATTTTGTTGACTAAGCAACCTAGAGGAGAGAAGTATTTGAATGATACATTGATGGTCAATCTTGGTACTGTTATATACGAATAGATGGTAAGAATGAATTCCAAGGGGAAAACCATATTTTTATCAGAGTGAGTTCACAGAAAGTGAACCAATGAGTCGTCTACAGAAATAGTTACGACAAGTAAGCGACTGGGAGAGTCGACTTCTTTAAAAACAACCTGCATGCTCTCGCATGTAAGTATGGAGTATAGAAGACTTGTTACACGTATAAGAATTATAGTATGCTTTTCAGGACCGGAAATAGAGGCAGGTCTGACCAAGTTTGGTCAGGAGGAATAAAAGCACAAGACAATGAGTTGGAAGTGCTGATCAGGAGTATTGAGGCATATTAAGCAAACTGAGGTAGAGTTTGAAGAGGCTAAACAAGTAAATGGAGATGATAGAAGAACGAAGGGAGATTATATATATACACGAGATAAAGAGTTTATGTATGAAGCAACTATGATACAACTGTATGTGAGCTCTATGAAGAATTACCTGCGTTATTGAAGAATATTACATGTAAATAAATGTTTTTGCAAGAGAGAAAACATATGTTTGAGTCTATCCTTGAGGGTTGTTGTATGTAGGCCAGGTCAATAATCATTATAAAATCCACTATACGATCAGTCACTATATAACAACGGAGAAGGAAGAGAACGAGTCGAGGGTTGAACAAAGGAGGAAAAAGTAGTTCATCCAGGAATCACCAACTCTGGCGGAGATGGCCAGTACTTATACACAATAGCATTAACTTGGAAGATAAACAAAAGAGACTTGTGTGTGTAAAAACTTGAAATACTTCACTAGGCCTGCCATCTGCCACCTAGTGTAGTAGTAACCACCAATCACACACGGTTACAGTAACTTTACTTCGAAGAAAAGAGATCCTTTCTATTGTACGCAGTTCATTGATAAATTGAATCTTAGTAGGTTAGATATTGAGTTTTCATTGAAAATACGGGGTGAAAAAAGTTCCTTTAGTACTAAGGGCATTGATGATCGTCTTACCAGTGGGAGAGTGCTAGTGCTAGATTAAGCATTTTAATTTTTTTTTACGCCTCCGTCTCATAGAGATATACTAACTCATTAACACATTTACCACACTACACGGTCTGTTATATGTGGATATACATTTTAAAATAAACGATGGACCCTGTGTCTAGGACCCTGCACACACACACACACATATATATATATAATCTCCAGCCACCTACCAGCAAAACCAGGTGGTCAGTGTGTTTTGTATTCAGTCATATTCTACCAGGATTTGTTTATTTTGTCTCTAGTGTCATTGAGTAGATTTTGTTTTCACTAAACTATGAACAGTAAACTTGAGAGTGAACCAGGCTGAAGTCAGCTCCGCTTGTAGTATGATACTCGCAGGAAGTACGTAGTGTCGTAATCCGACTTCTGAGTATTAAAATGATTCAGTACACTAAAATTGAGCGGTCGATAAGCTATGCGGTTCGAACTGGTGCCTCTCGCGACAGAGTTCTAGGGTTCCGGGATGAAAATCTGGTAGCGTTTGGCTCCTTCCTACCCAGCTGAAAATGGGTATCTGGCTGTGCTCTTGAGTTAGGGAAGGCAAAAGCAGCGAGGAAGGGAACTGGTCACCGCCTTAAAGCTGGACCTAGTATAGTGAAGTTTCTAGCACTTCGCTTCACGGCATAGGTATGTACTATGTGATTACCTTTAGCTCTACCTTTTTTTACACTAAAATTGCATTGAAACAAATGCGTTTGTATTTGCTGCTGGAATATAATATATTGCCACATAAAATTGGGTCGATCTCTTTTCCTCTCCGGCAGTATTTAGTTACTTTTTTTGTATACTGAATTACTTGTAATTTCCGTGGTCGGCCCATATCGTTCTCTGCTATCAAGCAGATATTAGCTATTTTCTTATCAATTTTACACTCCCTTTAGGGATAATTGATCATGCTTGCTTTGCGCTTCTCGGCTTTGCTAAAATTAAGACGGGGGTAAAACCAAGATGGGCCCAGTCAATTTTAGTATAGTGACCGCGTGTCATGTTTACATAGGAGTCCCCCGCGATAAATTATCGACCTGTCGGCATGCACTCGACGTAAACGAATGACATAATAATTTCCTACATCTTGTTATAAAGACATCACTTTAGATAAAAGTAAGATGTTGCATTTGAGAAAACATTGCCAAGAGAGGATCGAATGTTTTCATTCCATATTTAGGAGACATGACCTTTGCATTAATGCACAGAAATTTCCTAATGGAAATATTTGGAATTACCCCACCAAAACACACAGGTTTGGAAACTATTGGCCGGCATTCGAGATGTAAGAATTACCACATTTCTAATTGGGGCCTGGACTAAAAGTAAACAATACGTGCCAGGAACCGTAGGGCAATATAACCTGACACTTAAGTCGGTTGAAAGCTTACTTACTTAGTCGTTCCCCGTCTACCGTGAGGTGTAGAGGTTTGGAAGAGAGAGCTCCAGACTATCATATCGGCTGTCTTCCTCCTGGCCTGGTTCCATTCTAGTCCTCGGTCCTTCAAAGATTGTCTAATGTTGTCCTCCTAGCGGACTCTGTGTCGTCCTGGGGGTCTGGATCCCTGGCTCTTTGTTTCCCATGCTTGTCGTGATAGCCGATCTTCTCCCATTCTGCAGACATGGCCAAACTATCTTAGTTGGGACTGTTCTACTTGGGTCTGCAGTGGGTGAGATTTTAAGCCTTGACGTATCGTCTGGTTGTGGACCATGTCTCTTCTTGTTACTTCAACCACCTTCCTCAGATACCTCATTTCTGAGGTTTGGATCCTGCTTTTGTGGGTTGTAGTCATTGCCCATGACTCGCATCCATATGTCAAGACTGGAACATAGGTGGAGCGGTATACAGCCATCTTCATTTTCTTACCAACCTCTCTCTTGCTGAGGAATCCTCCATTTATGGCCTGAAAAAGTCTCCCAGCTGCTGCTTTTCGAGTGGCCAACTCTTCTTTGATGCCTCGCTTTTGGTCTATAATAGCTTCGAGATATTTAAAGTGGTCGACCTGCTCCAGGACCTGTTCTCCCAGCTTAATCGGATGTCTTCTTTCTTCTCGTGATATCACCATGGATTTTGTTTTAGAGCTGCTTATGACCACCCCTTTCTTCTCCAGCTCTTCCTTTCAGACTTGCAGGTTGGATTGGAGATGTGCCACTGATTTAGCAATCAGGGCAACATCATCAGCAAATGCCAGCTCTGAAGTACATACCTGTCTCATCTTCCAGTACCCCACTGAATACTTTCTTGTTCTCTCCTTACATGCCTTGATAACATTGTCCATGAGGAGTAGGAAAAGATAAGGTGACAGGATATCACCTTGTCTTACACCAGTGGTGGTCCTGAACACTTCTGACTTATGGTTTGCTGTCCTCACATAATTTCTGCAAGACATGTAGAAGCTCTGTATAGCATGAATCAGAGGTGCTGAAATGTTCTAACTTGCCAAACAGTCCCAAAGTTTGCTCCAGGGACCCTGTCAAAAGCCTTTTCCAGATCTATGAAACAAAGATGGATCTCACTCTTATACTCAAGAGCCTTTTCACTCAACTGTCTGAGTGTGAAGATTAGGTCTTGAGTACTTCGGTTTGCTCGAAATCCGCACTGGACCTCATCCAACTGGGGCTCAACAAGGCTCTGCTCTAGGATTCTAGAATAGATTTTACCAGGTACACTGAGAAGGGATATGCCTCTATTGTTTCCACATTGTCGATTGTCACCATTTTTGAAAATTGGTGTTATGATGGCAATCTCCCAATCCTTTGGTATGGTCTTGTTGCACCACGCTGCCTGTACGGCCTTAAGAGTAATAGGTCGCCTGATGCTCCCATGTACTTAACCATTTCTAGTGTTATACCATCATGCCCTGCTGCTTTGCCCATCTTGATTTTCTCCAGTGCTGCATTCAGTTCTTCCATCTTTATGTCATGTTCATCACCATTGGTTTCCTCTTCTGTGCTAGTGGTTATCATTTCTGATGCTTGACCTGGCTCACAATCAAGGAGTTCTGAGAAATATTCTTTCCATCTTTCCATTACTTCCTTCGGGGCAGTAAGCAATCTGCCTTGCTTGTCCTTTATAAATTTGAGAGGGCATTGTTTTTCCTTCCTCATGTTCTTTAGGGTCTTATAGAACAATTTCTGGTTTTCTTGCGCATCTTTTTCTAGCTTTTCTCCAAATTCTTCCCAGGACTTCTGTTTTGCTGCTAGCACCTTGTTCTTTGCTTCTGTTCTGAGTATCATATATTCTCTATATTTCTTTATTTGTCCTGCTGTGTTTTTAGCTCCTAAGTATTGTTTCCATGCCATTTTCTTCTCTCTTATTTTCTCTTTGACTTCCTCTGTCCACCAAGGTGTCCTTTTTCTCTTGTTCCCAAGTCGGACTTCATCACATGCTTCTGCAGCAGCTGTCTTTATGATGTCCTTGAATTTCTTCTTGTTCCTCTTACTTGTTCGTCCTGAAAGGACGGTGGTTGCGTTGTGTCTGTTTAAACCGGAGCTGCGATATCTGCGCCTTTCGGCTGACACATCCGACTTCAGCATGGCATTTTTTGGGACCGGATTTGCCTTCCCTCTTCGACCCCTACTCTCTCAGCCAGACTGCAGTGATGCAGCCTGTTTCCAGGACCACCACGTGGAGCGTCCTTGAATTTAAGCTAAAGGGTTTGCAAGTCATCAGGTTGTTCTTCTGTGTTTCTCACCGCTGTAGCAATAAGCCCCTGATATCTGGTCTTAATTTCTGGCTCTCTCAGCTTGTAGGTCTTAATGCTCATTTCTCCCGTTTGTTTACTCGGTTTCTTGCGTGATGTTGGGCAGTTCCTAGGCTGAGCAACTCTTTCAGTTGAAAGCACTGTGAAAATTCACCTCGCGCCAAGAAGACAACCAGACGTTGTCAGAGTTATGACTAAAATCAGCTTTCATTTATTGGACCGGACCCTTGTTTGAGCGTCTTGAGGACTTACAGCGCAGGAAAACTCTACTATTTTAACACGGAAAACCGGAATCTGAGGGAACTGAAACACAAGTCAAAGTGGGAACTTATCGTTAAAGTAGCAACACCCCAGACCAAGTGTAAGAGGCCTCTACAAGTGCCTTTATTTCTCTGAGCCAGCAGTCTGTGAGCCTAAAGATTGGCGTAAGTTGTACATTTTGAATTCTATATTTTTTTTCATTTTTAACATGTGATCTAATATGTATATATTGACATGTGAATATTAATATGTGAAAATGGCTAGTGGAGGTCAAAGTCATTTGAGGCTGGCAACCTCAGCATATAGAATGATGATTTCATGAACCACCACTGCCAGGACTGGTGACTACTTTATTGCAAGTTTCTTATAAAGAACCACAAGCAGAGGTAATCCCAAGTTCCATTTGGAGCAAGGAGGGAATGATGAAAGAAATAATGTACATACTTGTTATATTATTAACCTTTTCAACCAATGTAAATGTAAAACATTTTCACTCTAAATGTAATGAAAGTTTCGACCTTTTCAACCAGTGTAAATTTAAAACATATTTACTCTAACTGTAATGAAAGTTTACAACCTTTTCACCCGATATAAATGTAAACATATTCAAACTATATTGTTATTATTTTCCACTAAAGTTAAATATAAGACCATTCATTTTAAATGTAAAGATAGACTTTTGCCCAATGGGATTAATATTAATTCTCAGCGAGGGTAAAAGTTCTGATGTAGATGGGATGGGATTGTCGAATGGAAAGAGTATGTGTCGGGAAACTCAATACTCAGAGGGTATTCGTTTCTCTTATTTTGTCATACTAGTTGGTGGTACCAGTTGAGGGTGCTATTTCTGAAACAAGTGAGGGTATAAGTGGCCTGAAGTCGAGGCTAGACACCATCATCAGACGGGTATTAGAGACGCGGGACAAGCTTTGCAGTTACTCCCTGATTCTACTTGGAACGTGCTGCAACTCTTAATTTTACCAGGGACGCGAGCGATCCAGTAACCTATCTGCGAAGAACCAAAACACCAGCGGGAGCAGAAACCCCAGCAGCTAAGTGTACAATTAAAAGTTGCCAAGTGAAACTTCCCCTTAAATTAATCCCCATTAACATCATATGATAATGACCGATTTTTGTTAAAGAAATATTCAATTTTTACCAACTATTAAAACCTAACTGATTATTAAATTTGTTACTTATATCTATCCAAATTTAAAGTTGATTTAATAATTCTGAATGTGTTTTATCCGTATGTTTCAGACAATTTCTTTAATACACTTAAACAGAGCTATACAATAATAATAAGAGGAATTAGCTGAATTAACTCAGCTGGGGGCTTGAACAGCTAACGAATTATACGATAACCCTATCCTTTACACAAGTTGGCGGCAGATACTAGAGTTAACGTGCTCAGCAACTGCAGCATTGTTCTCGCTTTTCTGAATACCTTGTGAACACTCCCTGGAGGTAGAATCATCATTATCCTTCTATCTACAACTCTGCCAAGAGTAATCTTGTGCGAAGGTGGATGCCTTTGAAGAGCCACATTTGTTACTCTTGGGTTTTGACCAATGTTGGACCACTTCTGTAGAGCTAAGGGGAGGTAAACCGTTACATATCTGACAAGTTGAATAACTTTAGAATCATCATTGTCTCCTTCTTCGTTCCTAATGAAGCATTAAGCCCCCTTTGCAGATGGTCCCTTTGCAGATGGTCCCTTTGCAGATGGTCCCTTTGCACGAAACCTTCACCAAAGCACAAATTCATTCAGATGTGTTTTCTGTAGCAATTTTTTTTAACATGATGAGGTTGCCAGGTCATTGCATAACCTCATATTAGTCGCTCTTCACGATTTGCCTGTTGGGCCAATACTCTTGTTTCTTTTTTCTCTTCAAAGAATCTCGGTAAACACAATGGGCGCTGAATGAATTGCTAATACATAATTCATCTCGGACTACATCGTCACGTAAATTCCTTCTCTAGTCCAGAATTTCCATTTGTGGAGATCTATATTCATTAATTCATTCATTACCTTTCAGCTCTCGGTGGAGCATAGGCCTTCAATAAATACGTGCCAAGCCTCTCTGTCTTGTACTATCTGCACAAGGTCTTTCCATATAATTTTTGTTCTCTTCATTTCTACACCTAATTCGCTTCACCCTGTTTGGACATCTCATGACAATTGAGCTCAATAAAGGTAAGGATTCCGTTACACGCTCATTGAGGCATATTGGGAATATGGTGTTAGGCCCATATTTTCTTGACCGTCGGCACACTAGGGGTGACGTGGTCAGCATCACGCCGGCCGCCTTAACCGTCCCAGAGCTGTTCTGGTGTTTTTAATGTCTCACTTTATTTTTCTTATGCCTAGAATTCCAGAAATGACCTGCCTTGTAAAGCTCTAAGCAGGTTTTCTCAGTGTATGTCCTATCCAACTCTAGCCTATATAGATAACGATAATTATATGTAAATTTGTCTTCACCGAGATCTGAACCCAGAGGTTCTAGTGTTGTAGGCAAGCAGTGGTAATTTATCCAGCTCAATTGTCATGAGATGTCCAAACCACTTAATTTTCTGTCTCTCTATGTACTTAATGCAGAATGTAGTTCCTACAATTTTTCTTATGTCATCACCTCTCATGCAGTCTCTCCTGGTAACATTAATGGATTTTCTTAAGCGTCTCATCTCACAGGATGGGATTTTCCACTCCTGCGCTTTGGTCAGGAATCATGTTTGACACTGATAGCAAAGAGTTGGTAAGAACTTCCATGTTGATTTTAAATACTCTACTACTTCATCTCGACTGCAGCCTCTGGCTTTGGGTGACCCCAGATTAATCCTCTTCTTCACTTTAAGATTGAGTGTCCGGACGGCTTTTTTTTTTTTTCAAAAGTGCATTTTGTCCAGTTGTTTTTTCGGAAATTGAACATGACTTAGATTATGTCTATCTCAAACTCGAATTCCAAATTTATTATTTTCACAAACTCTAAACTCTACGGACATTCCTCAGTGTACTGTAATCTACACCCTGCCTTGATTAAAAAAATAAAATAAAATTCAGTAATCAAAGCAAGACAAATACGTGGTAGAGTTTTACACTGATTGGTTTGCACCGGCTCTTCCTTCCAAATAAATGTTAATTTTCCTTCCTGCGGGCATGGCTCGCCATTTCTCGTTATTGAATTGCACTTTTAACTATTAATTTTATAATAACCTTGAAGCATCTATCTGGCTTCCTATAAGGGCAAGATATTTGTTGAACCAAATAATTTAACGTAATAGGTTTGTTAATCAAAATGCGAAATTAGCCAGAGCACTTTAAACCTGTGTCTGGAAACTTTTTTGTGTGTCTGAGACGACCTTCTGCAAGTGTGTATTATTTATATCTCGATTTCTTTTATTATTTTTTTTTTACATTTCACTCTCTTTTTTCGTTTCTAGTTTTTTTTAATTTCTAGTCACCAGAACCAGTGGTTTCTAATGATATCATAATTCCCCCCCCCCCCCCTGTAAAGACGTTATTTCTTACTACACTGTAGTACACCACTGTAAAGTATCAGTCTGTCTGCTCTGTAAGGAAGAGTGGTGTGTTGTTGAGATCAGGCATGCTCCAGTCTACCCAGCTGTAAATGGGTAACTCACCCTAGTCCTGAGTTAGGGAAGGCAAAGGCTCCAGGGGAAGCAGGCCCTGAACTTGGTCACTTCAGCCGACGCAGGATGGTGTATGTATGAAGTAGAAGTGTAGAGTGTGATTACCGCGAATGGTGTGCTGTTCGTGTGCTGACCAATATAACCACTCACACTTGTCTACAAGGCACCAATGCAGACTGCTGGAATCTTAGTTTACTCAATTTATTCAGACGTACACACTGGGACATACGAGTACATCATGGTTCGTTGACATATCAATTTGTAGGTATACATAGCAGATCTGAAGTCATGACACATTCAGAAATAATGGCAGTACATCAAAGTTCAATGTCATGATACATTATGGCCACATCCCCCTATCTGACTAAACGCGTCAGTGAAGGGCGGATCGATAAATAACCAAAGTTACTTGACGTCCATAGTTTGTAGTATAGATTATGAAACCACGAAAGGGGGGGTTTCTAGCAGGATTGAGATCTCTCTGTCACTGTCCGATAATAAGATCAATAATCTGTTCTCTTGGCAGTGATCAAAACATATGATGACCGAAATCCAACATGGCTACCTCCCTGAGTTGTCGTTCACTCATGCATAGGGAGGAGAATATAAGCCAGAGTTAATTTGTAATGGGTATATAAAGGATTTCATAAATGTTTCCATACAGCTCTACGGTGATCAGGTTAATTTCACGTAGCCATAACCGCTGCAGGAAAATCTGTCATCTTCGTCGATACAAAACACGACACTAGCATAACGAAGCACCAAAAGTCAAGCTAGGCCTAACCGACGAGAGATCATCAAAATAGGAGCTGGGTTTACCTGGAGTCCGAATCATCTATATATACTGACATAAGGAGAGTCTCGAACACAAACTATCGTAGAGACACCATCTCCTTCAGAAGAAATACCACTTCGTAAGACATTTTTTCCTGACGAAAGGACCAGCTCTAGAAAAACGTACCCCGCCATTTGTAAGCAGTACATCGGAACTCATCACGACTTGTCAAGACAACTCATACTTCCGCTAGACCGGAATACAAGAATCTAGTCCCTCCTACCCATCCAAAATATACAATATAGGACTGATTCTACTTGTACTAATAATATGTAATACATATGAATTCAGGCCATAAACACAATAAGCAAATTAATATATTTTCTGGCCCTAAAAAATAAGTACAAACGCAAGCGCACTATCCTTGCGCCGGATCAATATCCAGAACGATTACTCCTATAATCAAAAGTGTGAATCAAACATGGATTATCTCGCTTTTACCATAAACAGCATTTTCATACACAAATGAATGCATGTCTATATTTTCCCATATCAAATAGCCATATCAATTTTTGTAAAATGTGCGTCAAAATATGCACGCAACAGATTACCACACCCCTCGGGAAAAAAAAAAATGGTACATTTTTTTTTTTTGAAATACATCTAGGGGCAACATACAATAGGCTCACAACGCACCAATAACAATGCGCAGATGATAAGCATAAGTTTTATGACCTTAGAGAAAGTACTTCTCTAAGTATAAATATTTCCAGAGAGGTGTCACCAACGCATACTACAATATTAGCAATGACACAATTTCCACATTAGTTTATACGCAAATTTCATCTAAGATATCTTAACATCATGATCATCAAAGACGAAAAACATTGAAAAATCAGCGGTGAATACATATCAATGAACCGCTAAGTAGTGTTACAATCAATATATGATATATTACATATGTGTACACATTTCAACATAGAAACAACTGTATCAAAGTTGTATAACAGTTATGAATCATGTGGGCATCTAGACAAAATATCTGCCATCACATTTTCTGACCCACGGATAGCTCGCACCGAAAAATGAAATGGCTGTAGAGCAATCGCGTATCGCGTTGATCTCGCGCTCTTCAGATTTTTACTCTGAATAGCCGTAAGAGCCTTCTGGTCAGTTTCCACAATGAAATGCGCGCCCAGAAGAAATCTTTGCAGTTTAAGGATTGACCAAACCATAGCCAATAATTCACGGTCTAGGACCGAGTAATTCTTCTCTGCGGCATTTAATTTCCGAGAAATATACATCACCGGATGCAGAGTTCCAGAGTACTCTTGCATTAGTGCAGCTCCAATCCCGGTGGATGAAGCGTCACTACGAAGAATAAATGTCTTATCCTTAGAAGGCAATACTAGGATAGGTGAAGTAGAAAACATAGTTTTAACCTTATCCAAAGAGGATTGACATTCTTGAGTCCAATGGACTACATTAGGAGACCCTTTCTTTAGCAAGGAAGAAAGAGGTGACATAATGGAGGACAGATTCGGGATGAATCGTCCATAAAATTGTATTAGACCTAAGAGACTTCGTACTTGCTTTTTAGTCTTAGGAATAGAAATGTTAAGTATCTTACTTGTATTATGGTCTTCTGTTTTTAGGAACCCATGACCAACACGGTGTCCTAAGAAAGATATTTCGCTAAAACCAATACATGCTTTCGATGGTTTCGCTGTCAGGTTATGCTCGCGTAAGATAGACAATAGTTCATTTATACCATTATAGTGATCGTTCCAAGTATCACTGAAAAGACAGATGTCATCAAGATACGCAATGACATCTGAGCGATGAGATAGGATTCGACGCATCATGCGTACAAATGTAGCAGGGGCGTTCATAAGACCGAAAGGCATGAAATTCCATTGGAATAGACCCCCTAGGCGTCGAAAAAGCAGTAAACGGTTTGGCGTGTTCGGATAGTGGAACTTGCCAATATCCCTTAGACAAATCGAGTTTAGTAAAGAAGTGAGAATTCGATAGTCTCGTAAGTAGCTCTTCTAGTAAAGGCATAGGTTCAGCATCGAATTTAGTCACTTGATTCAATTTGCGATAATCCACGCAAAGACGTATGTTATTGTCTTTTTTCCGTACTATAACCATCGGCGAAGAATATGCTGATGATGTGGATGGTTCTATAATTTTCGTTTACATCCGAGGAACGCGTATCCTCATCCTGTATTACAGACAGAGATGAGTACTGTCCATGTTGTATTGGAAAATCGTCCGTTCCCTGGATAACAGCTTGTAAATAATCAGGTCGTTCATGGAATTAGGTCCTATGACGTCTACAGGCAAAATACGAAGCCCATCTAACAGTATAGCGAGGAATAGTGATCACGCGGTATGTATTCTACATTCTGAAGCTCAGCCCGATGCATTACAATCTATTGTGAATCTCTATTTCCTCTTCGATTTTTTCCCTCTATTATTACCTTTTTCCTCTTATTTCTTTCCTAGCACACCAAAGAAAAGCTTCCTCTCAGTGCCTCAGGAATTGGTTCTGTACTACTTACCACTGACCTCTAAGTATCACAGTGAACAGTATATCGATGAGGGGCACTACCGACACTGCACCAAGTTAGAGCGTCACTCGAGCAAAGACGATTCGGCAGGGGTGCGAGGACCGGAACGGATAGGGGAATCAGCAGCAGAGTCTGTGGATGCACGCATCCGGAGAGGGTGCTTACGCGGACTCGGGAAGGCGGAGCATAATTTTAAGGGTCACTGAAACAAGTCGGCTCATGACGGCTAATAGGTTTGACGCAGGTTGCAGTGGGGCTTTGACGGGAGCCTGTGAAGGCGTGACCAATGACTGTGTGTATAACAAATATGGGTAGATCGCAACAATTACCTAAACAAACAACCAACCAAAAACAAAAGAGTGCACTTAAAAAAAAATAAACACACACAAACATGGTAAAAATTACAATTAACAAGTAGAAACATATAATACACAAAAAAACTTTTGTCAATAGGAGACAAACTCGGGTGGGTAAACGTGAGGGACGGTGGTTGGTATTAAAGGAGATATGTACTGGTATAAAAGCAAAAAAAAAAAAGGTTAAAAAAAATTAAACTAAATACCCAATAACGCTAAAAAACAAACTGAGTGACTAAGTAATCAAGAATACTCAAATCA
Organism: Oreohelix idahoensis; assembly: GCA_024509875.1. NCBI lineage: Eukaryota > Metazoa > Mollusca > Gastropoda > Stylommatophora > Oreohelicidae > Oreohelix > Oreohelix idahoensis. Next base: position 1,771 of record JAMPIV010010867.1, on the reverse strand, counting down.
AAAAATCAAAAAAAATTTATTATCTAAAAATCACCAAAACCCAAAAACTAAAACAAACAAAACAAAAAAAAACAAACAAACAAGAAATCTAAAACGCCATTATTAACAGCACTTCACAATAATACAAAATAACATCTAATCTCACACTCACAATCCAGACTAATTTATAATAAATTACAATAACGAACTATAAAATGAAAAAAATTATCAATCATAAATAAATATAATAAAAAAAAAACAAAAAGATATTAATACACCCTGAATCAACCGATCCGGGGGGAAAAAAAAACTAACAGTACATAATAACCAAACTTAAAAACTATAGAACTAAACACATATAAGAAATAACTTAAATAAAAATAAAAAATAACAAAAAAACAAAAAAAAAAAAAAAAAAAAAAAAAAAAAATTTTTTTTTATTGGGTATAATTCAACTAAAAATACATACATAAAAAACCATTTAATTAAAAAAACCCCCACCCCCCCCTCCCAAACGTATGTTAAAAAAAAATTGATCCATAATGGAAATTATCAGGACGCCCCTTTATAAAATAAGGTAAAAAAAAAATTGGCCGTGAGTAAAATAAAATTCTGGATGTAATAATAAATAAATAATCTAAAAAGTAATAAAAAAAAAACGTACGTATTATAATATCGTAAATCAAATATCTATTAAAACATGCGACTTAAAAATAAATAATAAACGTTTAATAATAATAAAAATAAAAAAAAATAAAAAAAATATAGTTATGCCATAAAAAAGGTAAAGGCTGTTCAAACCCGAAGAGGGACATATAATCGGTTCTGGCTGTGAGACCAGTTTCTATGTCAATAATAAAAAAAAAAAAATAATATAGCCAATTATAATAAAATCTTCGTAAATTTAAATGCAATTAAAAATAACAAACAAATTAAAAAAAAAAAAAAATAAAAAATGGACTATTACATATTAGGTTCTATTTACGCTTATAAAAAAAAAATATTGTAATCTGCCCCTACATTAATCTAAATATATGCAAACGCGAAAACCTAAAAAATGGGGGGGGGGGGGGGGGGGGGTAAACACAGATTAACTATAATAAATATTATATATAATTAGCAATAATAATAAATATAATTACAAACAATAATAAAAAAAAATTAAAAAATAAATTAATTAATATAATCAATAAAAAATACATTCATTTTAAATAATAAAATAAATCACCCCTAAAAAATTATAAAATCATAAAAAAAAAAAAATCTAAAAAAACAAAACCCCCCACATACACAATCTCCTAAACAATAATCTTCCACCAATTCTATAACTCACCAATCATCTCTTTAAATTTACCATATCAATCCACCTCATAAAAAAAAATAATCTTTCACTAAATCACTCTTCTACCTATCCTTTTACACTCCATCCATACCAATCATCCAATCACAAACTTAAAACCACCAACATCACCTCTCCACCCACTACCTCACCCCTAACCTTCCATTATTATCAAAAACAATTCAAACCCCCAACTCTCTTTATTCACTTTATATGTCCATAATAATTATCCTCCAAAACCCCATAATTCATTTCACCTCAAATACTACAATCACCCACACTACCCCACCTTATTCCTCCACCATCAACCCCCATCCCTACCTTCTTAAAATCACCATCCACTTATCCCTCTGTCTTATAATACCCCCACTACTTTTAAAACTTTATTACCCATAACATATAATATATTAACCTATCTACCCCCCCCAGACCACCCAACCACAACCCAAACAT
>JAMPIV010010866.1:0-27215 GCA_024509875.1 Oreohelix idahoensis | reverse complement strand
TTATAGTGAAGAGGGGTGTTGGTAGCTGTGCGGGGTTTATGAGTGGAGTGGAGGGTAAAATTGGGATTTGTTGGGGTTATTAGATTTGATGTTGTTGTGGGGGTGGGTGTTTTGGGTAGGGTATGGGGTTAAGAAATTTTGGGGGGTTGGGTGGGGGGTTTGGGGGGGTGGGGGGGGGGGGGGGGGGGGGGGGGGGGGGGGGGTAATATGTGTATTTATTTTTTTAGTTGTTTTATTGATTTGAATAAGTTTATATGTGATGATTAGTTTTTTGGTTTTGTATTGTGTAGTTATATAGTATAGGGATTATGTTATTTGAAATAATTTATGGTATTAGCAACACGTATATTTTTAAAGTAATATTAAGTATGATTATTTATTGATGAGATATGGTTTTAGTAATTGGATGATGTTTTCTGAAATTTTTTTTTATGTGGTGTTTTTAAATAATATTGTTTAAATAGTTATATTTTTTGTCTTTATATGTATTGTTAGAGGATAATAAAGTGCAACGAAAGAAACAAGCAAAGTGTCAATCGCTCGCTGTTTTCGAAGCATTGTTCGACACATACCGTCATACACACACTAGCCATCTCTAGTGCCTAGTCATACTTGAAGTTGACGAACCCTTGAATAAATAAAATACCAGAACATATCGTACATTTTACACTTTTCTCAAACCTTTGTTGTCTTTGATCTTTACAAAAAATCCCAAACAGGGCTTCTCCCCGCATAATGTGAAGATTAAATGAAGGTTGAAATACAAGTTTTAAACACTATTTTTATGTATAACAAAACACGTTTTCTTACGAGAGCGCCTGAAAGTCAGAATCAAGAGTACCGTAACATGCCGTATAATTAGCGCTTGGATGAAAAAGAACTATGGAAACTGTTTCGAAACAGCAGACTTAACAAGTAAATTAACTGAAACAATGAGACAATGAGTCGTGGACACCCTAGTATGCAGATTTACTTATTCTCGTTAGTACAAATCTTATGGTATTTCGTGTGACCACTGTTTTAAGAATTTTACACAGTCGTTTTCATTATGATGATATGCAAGGGGAACATGCTGACAGCTGCAGTAAAAGTGAAAAAAATTATAATAATAACAGTAATAATGACTTTACATTATATAAAACTATGAATAGGGTACAGTCAGCGACAATGATTCAACTCAAACCGAGCAGACCACCTAATAGTAGTAAGCTCTTTCAGTCCTGAAGGAATTATTTTTAAAAAAAATTTATGACTTTGTTTGATTTTTCCATACTATCTATGAACGCCATATGTAGCGCACGCTTGACACATGAGACAATGATACAGTGTGCCTTTTGCAAAACAGCGAAGCAGACGGGAACTGAAGCTGCTGTTCGAAGCAGGCTATGTGTCGAATCTGCGTGAGACAATGTGTCTCTGCAAAACAGAGTTTCGACACATTGTTTCGACACATAAACACAGTAGCCATCTCTAATCCTGAGTTCTCAGTCCCTATCTGGCTGTCTGCTTAGTTACAGCAGTGGTTTTCCCCATGTGGCAATTGAGTTTCACAAACTGTGAGATATGGGCTGGGGTCATCAATTGGTTGAGAACCACTGGTTCACCTAGTGCCCATAGAGCAGTATTTTAATTCTGGGGTCACTGTCAACAATGGTTTGAGAACCACCGGGTAATAGTTTCCTATGCTGCTTTAACATGGTGGGGTGTCATTGCTGCCAAGGTCTGAGAACCAATGATTTACATTCTTGCTTACTCGAGCAGTAAATCATTTGGAGGGTAATCATGGTCTCAAGGCTTGAGAACTGCTGACTTACATTTTGTCAGTCAAAGTGGTAAACTCATTAAATAGCTAAATAATTGCAAGCATTCTTAAAGTCCTGGTTCCTGTAGAAAATAACATTTATATAACTGATAATAAAATAGTTCTTCAATCATACAACGTGGTACATGCATAGGATTGTATTAAATACATGTAAAGAACAGTCCATGATGAAAAACACATTAATGTCGCTTATGTGACAAAGTGAGAAGAAGTGATTGAGAACACTTTTATCAAGTTTGTAGTCTTGACAGAGAACACAGAAGCCTTATAAGAAATAGAGAATAGAAGGACCACTAATACACTTCTGTTTTGCTTGGATCAATATGCAAATCCCAAAGTAACAACAATAATAAACATCAATTATTTAACTCTGTCTTATTTCTGCCAGGCTGTGAAATAAAGATCAGTGGTTAATTAGGTCTATGACCTCAGCAAACTCATACATTAGTTTGAGTGATCTGTAAATATGCAAATAACAATTATTGACACTGAAAATGGAAATGCATTTAAAACTTTGTTTAACAAAATGTTACTGCAATAATAAGATGTGGATAAACATATGATTATTCATGTTATAAAATCATCAGTATTATCTCTACTTACTTCGCTCAACTGAATTCACTACGGATGTTCGCAACAAGAAATGCCCACTTAGAGTCCGTCTGCTCCGAATGATGGTTAGCGTTCTAATGGCTTAAAATTCCCTCCAATATTTTGGTCGACTTCTTGGGTGGCATTGTTGCAAATTCATCTTGGTCACAGGGATATCAAGTTAACTTCATTTAAACTGGCCCAAGCATCCACTGGGTACCTGTTTGCAGCGACAGGCAGGGTTTTTGCCGCTTCCCTGATTTATGTCCAGTTCGTGACACAAAGGAACGACTTCCGGACTAGTCGTAGGACTGTGTTTCACCTTTCAAGTGGAAAGACTCATGCTGGCCAAGGGAATAATTTATTACCGTTGACCGTGAGAATCAGCTAGCGAAGACTGTGAAAGAGAGAGAGACTTTTTCATTATAAGAATGAAAAAGATATGTGAAGGGAATTTGTTTACAATCTAGCGAGAGATTTTTTTAATGGAATAAAATAATAGACAGAAGAAAAAGTCGGTGAGAAGTCGTTACACGACAGCAGTATCCCTTGATCGTTGAAGTTCATTTTTGATCTCTTCTATTTTCTTGCAGCAGTACAAAATATCGAAATTTCTTGTCTGAAGTAAATTGTATAAAACATCTGTATATGCAAATAATCTTGAAAATACTTGAAGTAGGAAAATTGTATTTAGGCTCCTCAAGAAAGACAAAAAGCCTTGCCATTAAACCACTGTGTCAGCATTCCATTCTAAAGAACAATCAATGACATTTTCAAAAAAGTCAATAAGCTCTAACCATTGATCGTTCACTGTATGTACTAATCTGGAAGTGAAGTTCCACCTGGTAGGTGCTACAGTTGGCAACTTCTTAGAAAGAAATTCTTGAAGAGCTATTGTTCTCTTATACGATTTTCAGAAAAATGCAGAAAGACCATTGAGAGTTATAAAAAAAAATATCGCAGTCTTTGATATTCATCAAACTTTGTTGCAAGACGAGGTTCAATGCATGGGCACAGCAATAAGTAAAGAGTGCTTTTGGGTAAACATCAATAACCTTTATTTGTAAGCCATCCAAATGACCTGCCACCACAGACGCTCCATCATAAGAGTTATAAAAAAAAATATTGCAGTCTTTGATATTCATCAAACTTTGTTGCAAGACGAGGTTCAATGCATGTGCACAGCAATGAGTAAAGAGTGCTTTTGGGTAAACATCAATAACCTTTTTTTTTGTAAGCCATCCAAATGACCTGCCATCACAGACGCTCCATCATAAGTTTGCCCAACTAACTTATCTTTAAGTCTGTATTCTTGTACCGTGCTAACTACATGTTTAAACAAACCTTCTGAGGTTCTATCCTGACTAACGTCGGTAAGCCCGACAAACCTTTCATAAACAACACCATCTAATACATATCTTAAGACGGTTGACAGCTGTGATTTGCACGTGATATCACAACTCTCATCCAGAAGTATAGCAGCAAAGTTTGAAACGTGGACTTCCTTCTTTATTTCATCAATGAGGACTTCAGAGATAGCCTGAATGAGATCATTTTGCACAGCCGGAGAGCTTCCGCGGAAAACTGTAGAGCTCTGTAGGTGATGTTCCAAAAGAGGGTCATATTGCTGAAGTGCATCCAGAAACTCTAAATAGTTGCCTCTGTTGAAAAAGTCATTACATTCGTCATGTCCTCGGAAAGGAAGCTCCTGTTTACCAAGGAAGCATACCGCATCAATCAGACGTTTCAAGATATCTCGATTCTTTTTTACAAGTTCATTATGTTGGCTGATACTTTTATCGAGCTGATCATTAAGCAAGACGTCCACTCTTTGTCGGCCAAACATTTTCAGCTGAAAAAAAACATTGGACATGGCTTTTAGTCTTTTCGCGTCTCTGTGCAGCTGTACTTAAGTAGTTAAGATCATCAAAACCATTTCTACTCCCTACGTTGCCTTCTAAGAAAATAAAAAACAAGGCCAACAGAACAATTTATTCCTCTTTTCACAACCAGTTAACCAATCCACCGACTTGTAATGAGCTGTTGAAAAATGGCGTGTGTATACTTCTGTCTTAGTTTTATGTACTTTTTTTAAGAGTGGTAACTCAGGACACGGTTTACCGTTACTCACAATTGATAGTTTTTCACTAAAACTTAGTGAACAAAACTTCTTTTTAGCGATGTCGTCCAACACTTGCATTTTGGGTATATGTCAATTATCTCCGAAATACTAATTAACTTACAACTTGAAACTCACTGTCACTGTAATAATCTGCACTCCCGGCAACTAACGAAAATTAATCAAAAAAAACACTGGACTTTTACACAGCCGATTTTTACAACTCGAAAGCTGCAAGACGACCGCACGCATGTTCGTATTGTATTGACGTATCTGGCCATGACCCCGATCCACACAAACCAGTCTTCAAACGTGAAACCGAAAGGTACAGCACGCATTGTGACGGAATTACCCGAGAAACTTCGGGCGATTGCTACCAACCAATAAAAACTGCACTATAAAACGCGTCTGGGAAACTGAAACTGGAGATACACGTAGATTCTATGCGGGAAAATCCGTTATCCTGATGCGTGCGGTCCGAAAGCAGAACATTAGAAGAGAAATATTTTATAGAATAATAAATTAAATTTTTATTTTCCTTCGGGCATAGGTGTGCGCAGCACGCACAGCACACAAAGAGAATACGCCACTGGAAACCAGATCAGATCTAGTGTTGTACGGTCACAAAGAAGTCTGCCCGTAATCGATATTATTTGTCGTCCAGCGTGCTTACACATTGTATGTCTGTCTGTTGATATTTCCTTTGTAGTGCAATATGATAGACTATTCTCTGTCCAGCTGTTCAGTCTTTTATTGTAGTACAGTATGTTGGACTATTGTCTGTCTAGCTGTTCAGTCTTCCATTGTAGTGCAATATGATGGACTATTCTTTGTCCAGCTGTTCAGTCTTTCATTGTAGTACAGATTGATAGACTATTGTCTGTCTAGCTGTTCAGTATTATTGTAGTACAGTATGATGGAATATTGTCTGTTTAGTTGTTCAGTCTTCCATTGTATATAGTACAGTATGGCAGACTATTGTATGTCTAGCTATTCAGTCTTTCATTACAGTATTATAGACTATTGTCTGTCTAGTTGGTCAGTCTTCCATTTTAGTACAATATGATAGTCTATTGTCTGTCTATCTATTGACATTTCCTTTGTGGTACAGTATGATAGACTATTGTCTGTCTAGCTGTGCAGTCTTTCATTGTGGTACGGCACCTATGTCCCAGTCTTGACATATGGATGCGAGTCGTGGGCAATGACTACAACCCACAAAAGCCAGATCCAAACCTCAGAAATGAGGTATCTGAGGAAAGTGGTTGAAGTAACAAGAAGAGACATGGTCCGCAACCAGACGATCCGTCAAGGCCTAAAATCCCATCCGCTGCAGACCCAAATAGAACAGTCCCAACTAAGATGGTTTGGCCATGTCTGCAGAATGGGAGAAGACCGGCTACCACGACAAGCACGGGAAACAAAGAGCCAGGGATCCAGACCTCCAGGACGACCCAGAGTCCGCTGGGAGGACAACATTAGACAATCTTTGAAAAACCGAGGACTAGAATGGAACCAGGCCAGGAAGAAGACAGCTGATAGAATGGTCTGGCGCTCTCTCTTCCAAACCTCTACACCTCACGGTAGAAGGGGAACGACTAAGTAAGTAAGTATAATAGACTATTGTCTGTATATATGTTGACGCTCCCTTTCTGGTACAGTATAAAAGACTATTGTCTGTCTAGCTGTTCATGCTTCCTTTGCGATACAATATTATAGAAAACTGTCTGTCTATCTCTTGATGCCTTCATTGCACTTATAAAGTTCTCACTTTCTTGTCCATTTACCTTCAACCTTTCTTTCAACCATACATTGATATTTCACTTTGCTCGTATAATTAAACGGTGACCACGAAGAGACAAAAATGGAATATGACTACTGTTCCCTGAGGCATGTCGTACAAGGAGACTAATCTGAGATTGAACTTTGGGCTGGCAACCTCACCACGTACAACAAACTGCCACATAAGCCACCGCTGCAAGAGTATGTGAATATAATATTTTCTTCAATCTTGATCTCTTTTATCATCTCTCTTTCCATTTATAGTTCTAGGAATAGAAATAACGAAAATATTAATGAGATAGAAGTGGTTAGAATAACACTAGCTCAGAGTGCTCTCTCTCTATCTTTCTCTCTCTCTCCCCTCCGCCTGACTCTTTCTCTTTCTAATGACAAACTGGCAAAGATTTTCTGTCACGTGTCTCTGGGCTTACGTGCATTTAATTAACTCTTTTGTCATCTCCACAAAGTCTATGTCGTACCCATGTTGAAGAATTGCTTTTCCGCTGATGGCGCTTTTTGTTGTTCCTTTTTCGTTTCAGCTTCTGATGTCCTTTTTTAGTGCTCAATCAATACCCGTTAGCTACCCAAGGAGCATAGGCCTTCAACACACACAAGCCAAGTCCTCCTGTCACATGCCATCAGCTCAAGTTCTTCTCCCGTTTTTCTCATCAGTTTCACCTCTGCCTCCAGCTCTCTTCTCCATGTGTTTATTGGTCTACCTCTGCCTCTCTATACCTGTGGATTCCAGAACAAGGACTGCCTTGTAATGCTAACAACAGGTTTCCTCAATGTGTGTCCTATCCATCGCCAGCGGTTTTTTTTTTTTTTTTTTGGTCAGAGGTAGACTGTGAGATATGGTGAAACGTCTGCTATCACCCAATTACAATTTGTGATAAATATAGGTGACATATGGATGCGAGTCGTGGGCAATGACTACAACCCACAAAAGCCAGATCCAAACCTCAGAAATGAGGTATCTGAGGAAAGTGGTTGAAGTAACAAGAAGAGACATGGTCCGCAACCAATCGATCCGTCAAGGCCTAAAATCCCATCCGCTGCAGACCCAAATAGAACAGTCCCAACTAAGATGGTTTGGCCATGTCTGCAGAATGGGAGAAGATCGGCTACCACGACAAGCATGGGAAACAAAGAGCCAGGGATCCAGACCTCCAGGACGACCCAGAGTCCGCTGGGAGGACAACATTAGACAATCTTTGAAGGACCGAGGACTAGAATGGAACCAGGCCAGGAAGAAGACAGCTGATAGAATGGTCTGGCGCTCTCTCTTCCAAACCTCTACACCTCACGGTAGAAGGGGAACGACTAAGTAAGTAAGTAAGATAAATATAGGAGGATAAAACTGGATTAATACAGAGCTTAGAATATACTTGTACAAGGATATAACCGAATAAGAATATATTTGTATAAAACACTCCAAGATGCCGGGAACTATACTGTTCAAAAAAAGAAACGCATAGCTACTGAAGGCACACACATATCCATAATTTTGACATTCAATAACTTTTTTAATTTAATGAGTTAATTGTTCAAATTGCACACAAGGATACCTTAGGGTTCAACCAATCAATTGACAGTTGTTTTGCATCTGGGTCACGAGAGTTTTTTGGCGTACGGGCTTTCCCGTTAGTATGGTGTGTGGCCTCCTCTTGAATCGATCAGCGACTGGCATCTTCTGGGCATGGATGCGAACAGACGTCTGATGTGGGCCTGTGGGATGGCTGCCCACTCTTCCTGGATTGCTTGGAAGAGATCACGACGATTGGCTGGAGCAACGTCTCGGCGACAAACACTTCTATGCAGCTCATCCCACAGGTGCTCAATCGGACTCATGTCTGGAGACAGGGATGGCCAGGGAAGGGTGAGAATGTTGTTGGCAGTCAGGAACTGCGTGGTCAACCGTGCACAATGGGGTCTGGCGTTGTGCTGTTGAAACACAGACCTTTAGGCAGCCAAAAGTGGAAGGACATGGGGTCGAAGAATTTCATTGACGTATCGTTGCGCATTCAAGCCTCCTTCAATGTCCACCAATTGACTCCTTCCGTTGTAACTGATCATTCCCCACACCATTGCACCTCCACCACCGTGCGGCGGAGCTTCATCAACGCAATTTTGGGCACAACGTTCATTTCGCCTACGGTAGACCCTACGCCGTCTATCATGACACTGCAACAAAAAGAAAGATTCGTCACTAAACCAGACACGTCTCCATTGATTGTCAGCTGCCCTGTTGTGCCCAAAGTCCAGCGTCATGCAGTCTATTCCGGACAGTTTGATCAGACACATGACGTCCTGCAGGCAATGACTGGGCAGTTGAGGAAGCTGTTATAAACCTGTCTCTGAGGTGACGAAGCCGAATAAAGCGATCCTCCGCTGCTGTTGTCACTCTGGGTCGTCCACTGCGATGCCGGTCTTCAACTGAGCCAGTGGATTGGAACCTGTGCCAAAGTCGACTGATGGTACTCTGATGCACGTTTAGATGCCTGGCAACCTGACTTTGACTTTCGCCTGCATGCAGTCGGCCAATAGCAATGTTCCTTAAATTTATCGATAGAGACGCCATAAATGTCTACTTGAAAATGAACTGAATTTTTTTTTGGTAGTTATCCTTTTATAGGGTTTCAGTTGCGTAGTCAGTGAATAGTGTTCACACCAAATTTTGTTGCTTTCACGTGCGCGCAACATGAGCTGTGGTCAAAAATTGCGTCATAAACACTATTGACCACTGCGTTGTAACGATTACAAAAACGAACGCAATTCAGGTCAACACGTGCATTTGACACTGTAAAGAACATTTGAGGCTGGTTTTTATATACCCTAGCACCAATTTTTACTTACAAACTCATAAAAACACGCCCTCGGATAGCTATGCGTTTCTTTTTTTGAACAGTATATTTAGTTTTGTTTGGTTTTAAGGACCATCTTCGTTGCACACGGACGACGCCATCAGTGTTCCGATCTCCTCCCTTAGATCCCACAAGGAGGATCTCAGCACAGTGCACGAACTCCGTAGCACCGGCGAGAATACCAGCATGTGTATACAGGAATAACATATTCTATAAATATTGTTGTGGTGGGTAGGTTTCCTAATTTTTAAATTTTGCCAGGGCAGCGGCCGTATGGTCTACTCTTTACGATTTTCAACTGCCGAGGGATTTTTAACGTGCGCAACGTGCACACGGGACCTCCTATTTTTTTGCCCTTATCTGAGAAGGCTAGGCATCCGATCTCACTACCCAGAAGATGGGGGTATGCCATTATTAGGACCCACTGGTTCTTACAAAATGTCCATCAAATATATTCCCTGTACTGGGAACTGAACCCGGTACCTTTAGAATTAGAGGCGGGCGCCATATCTCTTCGGCACTCCGACCCCAATGCAGGGAATAAAATAAACTTTATAAAAAGACGCCATGTGCTTTTTGTTGTAACTAACGAAATCCATACCTTGAAATAACAGCAGAAAAGTGGATCGACGAAACATGATTAATCTTGCCTAGCCATCGTACAAGCCATTCGTAAAACCACAGAACTCCGTTGAATTATACACAATTCCGAAGGGCAAAATTGAACAGAAACGACAAGTGAAATGCAAACTTGTTATGTGCTCAAGTGATTTAAAAGAATAATTATCTGAAAGTACAAACATATTTAAAAAAAATAAATAATCGTGTCTTCTTTTCATGATAAGCACTAGAACATACTAACATGATGAGAAGTTATAAAAAAAAACACAAATATTTAGCGTGACAATTTTTGTTCTAAAATGTATTGTAGGCCAATACAAATAATTACAGGTAACCTACTGATTAGTGGAGGAGTTGCTGTAGCATAGTGGTTAGTGCACTGGCTTCCTTGCTCAGTGGTCTATGGTTCGATCTCCAGATGAGGTGGGATTTTTTTAGGCCACAAACGGCTCGTGGGTCGACCCAGCCCCAATTGGGTACCAGAGCAACTTCTGGGAAGGTTAAGGCGGCCGGCGTGATGCTGTCCACATGACCCCTAGTGTGCTGATGGTCAAGAAAATATGGTTCTGGCACCATATTCCCAATATGCCTCAATGGGCGTGTAACGGGATCCTTTACCTTTTTACTGTTTAGTGTGTGCGCTTTAGTAACAATAAAAAAAAAAAAACAACAACAACAACAGGAAAATAGTCTAAGATTAACATATACACGATACGTACATTGTACTGACACCTAGCCCATCCCGCTAGACATGTCCCCGTTGATTAAGTTATTTCAGCGTTAGTGGGAGCCGCGCTAGCGTAGTGGTTACAACACCGCTCTGGCGACCCGGTGATTCAGGATAAAACCCGGGCGACGGCATTTGAGGATTTTTCGTCGACCTGGAATTGGACTGGATTAACTCGAGACCTGGCGAGCACATTTGAAGGAGTGTCGTCGACCAGGGATTGGCGGCTCCTGAGCCGACCCAGCTCTAATGGGTACCTCCGAAATCGGCGAGTATCTGCCTGGATGGCGAGGGACACCTGTCTCTGTACAAGAAAAGGGATACTCACGTAAAATCAATCTCAGGTTAGACATTAATAATAACCTGAGATTTCGCCTCGAGTATTAGCGGGCGTACGAAAAAACAAAAAATTTCAGCGTTAGTTTATTTACCTACTTCCTGGTTCTATCTCTGTCACCTGTTGTCCGGGTTTATGTTTTTCATTCCTGCTGTTTGAAATTCGTTGGTTGCCCCGTTCGATGATTCGCTAATAGAAGTAGCAGTAAGCCATTACTAAATAGCCTCACCTGCTCTTCTATTCACGTCTACTGTTTATGTATTTATTTTTTTCACATGTTATTTATTTATTTATTTTTTTAAATTGCTTTTGCACAACTAAACTCTATATGTTTTTAAAATCTTTTTTCAGTTCTCAATGCCCTTGACCTTTCGCAGGAAGTCATTTCCACGCGGTAACGAAGTGATGTTATTGTAACATACTTTTGTATCTAAGATCTCCCAAGCAAAGAATAGTTGTCATAAGAGGTTTTGATGTTAATAAAAGTATAGGCTATCCTGGACAAATAGGTGTATCAGAGGATACCAGGATAGTGCCAGATAAGAGACTGGTCTTATAAGTAATACCCCCTTCTCTGAAAAGAGCAAGGGTGTATAGACATTCAAGGTGAGGTCAAGCTATGTAAGTTCCCAGAGTAACGAATGATGATGATAAAGTTCTCTGAGTCCCTATCCGCTACCTCTCAAGATCTCACCAAGATTAAAATGTATAGTATTGGTTGTTGAATTGACTCAATAGTTGTCTAGGGATAAATGTAATTCTACTAATACTTAATTCCAAAACAGAACTTTAACTGTAATAAACTTATAAGAAAGACTGTTGGAAAGTTTATATACAATTTAATTTTTCTGAACCACAATCTTTTTGGTCAGGAATTATCAAACTCAAGAAAATGCTTATTTACAAAATAAAATAAATATTTGGAAAATCTGTTCCATTTCTGTAAAGGGATCACTGGAATGTCTACACACACAGTTCCTGTTCCTAATATTGATACTGCTACCAATCCTACACTGTAAGGTCTGATACTGTCATCATACCACGGTGTTTAAGTTTTCTTGGGTGAATGAGTTTGGATGAACTAACATTGCCTTCTTAAAGGACTTAACTCTAGACTGTTGCTGTTGCTGTTCTGTCAATAGTAGTCAGGATCGCCAACTTTGTGACTCCTGGCTGAGAATATGAGGTCTAGCTCCAAGTGTATGAAGAGCCCTCAACTCCCACACGCTCTTCTTATCAATTGCATGCAGCCACGAGGTAAATTCGTGATATAACCCTCAGGTAAAAAAGTTCACACACACTCAAGCTGACTGGCCGTAGAAGGGTTCTTAGCCTGCTCTACCAGTCCAACCGGCAAAGGCTTGGTCATACAGTCTTTTAGGATACGTCAGCTCAGCGTGATTCTTATGAATTCAATGGCGGAAAACCACAAAAGTTTGTTACTATTTATAGCATTACACACGGCCAATCAGAGAAAAAGTCAAAAAGTTAATTTTTGAGACTAGTATTTATGAGATTCTAAGTGTGTCTGTATGATCTGACTAAATTTGAATATTTTATATTTTCGTTATTAGAGGACCGATTTTAATTATCAAAAGTGATAATCAAATGGCCAATTAATCACTATCGTTATATATAGTTTTCCATTAGTTATTCTTTTGCATTTCAATCTGGGTAATTTTTAAGTAATTAAATTGGGCCTTACCCTGATGTGAAAATATTACTTAATTAAATTTTTCTAAGTTAACATAATTTTATTATGAAGAAATCTTTATGTTTATGTGTTAAGCAATATCAGCGCTATAATTTGAGATATCCCTTTTATTCTAATTATCTTTAGTTATTAAGAAATAAATTATCTACGTTCGGTCAAAAACACAAAATAGGCATTATTTCCACGTCAACCAAAATTTTCTTATCACTATAAGAAAAGGAAACGATTTGATTGGTTGTTAATTTTGTACTATGCTCTTAGATAAATTTTGGGTGGGCGGTAACTTTTGACTTGTTTCCTAGACAATTTCAAATACACTAGAGAAATTGTTGGCGGTAAATTTGACTGGGCCCTCAGACAAATTTCAAATACTGTAGTTATTTATAGATTTAAAAATACGTTAACTAGTTTTTGAGCGGGGAATATTTGAGCGTGTTGTCATACAGATTCACTTCACTACATATCTCCACCGTTAGAAAAGCGTGAACCACTAGTGCAGCTTTCATATCTGTATTACAATCACGTTCAAATTATGTCAAATTGACTCTACTCTACCTTAGTATTATCCTGGTTTCCTGCAGGGGGGTCATTCAAAGTAGGCACTACTCAAGAAATTTGCCTCAGACCTCTGCAATCTAAGTATCTATTGCAGTTTGTGTTAATAAACAGCTGCAGGTGCTAATGCCTGTCACATGCTGATTATCAATCAATATTCACCATTACTCTTCTCTGCGTCTTTCCAATGACATGTCCAGAGGTTTTAGATGTTCCTCAAGGGTGCAACATTTATGAGGAGATCTATACATTTGGTGATAGCAGAGTTATGTAGGGGATCCAGTAATTTCCTCATCAGCCTGGATAAAACACTCGGAGTATTCTCAATCCAAAAAGCAACATGTGAATTCAATGTGCCCCTCCGATGTGATCACAGCCATCAATTGGTCTGAGCTCAGGCTTGAATGGAATCTGGAAGAACCCTTTACTATTATTCAAGTATGACTCAATAATCTGCCATTCAGATAGAGGCCATATTCACCAGCTGTTTCTCTCCGACTAACGTCACTGGCGAAATAATATATAATATGGGGAAATGAACTTTCCGGCACCAAGAATCAATTCTCCCTTTAGCATTGCTATGTAATATGTGATCTTAATCCAATGTCCGTACATTACTTCCAATGGACGGTATAGGGTCGGCCAACTGTCGCCGGTGCCCTTCATAATGCTATTTAATAGCCGTAGTGTGAAGCGAGCTGAACATTTTTACAATTGTCCAAACGACCACTCCCAACCTTTCTTCTGGGGTTTCACCGCAGTTTCAGTTTCAATGTTGGCAGATTAACCTCATTGCTATTTTTAGCCAGTTCCAATAATTTCGATCTACCGTGTGTCGGGTGAAACTGGTCTGTGTTTATTTTTACTCCTTGTGGCATACGTAGAGTTGCCATTGTAAATGTTTTATTGGAAGACTGTGTGTGAAAAGAGGTCTCCCTATCCACTGTGTCTACCTTAGCATATTTATTTTTATTTTCAGGCCTAGGTTTGCCACAATGCTTTTCTAGGACCTGAGTATTATTTTCCCAACTTGGGGAATTTACCTTGCTACATTGGTCACAAGAATGTATATACTGAGCAATGTCCTCGGCTACTTTTGGCCAATAATATCTTACAGATGTCCTTTGACATCTGGTGCCAATCTTCTGAAGTCCCCCGTCTGGTACAACACGCGATCTTTCCATAACCTTTTCCCTATATCTTCATGGCAGTACTAACTGTCCATATCCTTTGGATCCTGCTCAAGCTTTCCTGTAGAGCAGTCCTTCCTTCAAATAAAATTCTCCCTTTTTAGGGCGGGTTATGGCTGTTTGGCAATTTGCCAAAGCAAGGTTTTAAAGTTTTATCTTTTGCCTGGGCCTTTTTCATCATTTTGGGATGAATATTTAGTGGTGGTTCCTCCTCCTTACTAGGGGTCGACCTGACCTGGAGCGTTGCCATGATCACAGGTTTTATAGGGCTCCCTAGAAACACGTATCTCTTTCCTAACACCAGCGGGTAATTAGGTTCGTCACACACTGCTGCTCTAATCACTCCTTCCACATACCTAGTTTTGACATTTATCTGGGCTACGGGAAGTGTTATGGTGGCTGATCCCTTTAATGCCCCTTGTATCTCCACTTTTTCTGTGGTATACTGCTCAGGGTGCACCAGGGTTGCACTCACAACTGAGTCATATTCCAATCCTGAATCGTAAAAGCACTTGACTTTCGTACCATTACATACTACTTCTTCACAGATGGGGGGATGATGGAGATCTATCTGACTGTCTGTCAGTTTCTTCCTTCCCTTGTCCACTGTTATCATGCATGCAGCGTGATATGGAGGAACTTTCCTACCACATTCAATTGTATTATGGTTTCCCATACGGCAAATTTTACACCACTTATCACTATGGCGATAGGATCTTTTGTCCTGTACCTGAGGGTTTCTATCTCTAGGATCAAATCTAGGCCTATCATAACTTTGTTTAAATCTATGTGGTTGATCCCTATTATTATAATCATTTTGGTCTTGTGGGGTTCTATTACTTTCTGTTTGTTTCTTCTTAATACCAGCTACTTCTTTCTGTGCTGCCTGATATCTCTCAGCAACATTGAGAATCTCCCCCAATCTCTCGGCACCTTGTTCCATGAGAAATTTTCTCAAGTCTGGAGCCATGGACTCTCTTAACTGCTCCATCATGACCATTTCTTTCAGGTCTTGGGTTTTACCCAGAGCAGTCCATTTCTCAAAGTAGGTTTCTAGTCGTGCCGAGAATTGGTGGTATGTTTCTCCAGACAGCAGCTTAGTAGTTCTAAATTTCTTTCTATAAAATTCAGCATTCTTCTCATATCTAACTAACAATGCTTGTTTTAGGAGGTCATAATCTTCTTGATCTTCTCTACTTAATTTGGAGAAAACTTCATACAAAGTTCCCCTCAGCCCTTGGGATAATTTTAGACTCCACTTTTCTTTCTCTAGACCATAGTTAATAGCTAGTCTCTCATATCTATTTAGAAATGACTCAATGTCATCTTCTATCTCCACAAAGGAATCTAAATGAAAATTCATTGCTGAATTTGAGGCACCCTGACCAGCACTAGTGTCAGAGTTAGTTGGGCTGCTTCCATTATCGGTAATATGTCCTTGAAGTTCCATTTCTTTTAGTCTTAACTCGTGTTTTCGTTGCAAACGTTTTTCCTCGGCCTCCCTTTGCAATCTCCTTTCCTCTGCCTCCATCTGCAATTTCTTAGCCTCAGCCTCCATCTGCCTAGCCTCCTTTTCAGCCTCTAACTGTAACCTTTTGACTTCAACCTCCCTATCAGCCTCTAATCTTCTAGCCTCCCTATCAGCTTCTAATTGTAATATTTTCGCTTCATTATCTGCTTGTAATCTTCTCTCTGCTTCTAACCTCCTATCTTCTCTGTCTATAAATTTATCACATTCAGAAGTAACATACTGAATCATCGCGTCCCCACTCAGGCCAAAGTCCTTTGCCGCCTGTACTGTAGCAGATCTAAATTTTGCCAACTCTGCCATTCTCTTTCACTCGTACACAAATTATTAACAACTTATATTATCAATTGGCAAATACTAACTAATTTATTTAACTATAGCCAATGACAGCTCATCCAATTCACCACAAGTTGTTTAATTTTATGTTATTTATTATTCCCTACAGTGAGAGCCCCAGGGTATGGTGGAAAAAATAATCCCGGACGAGCCCCTAATATGTCATAAGAGGTTTTGATGTTAATAAAAGTATAGGCTATCCTGGACAAATAGGTGTATCAGAGGATACCAGGATATGCCAGATAAGAGACTGGTCTTATAAGTAATACCCCCTTCTCTGAAAAAAAAACAATGGTGTATAGACAATCAAGGTGAGGTCAAGCTATGTAAGTTCCCAGAGTAACGAATGATGATAAAGTTCTCTGAGTCCCCATCCGCTACCTCTCAAGATCTCACCAAGATTAAAATGTATAGTATTGGTTGTTGAATTGACTCAATAGTTGTCTAGGGATAAATGTAATATTTTACTAATACTTAATTCCAAAACAGAACTTTAACTGTAATAAACTTATAAGAAAGACTGTTGGAAAGTTTATATACAATTTAATTTTCCTGAACCACAATCTTTTTGGTCAGGATTTATCAAACTCAAGAAAATGTTTATTTACAAAATAAAATAAATATTTTGGAAAATCTGTTCCATTTCTGTGAAGGGGTCACTGGAATGTCTACACACACAGTTCCTGTTCCTAATATTGATACTGCTACCAATCCTACACTGTAAGGTCTGATACTGTCATCATACCACGGTGTTTAAGTTTTCTTGGGTGAATGAGTTTGGATGAACTAACATTGCCTTCTTAAAGGACTTAACTTTAGACTGTTGCTGTTGCTGTTCTGTCAATAGTAGTCAGGATCACCAACTTTGTGACTCCTGGCTGAGAATATGGGGTCTAGCTCCAAGTGTATGAAGAGCCCTCAACTCCCACACGCTCTTCTTATCAATTGCATGCAGCCACGAGGTAAATTCGTGATATAACCCTCAGGTAAATAAGCTCACACACACTCAAGCTGACTGGCCGTAGAAGGGTTCTTAGCCTGCTCTACCAGTCCAACCGGCAAAGGCTTGGTCATACAGTCTTTTAGGATACGTCAGCTCAGCGTGATTTTTATGATTTCAATGGCGGAAAACCTCAAAAGTGTGTTACTATTTATAGCATTACACACGGCCAATCAGAGAAAAAGTCAAAAAGTTAATTTTTGAGACTAGTATTTATGCGATTCTAAGTGTGTCTGTATGATCTGACTAAATTTGAATATTTTATATTTTCGTTATTAGAGGACCGATTTTAATTATCAAAAGTGATAATCAAATGGCCAATTAATCTCTATCGTTATTTATAGTTTTCCCTTAGTTATTCCTTTGCATTTCAATCTGGGTAATTTTTAAGTAATTAAATTGGGCCTTACCCTGATGTGAAAATATTACTTAATTAAATTTTTCTAAGTTAATATAATTTTATTATGAGGGAATCTTTATGTTTATGTGTTAAGCAATATCAGCGCTATAATTTGAGATATCCCTTTTATTCTAATTATCTTTAGTTATTAAGAAATAAATTATCTACGTTCGGTCAAAAACACAAAATAGGCATTATTTCCACGTCAACCAAAATTTTCTTATCACTACAAGAAAAAGAAACGATTTGATTGGTTGTTAATTTTGTACTATGCTCTTAGATAAATTTTGGGTGGGCGGTAACTTTTGACTTGTTTCCTAGACAATTTCAAATATACTAGAGAAATTGTTGGCGGTAAATTTGACTGGGCCCTCAGACACATTTCAAATACTGTAGTTATTTATAGATTTAAAAATACGTTAACTAGTTTTTTGAGCGGGGAATGTTTGAGCGTTTTGTCATACAGATTCACTTCACTACAATAGCAAAACACATTCAAGTAATTTTAATTAGCAGGTGTGTGGCGAGAGGTTTTATTTTGGCTCTTGGATCAGTATAGTACTGAAAATTACAGAAATAGGATTTCTGCAGAAAATGGTGAAGTCCCAGTGTCTGAGAGGACTACTGGTATCACAAATTAGTTACGGCTGTGAATGATCTGATCTCGAAACAATAGTATAGAGGAGACCGACATAAAGCGCCACCTCTGCTGTGTAACCAATTGTGATATTAAACAAAGCAAGGAAACAGATTTTTACTTAACAATGATAAAATTGACAAGTCGTTCAAAATACAATTTCCTTATATTTTATTTAGTATATATACACTATCTACTCTTGTGCTGAAAGGTGAATGTTGCAAAAAAAAAAAAAAATGGAATGAAATGAATTGGTAAGTTTACATATGATTTACAAATATTTATATTTATAAATATTACAACACGTTTTCCAATTATAGGAACAAAAAATTATATCAGCGGTGCTGTTAATTAAGGATATAACGTTTATCAGCTATGCTGTTATTTACGTATAATTTATCCACTATGATCTTATTATTGTCTCTTGCTACGCTAATTCACGTTTTCTTCATTGACAGTTCTATGCTCACAATGCCGACAGAAATGGTACTAATGTGTACTCATCTCTCTTAAGTCTGTTCTTCTTTGTTTGGTTCACACCACCGGCAGAGTATCGTTCCTTTAGCCACCCAAGACTGAGGGGGACCAAAGATGTAGAGTCTGGTCAACCTCTATGCTCCTGCGGAGTTCCAGGCAGCGGGATTGACTCGAACATACGACCTCAGGTTTTTTGGGACACAATTAAACCTGTAACAAAGCAAAAATAGGGGCTAATTTCTGTCCTCAAGCCCACCTATTTCTAGTGTGAGTGAAATGAGCGTGTCTCCGATGTATGCATGTGGGATGAATGACAACATGGCTCAGTATGATTTAGCAATAGCGAGACAAGACAGGTGTCTACTTGCAAAACATTCTTTCTGATAAACTAATACATGGATACATTCAATAATATAGATTCAATACATGAATACATTTTATACATGAATACATCCCATAATATAAATCAATACATGAATAAATCCAATAATATGTACACCTAGGTGTGATACAACAATGTCCTTCCCCCTATACTATATCACGCCCTCTCTGACAATAGCTGGTAACATATATCCTAACAATATTGTTATGTTCTTATGATAGGAGTATATGAGACGAGGACTGGTTGGTGATATATCAGGTTGGAGTTATAGGAGACAATAGATTGGAGTTAGATGCGACAATAGAATGAGTCCTGACAAGGACTGTTTTGGTTATATTGCAGGTTATAGGAGACAATAGATTGAGTCCTAACAAGGACTGTTTTGGTTATATTTACAGTTTGGAATTATCAGAGACAATAGACTGAAGTTATAGACTGACAATAGATTGAAGTATAGGAGACAATAGGTTGAAGTATGAGTCCTATTAGTCTTCGTCTATTCAATCCTAATAGGAAATACAATCATTATACTTAATTCCCCCCAAGATACAATCAGTAACCTGATAGGTAGTATAAATGACACACAACAAATACCAACGGTTATCGTAAAAATATTTACCCTCCTAAGATTTTAAACTGGCCAGGTTTTGACGCGACTTAGTGAAGTAGGTTGCAGGTCGATGCCCTCAGGTAAGTTACCATAAATCAAGGTGACAGCTTCTCCCTCTTCAGTCTGTATCTCTGGCGTCAAGTTCGGGGTTGCGTGGTTAGCATAAAATCCGCCCGATTATATAGTCAAGTAACTACTTGAGGAAAGCTTTCGGTTGGTTCCTGGCGGAGCAAGTTGATTGGTTTCCTCCGGTTTTGTACCTGGTCTCATACAGCCTAATTTTATTCAGTTTTCATCGGCCATCTTGCGTGAACAAGATGGCCGTTAATTTATTCTGTCTCAGAGACTGGTGAACGTTGATCGTTGATTGGTTGAAGCAAATCTGTATCTCGACATAGTGATTAACAAAGTAGTGGGTTACACTTCGTTTCACGACATAGCCCCCTCCTTTCCTAGCTGTGACTTGTCATAGCTGACGTGTAAACCCCTGCTGTGGTTAATCCTTTTGCGTCTGTCCTTCCAGAGTACTAGGGTGTCGACTTAAAAAATCAGCTCCTACATTGTCTCTTCCCGGAATGTAATTCACGGTAAAGGAATAAGGCGCCAGAAGCAGACTCCACCTTAACAATCTCGAATTTACCTTTTTAGATGCAGCCAAGAATGTTAAAGGTTGGTGATCGCTTTGGACAATGAAGTGTGTCCCATACAGATAAGGTGAAAATTTGTTGATGGACCAAATTAGAGCTAAACATTCCTTCTCTATGGTCGAGTAGTTCAACTCAGCTGCATTCAGCTTCCTACTGGCGTAGGCGACTGGTAAAAGTTCCTCCGGCTGGGCTTTTGATTTCTGCAAGAGAGTTGCACCTATCCCTATACTGCTAGCGTCCGTCCTTAATACAAATTCCTGTGTGATATCGGGTAGTGTAAGGATTGGTTTGCTGGTGAGTTTTGCTTTTAGCTCTGTGTAAGCTTTTTCACAATCAGCATTCCATTTGATTTTGTCAGGCTGTCCTTTCTTCGTTAAGTTGGTTAATGGTGCACACAGAGAGTTAAAGAGGGGTATGTACTTCTGATAGAACCCACATAAAGACACGAATGATCTCACATCTTTCTTCGTTTGAGGTCTGGGTGCCTTCTTTAGCTTCTCTATATTCTTTGGGTCAGGAGACATATGACCTGTAGAAATAGTGTGACCTAAGAATTCCAACTCCTTACAACCGATATAGCACTTGGTTGGACGTGCAGTCAATCCAGTTTCTCTCAGTCTGTCGAACAACATGGAGAGCGCTACTATATGCTCTTCAAATGTGTTTGTTGCAACAAGAATGTTATCCATAAAGTTAGTGATATGGGGATTTTGTAGAGGTTCCAATAATTTCCTCATCATTCTTGAAAAGATACTTGGAGCATTTTTCAGCCCAAACGGGAGTACATTAAACTCGTAGTGTCCGTCTGATGTACTGAATGCCAGCATTCTCCTAACTTCTGGTTTCACTGGTATTTGGTAGTATCCCTTGCTTAGATCTACCTTCGATAAATACCTAGCCTTACTCAGTGTAGAGAACAGCTGGTTGGTGTCAGGTAATGGGTCCACCTGAGATTCTGTGATCGCATTAAGCTTCCGGTAGTCAATACATAACCTGTGTTCACCACTCGGTTTTCTCAATAGCACCACACTTGAGCTATAGGGAGAGTCTGACTTCGAGATAATTTTCTCCTTCAACAGATAATCAACTTCCTCCCTTAGTGCTTGGGCTTTCGCATAGGGTATAGGGTATGTTCTCATGCATACTGGGGTAGGGTCGGTAACCTTCATGTCGTACTCTAACAGATTCGTACGACCTGGTTTATCTATGAGCACATCAGCATGGGTTTCCAACACTTTCTGAATCCTCTTCTTCTGCTCTGGAGTTAAATGTTCACTAATATTTACTTGAACATAATCCTCTGTAGTTGTGAGTGGATACTCCATAGAGTGAAGTGGTTCACCGTGCATTTCTGTTGCAATGGCTAGGGTCATAATATGTGCAACTTCTGATGATTCCTTGTCATAGTATTTTTTAAGAAGATTGACATGATATACCTTCTCCTTTCCTTTCTTGTCAATCTTATAATTGGTCCTGGAAAGTTTCTCCAGTATGACATAGGGTCCCTGCCATCCAATCTGCAATTTATTATTGCTGCTTGGCAACTGTAATAACACCTTTTCACCCACCTCCAGTTCCCTATCCTTTGCTTTTTTGTTGTAGTACGCAGCATGCTTCCTCCTGGCCTGTCTTAAGTTATCATTGGCCAGTTTCCAACCTGCTTTCAATCGAGATGTCAACTCGTTGACGTACTGGTATGCGGAAGTCACTGTTTCCTCTGCCTTTTCATCAGTCCATGTCCGCAGCAATGCTTCCAGTGGACCTTTTATTGGTCTTCCAAACAACAATGTAGCTGGAGCTAATCCAGTTGAGTTGTGGGGTACTTCCCTATATGCAAATAGTGCAGCGGGTAAGTATGTATCCCAAGTATCAGGTTTTTCACTCGCCAGCTTTCTAAGGATTGAAATTAGCGTACCATTGAACCGCTCTACTTGACCGTTCCCTTGGGCATGGTAGGGACTACAATGATAGTGCCTGGCTTGAAATATCCTGAATACTTCTTGTGTTAGCTTTCCCTTAAACTGAGACCCATTGTCAGTCAATATCTGATGCGGGAAACCTAATCGGGTAAATATTGTCAACAGGGCCTCTGCCACGTGCTTTGAATCTATAGCTGACATGGCCACTGCTTCTCCCCACATAGAGCAAGTATCAACCAAGGTTAAGATGTAAGCATTTCTCTTCTTGGTCCTAGTGAGGGGTCCAACAACATCTACTGCAACACGTTCAAAAGGGGTTCCCATAATAGGCATTTCTCCCAGTGTTGCTGGTGCAGTCCTATGCTTAGGAGCTACTCTTTGGCATTCTGGACAGGATCTTACATATCTTTTTATGTCCTCTGTAATTCCTGGCCAGAAGTAGTGACAGGCTATCCTTTGTCCAGTGGCCCCTATTCCCATATGTCCACTGAAGGGTATAGCATGTCCTAGCGTCATAACCTTCTCCCTGTAAGATTTTGGCACTACAAGCTGTCCATGCCCTTTAGGTCCTGTTCCAGCTTTTCTGTATAGTAGGCCATTCTTCATATACAAGTCTCCTTTCTCTGGAGGGTTATGTGCTTTAGGCAATTTGCCAAAACAAGGCTTCAGTGTGCTATCTGCTGCCTGAGCCTTTTTCATCTCTTCTGGATGAGTATTGATAGGATTCTCCTCCATTTTCCTGGAGCTTTCCCTGGTCTGGACTGTTGCCATAACTACAGGTTTTATAGGTTCTCCAAGGAAAACATACCTACACCCCAAAATCAAAGGGTAAATAGGGTCGTCCATCACTGCTGCTTTGATTTCTCCTTCCACATAGCGAGATCTTATGTTGATTCGAGCTATGGGTAGTGTCATGGTTCTTGCTCCCTTGATCGGTCCTCTGATTTCCACTGTTTCTGTGGTTATCTGGTCAGGACTCACTAGAGAAGAGCACACAACTGAATCAAAGTCCAATCCTGTGTCATATAAACACAGTACTTGAGTGCCATTCACGGTCACTTCCTCACAGACAGGGGGATGATGGAAGTCCTTCTGACTTACTGCCAGTTCATTCCTTCCCTGATTCCCTGTTGTAAGACATGCAGCATGATGAGGAGGATTCTTCCTTCTGCAGTCCGCAGTATTGTGGTTACTCATTAGACAAGTTTTACACCACTTTCCTTCCTTCCGGTAAGGTGTCTTATCCGATCTTAGAGGGTTTTTGTCCTTTTGGTCAAATCTTTGTTTGTTCCTTGTGGTATGGTCCTTTTGTTCATATTTGGTATAGTTTTGTGATGATTTGAAGTTTTCACCCTGCTTCTTCTTATTTCCTAATAATTCTGCCTGAGCTGCTTGATATCTCTCAGCAACAGTTACAATATCTTCCAATCTCTCTGCTCCTTGTTCCATGATAAACTTCCTCATTTCTTGAGGCATGGACTCTTTCACTTGCTCCATCATTATCATTTCTTTCAGATCCTGACACTTTCCTAAACTACTCCATTTTTCCAAATAGGTTTCCAGTCTAGCAGAGAATTGGTGATAGTTTTCTCCTGGAAGAAGTTTAGCTGTTCGGAATTTCTTTCTATATGATTCTGAGTTCTTTTCATATCTCACAAGCAGTGCCTGCTTCAGGATTTCATAATCTTCCTGGTCATCTCTTGAGAGCTTCAAATACACATCGTAGGCCACACCTCTCAATCCCTGAGATAGTTTAAGACTCCATTTTTCTTTCACTAAGCCATAGGTAGTGGCTAGTCTTTCGTATCTATCCAGGTACGACTCAATGGCGTCTTCTTTCTCAACAAATGATTCCAGATGAAAATTCATGGCCCCACTTGAGGTGCTCTGGCTGGAGCTACTCTCAGAGTGAGGTGAGCTACCACCATTATTGCCAGTATTTGCCTGAATTTCAAGCTCTTTTAATCTCAACTGATGGTCTCTCTCTGCTTGTAATTTCCTTTCCTCAGCTTCTAACCTTTTAGTTTCTCTTTCAGCTTCCAGTCTTTTGTCTTCTCTCTCAGCTTCCAGTCTTTTGTCTTCTCTCTCAGCTTCCAGTCTTTTGTCTTCTCTCTCAGCTTGCAACCTCCTTTCTTCAGCCTCAAATTTCTTTGCTTCTCTATCAGCCTCTAATTTCTTTGCTTCAGTCTCTAATTGCAACTTTCTTTCTTCCCTATCCATGTGTTTGTCCACTTCTGTTGTGACATACTGAGTGAGAGCATCACCTGTCAAATTTAATTCCTTACCCATCTGCATGATCGCAGTTCTGAACTTCACTAGATCAGCCATGGCGTTGCTTAGAGAGGGTATGTAAATTTACTATAACCAAATTATTGTAATTAAACTTAATTAATTTAAATGAAAAAAAAATTTCCGTGCAACTTTGTAAGCATCAACTATTTACTGAGTACTAAATGGTACTCCTCCTAAGAAAATATTGTTTTAAAAATCCTAAAATAGAATTTTTTTTCAAAAAATAAAATTTATTTTCTTATGTTACCTATGGATGGCACAAGATAGAGTGTAGATAGATGAATAGACTAAGTATGGCTCAAGATATACAGAAATATCCCAGGAACGAGCCCCCAGTGTGGCGAGAGGTTTTATTTTGGCTCTTGGATCAGTATAGTACTGAAAATTACAGAAATAGGATTTCTGCAGAAAATGGTGAAGTCCCAGTGTCTGAGAGGACTACTGGTATCACAAATTAGTTACGGCTGTGAATGATCTGATCTCGAAACAATAGTATAGAGGAGACCGACATAAAGCGCCACCTCTGCTGTGTAACCAATTGTGATATTAAACAAAGCAAGGAAACAGATTTTTACTTAACAATGATAAAATTGACAAGTCGTTCAAAATACAATTTCCTTATATTTTATTTAGTATATATACACTATCTACTCTTGTGCTGAAAGGTGAATGTTGCAAAAAAAAAAAAGGAATGAAATGAATTGGTAAGTTTACATATGATTTACAAATATTTATATTTATAAATATTACAACACGTTTTCCAATTATAGGAACAAAAAATTATATCAGCGGTGCTGTTAATTAAGGATATAACGTTTATCAGCTATGCTGTTATTTACGTATAATTTATCCACTATGATCTTATTATTGTCTCTTGCTACGCTAATTCACGTTTTCTTCATTGACAGTTCTATGCTCACAATGCCGACAGAAATGGTACTAATGTGTACTCATCTCTCTTAAGTCTGTTCTTCTTTGTTTGGTTCACACCACCAGCAGAGTATCGTTCCTTTAGCCCACCCAAGACTGAGGGGGACCAAAGATGTAGAGTCTGGTCAACCTCTATGCTCCTGCGGAGTTCCAGGCAGCGGGATTGACTCGAACATACGACCTCAGGTTTTTTTGGACACAATTAAACCTGTAACAAAGCAAAAATAGGGGCTAATTTCTGTCCTCAAGCCCACCTATTTCTAGTGTGAGTGAAATGAGCGTGTCTCCGATGTATGCATGTGGGATGAATGACAACATGGCTCAGTATGATTTAGCAATAGCGAGACAAGACAGGTGTCTACTTGCAAAACATTCTTTCTGATAAACTAATACATGGATACATTCAATAATATAGATTCAATACATGAATACATTTTATACATGAATACATCCCATAATATAAATCAATACATGAATAAATCCAATAATATGTACAACTAGGTGTGATACAACAATGTCCTTCCCCCTATACTATATCACGCCCTCTCTGACAATAGCTGGTAACATATATCCTAACAATATTGTTATGTTCTTATGATAGGAGTATATGAGACGAGGACTGGTTGGTGATATATCAGGTTGGAGTTATAGGAGACAATAGATTGGAGTTAGATGCGACAATAGAATGAGTCCTGACAAGGACTGTTTTGGTTATATTGCAGGTTATAGGAGACAATAGATTGAGTCCTAACAAGGACTGTTTTGGTTATATTTACAGTTTTTGGAATTATCAGAGACAATAGACTGAAGTTATAGACTGACAATAGATTGAAGTATAGGAGACAATAGGTTGAAGTATGAGTCCTATTAGTCTTCGTCTATTCAATCCTAATAGGAAATACAATCATTATACTTAATTCCCCTCAAGATACAATCAGTAACCTGATAGGTAGTATAAATGACACACCACAAATACCAACGGTTATCGTAAAAATATTTACCCTCCTAAGATTTTAAACTGGCCAGGTTTTGACGCGACTTAGTGAAGTAGGTTGCAGGTCGATGCCCTCAGGTAAGTTACCATAAATCAAGGTGACAGCTTCTCCCTCTTCAGTCTGTATCTCTGGCGTCAAGTTCGGGGTTGCGTGGTTAGCATAAAATCCGCCCGATTATATAGTCAAGTAACTACTTGAGGAAAGCTTTCGGTTGGTTCCTGGCGGAGCAAGTTGATTGGTTTCCTCCGGTTTTGTACCTGGTCTCATACAGCCTAATTTTATTCAGTTTTCATCGGCCATCTTGCGTGAACAAGATGGCCGTTAATTTATTCTGTCTCAGAGACTGGTGAACGTTGATCGTTGATTGGTTGAAGCAAATCTGTATCTCGACATAGTGATTAACAAAGTAGTGGGTTACACTTCGTTTTACGACAAGGTGACGGAATTAAGTTAATATAGCTGAATCTTGTCCTGGCAAAACGATCCTCTAATGGGATCATTCATTACTGTGGTGAGATGGTTCTCCAATGCACTGAACGCATTTGTGTTTTAAACCGACCCCAATTTTGAATGGCAACGTCGGGACTCAGTTACGCATCGTACAAAAACATGACTTTATTTATAATCAAGTGTTCAAATTAAAACCTTCCTGGTCACCTAATCCTAAATTTCTATGTCAAGAACTTCCCCAATGTATCGGTGTATTTCAACTTTTGTTTACTTTTGTGACCGACTCAATT
>JAMPIV010010865.1:0-27216 GCA_024509875.1 Oreohelix idahoensis | reverse complement strand
TATGCTCTTCAGAGGAATACCTCTGGCCAACGCGTGCACATGTCCACGCAAGTGAGGATAAATTGGTGTCCTCTGGCTGACTTAATTTTGAACGGACCAATGATGTCTATAGCCATTTTTCTGAAACGGCCGAATCGGAATATCTGCAGCCTGAATAAGACTTGACCTCTTGACAAATTTTGCAAGATCGGCAATAAATTCGGATGTCTTTATTCACGAATGGCCAAAAGAATGACGCAAGGACTCTAGTTTTAGTTCTGGAAAAACCCATGTGTCCCGCACACTGAGAATCGTGTGCATGCCGAAGAATTAAGGCTCTCATACACTTAGGCACAAGAATTTGCGAGTGCATAGACTTGTCCGAGTGTTGTACCATTCGTACCAATATACCATTCTTCATAGTGATATACGATTTGTGATTCGTATTTTGATTGGGATCCCCTTTCTTTGCAAGAAGGAAGTATTTCTTCAAAGAAGGATCCTCTTCTTGACGTTTAACAAACGAGTCATGGGAAATCACCAAGTGCTCGTCTTGGCTATCAACTTCATTACTATTATCAGATGAAGTTGGGGGATTAAGAGCTTGAG
Source organism: Oreohelix idahoensis (assembly GCA_024509875.1). Classification (NCBI taxonomy): domain Eukaryota; kingdom Metazoa; phylum Mollusca; class Gastropoda; order Stylommatophora; family Oreohelicidae; genus Oreohelix; species Oreohelix idahoensis. The sequence goes on along the minus strand of JAMPIV010010865.1, from coordinate 26,628 downwards.
CTCTTGTCACCACTGCATTGACCGTTTGAATGTTTTTTTTCTTCCCAACTAGAAATTTGTTGCGGGGTGCATTCCTTAACCCCATGAATACGACCGATTATAAGATCCGCAATAGGATTAGGAAGAAGACATGCATGGACATCTCCTGTGAAGAAAGGAGTGTCAATCCTAATAATAGCAGTAGGATAGCTTTCCATAGTACCACCAAATGTAACACATTTGATTGTTTTTCCCGTGGCACAGCAAGGATCTATCAGAGACTCCTTAACCCCGACGGTAGTACATCCCGAATCGAAAAGTACTGAGACTAGCCTATCATTTATTAGACCTTTATGTAAGATGAGAGATCCTCTCCCATCATGCGCAACTGTAGCAGGTAGAGCAGGAAGAGGGTGACCACAACTTAGCGTAGATACAGTTGATGAGTCAAACAATGTTAAGCATTGGGGGCATTCAGTTGCTCTCCCAAAATCGAAAGCACAACCAGTGATAGCCCTAGAGTTACCACTATCATTTACTGTATTACAGGCTCCATCAAACTCTTGTTGCGCAGAGTTTGCCTGTTGGTAAGGTCTTTTTTTGTTAAACCTAGGTCTACCTCGATTATCATTTCCCCTGTAATTATTTCGACTATCATTTCCCCTGTAATTGTTATCATATTGCCTATTGTAATCATCATTCCGGTTTGAATCCCGGTTTCTAAATTCACCATCGTCATAATCTTGACGTCGAGAATGATTACCTCGAAAATTTGAATAGTTATTATTTGGATAGCCTTTACGAAAGTGTCTCAAATTATTACCACTAAAATTACGAGAACTACCATCTTGTCTCCACTGCATAGACGAAGAACCATCATGTGTTGGATTACTCCGCTTCTGAGTGTAATTTTGATTACTTCCCCTATTCCAATTTTGTTGAGCACCCTGAAATTTTTTTCTGAAATTAGGGCCATATGGTGTTGCCGAAGCAGCTGGCAACCCTTCTTTCACTTTAGAATTGCTAACTGTAGCATGGGGATGTGCTGTGGCATACTGACAACAGTATTCCTCCATTTCTTTTAAGTTTTTAGGCTTACGCTCATGAAGGAATGCAAGAAAAGAATCATTAACAGATGACAAAACCTTATCTCGCAATAATAAGTCCATTAGACCTTCATATGTTTTCTCAATCTGAGACAACTCAACCCATCGTGTAAATGTACGACGTATCTTTGTAACAAAATCAGAGAAATCTACTCCATTTTCTGGCAACATTGTCCTAAAACGAAGACGATAGTCTTCTTGTTTTAATTGGTATTTCTTTAGTAATGCTGCCCTGACAACATCATAATTAGTCCTCTCATGTTCGTCTATTGTCATAAGAGTAGTCACTGTGTCACCTGTAAAAAATGGCATCAGTTGTTCAACATATTTTTCCTTTTTTATGTTATGCGTATCGCACAAAAATTGGAATCTATCTAGATAATCTGCTACGTCATCCTTTAAAGGATTGAAATGAGGCAATTTAATCCTACTAACAAACTCCTTTGTCGTACTCGAAGTTGTTTGCTGAGCACCCGTACTCGCCAATTTCAATTTCTCTAACTCCAAAATTGCGAGTTTTTCATCAAGTTCCATCTTCTGTTTTCTTTCCTCATGTTCCATTTTCCTAATTTCAGCCTCAGCAGCAGCTTGAAGTTTTTTTTCCTCTGCAGCAGCTTGAAGTTTTTTTTCCTCTGCAGCAGCTTGAAGTTTTTTGTCTTCCATTTCCATCTGGAATTTTCTTTCATCCGCTGCAGCTTGAGCTTTCCTCTCCTCAGCAGCAGCTTGAGCTTTTCTCTCCTCAGCCTCTCTTTGATACCTTCTTTCTTCAAGTTCTAATCTTCTATTCTCAGCTTCTAGCTTCTTTAGTTCAGCTTCTGCTTTCAATTTAATTTCCTCTTTTTGTTTCTTTTCTTCTGACTTTAATGCAATGGCGAATTGAGCAGATGAATATTCTTCCAATTCTTTACCAGACTTACCAAGGGTCAACCCTTGCTGGATGAAGAAATCCAATGTAGACATTCTGTCTAATGAGATCAGAAACCTGAAAAAAAATTAAATAAATTACCTTATCCCACTTCAATGGGAGACAAGTCTGAAATGCTAGACTTGTATACTCACTTCACTTTATTTTACTGTCTTAATCTTTGTAGATAACAAGTCTTTTATCAAAGAACTTGTATAAATATCTTATATAATATTATTTAACAAACTCTATATGAAGAGTCTACCTTATCAATAATATCAAAACATGACCAAGTATGTGTATGTAGACTGTGCATGACAGTAATGTAGTACAACCAAAAAAAAATACAAAGACAAAAATACAAAACAATACAAATGGCAACACTGTTTTAACCAAAAATGTGTAGAGAAATACACAAGAAAGGAGAGACCTACAGAATACAAACAAAACAAATCGACAATCAAAACTGAAAAACAGACAAAATATTACAAAAACAACGTTAAGTACAATTACATCACAGCTAACATCAATAGCGACCAATTGTCACTAGCAAATTTCCAAATTAAGAAAATTTGCACCTACAGACCGCTTACAGTAAGCCTCGATCAAGTGGCATATTTACCGTAAGACCCACCAACCGAAAAACCCGCAGAAAAATACACAAAACAGTAGAAGTGACATAAACATATAGCAATCAATTTCAATGTGTTGCAGAACAAGTTCAGTCACAGCTGAAACTAAAATAAATTTCTTGCTCCTTGCGAACACAGAAACGAAATGTCAAACGCGCACTGAACGTCAAATCCACTGTAACATAAAGTGGTATTCACGAACCAAAGTTACTATGACCTTCTCAAATTAGGGCTTGCACATTGAATGTTTACAATTTCACGTACTGTTTACAGACACTTGACCTCCAACAATGTAGCTTGAATACTCTGACCTAGAAAAGTCTGTTGTTGAATGAAACGTGTAACAACCCGCAGTACTGTTTACAATAGGAACCCGCCTTCTATGCAGTTATGGTCCACGTAGCAAATGCCTAGTAGTTCACTTCAGTACTTGTCTTGTTATGCTTTATGTAGCATTATAATATAAATGCTCGTACTGTTTATTTGTGTCAACCGTCGATGACCTATATCTGTCCTGTTGTAGCCAAAACTTGCAAATGTAGAATTAGCACTGTGTGTTACGGCTGTCCCGTGTGTAGCTTAGACCCACAGATCAGAAGTGTAATGTGTACTTGTCCTTCTTGTAACTTTCTCGACAAAACTGGAGACATCATACATGTAACAGCCAACCAGGAATGTAAATTTCTGGATCCATAAATGTCAACAATAATGTCAAATGCTCGCTCTGTTCTTTTTAAACCCACAGATCTGGTCCATCAGAAATGTAAGTTTCTAGGCCACATTGGCGACAAGAAATGTATCATAAGAGCCCACGTAACTGGTCCACCAGAAATGTAACTGTCTTTTTTTCTTGTTGAGGTGATCACTGGCCCAAGACAGTTTACATGTTGTTAGATGTGTAGTGCGAGCGTATGATGAGTTGAGTGTGGGTGCGAATGAAGACGCGAATGTGTTTAGGCTCGTATAGATGTAGATCCTGCAACCCATACTCTCACATGCAGTAATCAAGGATGCTTTGACACTGCAGGCATGTTTCAAGACATTTATTGACGGGAACACACATAATATCAACAGGAACAGTCAGTGTAACAAGGTCATGCTGACCTGACATCGATAGGTATACATTTGGCATTCAAAAAAGGTAAACATCAGAATAGACGTGCATGGTCAATAGCAAAGTTCTTCAATAATGACAGTTCGTAGCGTCGCCCTTGGCGTCTCTGACTAAACGCGTCAGATGCCTTAGTTACCTTGACACACAGGTGCAACTTGGCACTCCCTGCCAATTGCACATATCAGGCTGTAGTATAATAGCCGGAAGCACAGGCCTCGTCCTAACGTCGGCCGTGTACTTCTGTTAAATAGGTTATCACCAACCCTGCAGTAATACTTATTGTAGATAGAAGTTCCGCCAATCTGCGGCTCCCACAATATATCTTCGTCACTGGATTTCTGGACAATATAAGACTAACAGTCTTGGATGGCTACCTCGAGCACAAATATATAAGTTCTGAAATGGCGGATCCGTGAACTGCTGTTCACCCTAGGTAATCCTTTACATGTTCTGCCACCGAAAAGCGTAATAATGCATAAAGGTCGGTATTACCTGGTAAATGAATCCTCAGAACTACACAAGGAATTCTGTCGTCATCCCGACGCACAGAGATTCACTGGGGAAAACTGCCATAGCAGTTACTTCGAAGATTCTCCCCGAAAAACAATGGACTCTTGGTCCCTTCAGAAAAACAGGACCTCCCGGCTTCCCGGAAGTATATCTCACTCCCGCTAAAAAAACCTTCCCATAGGCCCACGCCGAACTGTCAACCTCTGACCCTAAAGGTCAAACACAATGAATGAATAAACAAGGGAAGACAACCCCTAATCAACCTGACATCGCAGGTAAAGACACAATTATACTTATGATACAAACATAAGCAAATAACTTGACAGATGACTCCGTCGAAAATGACAGCAACAGGCCCCTCCATAGCAGCTTCATACTATCATAGACAGCACTTTTCAAATCACCCCTAATTACTACTCTACCGGTCACGTGAGATGAACCATAACTTACATCACGCGATTCCGCCACACTCTCCTTCTGTCGTTTACAGTATTTTTGTTTCTGATAATTTCAGCTGGCGTGTTGTAGTCATCAGATCACAATATTTCAGAGCAGAATAGGATGAGATAACAATGCCTATGCCTTCACTCAAATTTGTTATGGCGTAGCGAAGTATCAATGTTTTGGTATTAATTATATTATATATCAAACAAAGAGACTTAAGCTTCCAAAGTATTATTGATGATGGAAATGATTGGGAAATGGTAGAAGACTTACCTGGATGGGGAACATCCTCACAGATGTTGACTTGACTTGACTTGACTTGACTTGACCTGACTTTGATCCACTGTTACTGAGCGTCAGCTCTTGGTGACCTAAAGATGTTAGAAAGTTTCAGACACAACAAGATATTGTGATGACATGTTAAAGTAGTCCCATCACAGATACAGCCGCAGGGGAGTGAAGTGTTAGAGACTTCATCTATGTAGACCGAAGTGTAACGCTAGCAGCAGGCTTTCAAAATGTCCAAAATGTAATGACAATGATCACGAAATTTACAAATTAAGAGTTCTTAGCAAAACTGAAGGCTTTATATGTAGGCGCAAGACTCTTCTGGTGGTCTCAATAAAATGAGCTAATGAAACTATTGGGCCTGAATAGACAGTTAAGGTAGTGTAGCTTAGTAGATTGGTGAAAATGCGAAAAAAGGCCGTGCGTTTGTTGACGAAAACCCGCAAATGATTAAAATAAGTTTATTTGCAACTAAATCTTCTTTTTTTAAAAAAAAAAGGCCACAGGTTGGCTGAATGAGTAGAACTAAGAGTGAAGAACCAGTTTAGTAGTTATAACTAAGCGGACTGGGGTTGATTCCTAGTGAAGGCAGTGTAGAAAAATAGCGACAACAACAGGAGAATAGTTCAAAATAGTTATCAAGAAAATAAAATGGTCGAAACACTTGTTTAAAGGTGACCTTTTATTTCTATTTACCTGACTGCGTATGTGGTTTGGACAGATCATTGCATCAACAGTTAAACAATGTCTTGACAAACTACACATAATGCTCACACAATTACATTTTTTGTTTTGTTTTTTAAGTTTGTAGCACTGGAAAGTATGGCCCAAACTGTAAATTATCTTGTAGCCAATTCTGTGCCTGGTCTAACGGCAGTCGAGGATCTTACTGTAACAGATTTAATGGAACTTGTGATTACGGATGTGAAAGTGGTTATGAGGGACCAACGTGTGTAAACAGTAAGTAATCAGTGTGTTATAATAGTGACGTACACGAAGTTAAGTGAGTTATGTGAACGTAAGAAAGTATCAATGCAGAATAAATGTTGACTTTGAAAGAAATTCAGGGTTTAGTGAAGCCGAAATTTTATTGTTCACTGAGTGTGTATGTTATACAAGAAGTATGTCTTTTATTGCATCATTCTTCATTCCTCTTTCAATGTGGGCTTGTACTATATGTATTATTATTATTAAATAACACGAACTGAAATAACTGTTACGCTTTATTTGCTCGATTGCTACTGATAATTGCAAAACAGTAATAGCCTAATAATAGCAATGCCACATGTACCATAACAGTTAGTTTCTACATGTACGAGGGGCGTTCAGAAAGTAATGCACCACATCGTTTTTCTCAGCTAATAATGAAGATAGAAGCATGAAATTTTGCACACTTCAAATATGGCATGTGCCAATTGTGTGCATCAAATTGCACAGCAACCGGCTAAATAATACGGCTGCCCTAAACCGTTGAAATGGAGCGTGTTAGCAACTTGCGTTATAAGCAGCGAATTGTGATAGAATTTCTCGTTGCAGAAAAGGAAACTGTTGTGAACATTCACAAGCGTCTATGTGATGTGTATGGACGTTTTGCAGTCGACAGGAGTACAGTCAGTCGCTGGGTTCAGAGAATCAAATAATCAGGAAGTGGAGATACGGAGCTGCTTGATCAGCCGCGCTGTGGACGTCCTGCCACAGCCACCAACGCAGAAATGTTGAAATGCGCTGAGGGCATTATTCTTACTGATAGGCGAATCACTACTCAACAATTGGCCTTACAGCTGTCAGTCAGCATTGGTAGTGCAAATGCAGTTATAAAAACTTTCGGATTTTCTAAGGTTTGCGCAAGATGGGTTCCTCGAAGTCTCACAAATGACCACCGATTGCAAAGGAAAGCAATTTCTTCTGAATTGTTGGAGCGTTTCAATGCTGATGGAGAGAACTTTTTGGCTAAGATCATTACAGGTGACGAAACCTGGGTACATCATTTTGAACCTGAGACAAAAAGACAGTCAATTGAGTGGCATCATCCGCAATCACCACGAAGAAAGAAATTCAAGACAATTCTTTCAGCTGGAAAGGTCATGATCACTGTCTTTTGGGACATTGAAGGTGTGATTCTTGTGGACGTTATGCCAAGAGGAGAGACAATCAATTCGCAAGCTTACATTAAGACATTGAACAAACTCAATCAATGTTTTCGCAGAGTTCGGCCGCACAAGAATCCAGCAGACCTGCTTCTCCTTCACGACAATGCGCGACCTCACACAAGTCTGGCAACACGGGAAGCAATCACCAAATTGGGTTGGACTGTACTACCCCATCCACCCTATAGTCCCGATTTGGCACCCTCTGATTTTCATCTATTTGGTCCACTTAAAGATGCACTCAGTGGGACAAGGTTTGAAGACGATGAAGGAGTGATTCATGCAGCGAAGAAATGGCTACATGATCAAGACAAAATCTGGTACGGGCTAGGAATACATGCACTTGTTTCGCGCTGGCATAAAGCCGTACAAGTTGATGGGGATTATGTTGAATAATACCGATGTTTGCATGACATATCCATGTATATTTTGTATAAATTTCATGCTTGAATAAACAGCTCCTGAGAAAAACGATGTGGTGCATTACTTTCTGAACGCCCCTCGTACATACATATGTTTGCTTATATACATACATAGATAAAAGGTAAACCATTAGCAGAGACTTCCGTAGCAGAGCGAAGTATCTTCACCATACAGTGGTCCAGCATCGGGAGAGGGAGTGGTGATCGTTCCCTTCCACGCTGCCTTTTTCTTCCGTAATTCACGTAATTCACGCAAAGTTAGGTACCCATTTACAGCTGGGTAGTCTGAAGCGTGACGCCACCATGATTTGAACCCGGCACTTCTGCCGAGAGTGACCAGTGCTCTACACAGCTACATACTAAAATCATGATCAGATCATTAGATTATGTTAAATGATAATTGCGTTTTGAAGTGTTCAAAACATTTTTTTTATTAAACGTGACAGGTAGAGAGTGAGAGAAGAAAGTGGTTAGAGCAGTGTTCTTCAAACGGTGCGGCGAGCCACACTTGTGCGACGCAAGAGGATGGCAGGTGTGGCAGGGAGATTCACAGACAATCGAGGATATTAAGTAATTTTCAGAAAATTAATTTTTAAAACTAGCAATGAATTGTACCACCTCATACAGGAAAATCTTGCAACACCGGTAGAAAAGATTGATCATTACTTCTCTGTGACGAGATGGAAGTTTGCTAATATTTGGTAGTGGCGTGATAGCAGTAAATAGGTAATTAGTTCCCGAGAATCAGAGAAGAGAACCGGTGTTTTGCCACATTCACACCACCAGGTTAAACCTGCAAATAAGGGCTGGTACTTGCATTTTACATTCAACTACCCTAAGTCTGCTGATTGTAAAACAAATTAAGAGTGAACTCTGTTCACGAAAAGTCGCCTTTGCACGTGGAATATCAATCAGCACGATTACTTCACCTGTTTGGTTCTACGGAAGTTTGAAAAAACAGATTAAAAATGTGAATTTATGGTCAGCAAACCAAATTGCACGTGATGACGTTGGTTGTCGGTGAGTTGTTTTTATGCTTAACGTGCATAGAGGACTGAGAGAGGAAGATATTGCACCCATTTTTACTAAAAACTTCCTTCATTTAATCATTCTCTGCGCTTATATAAAAGTGTATTGACAATAATAGGGTGGCCCTTGACTTTTGACGAGTAGTATATTTTATAATTCGTACATGCATAAATACAACGCACCAAATAGGAGAATCATTAGAATTTACAACAGTGTGGAATGTGTCTCATGTAGTTCAATATTGGTATTGTGTGTGTATTTTACATTGATTATGTTCCTATTCTATCTGTATATATATATATATATATATATATATATATATATATATATATATATATATATATATATATATATATATATATATATATATATATATATATATATAGATATATATATATATATATATATATATATATATATATATATATATATATACTGAAGCACATTAAAAACGCACCACCTGTATAATCCAGGAAGAGAGTGTGAAATGTAAATATAAGTGTGTACAAGTTTACATATTTGGAATCTTTATTCATTTTCCTATGAATCCATGCTGGTCATTAATTTGTACATTTGATTGTTATGAAATTCATTGCATTCTGTGCAGGCAAGGGAGAAAACCAAAAATGCAACCAATAAAAAAAAATTCATTCACACTATCCTCCGTATCTGGTATGTCCACCGTGTGCTTGCAAACAAGCTTGGCAGCTGCTCCGCATGGAACGCACAAGTCTCTGAAGGAAATTCCGGGGAATCAAGTCCCATTCACGTGTAAGAGCAGCTTCGAGCTGTTGCAGATTAGCTGGAGAACCTTGCCTGTAGACTCTGCGTCCAAGCTCGTCCCACAGATGTTCTATAGGAGACATGTCTGGTGATAGGGCAGGCCAATCAATCGTCACAATGTTCTGCTGCTGTAGATATTGCTGCGTAATGCATGCGGTGTGCGCACGTGCGTTATCCTGCTGGAGAAGCTGCAAGTCTGGATAATTTGTGAACGCAGGAGCAACCAATGCATCCAGAACCTCATCTCGATATGTCGCAGCATTAACATTTCCACGGAAGACGTGAAGAGGCAAGCGATGGTGAAAACTGAATCCTCCCCAAATATGAATACTGCCACCTCCAAATCGGTTGTGCTGACGAACACAGCAATCTGCAAAGCGCTCTCCACACCGTCGCCAAATCCGCATACGTTCATCAGCATAGGATATGTTGAATCTGCTCTCGTCTGTGAATAGGACAGCATTCCACTGCAGTCTAGTCCATCTGACATGTAGCTCTGCCCATTTCAGGCGCTGCTGACGATGTCTGTGAGTCAAGTTTGGCCCAACATAAGGTCGTCTTGCAGTAAAGCCTGTATCTCTGAGTCGTCGTATGACTGTCATTCCAGAGACTTTCCCACGTCTACCCACTATTGCTCTTGCTGTTTGACTTGCCGGGAGAGAACGATTCCTTAGGTGACTCAGCACAATATGACGATCTTGCGCAGGGGTAGTAACTCGTGGTTAGCCACTCCGAAGTTTATCCCGGGCACTGCCAGTGGTTCCGTAACGTTCATTGAGACGTACAATAGTGCTGTGGTGGCAATTCATCCTTCTGGCAATGGCCCGCGAGCTCATTCCGGTCTCCAACATACCAATGGCTCGTTGGCGGTCGTTTTCAGATAGTCGTGGCATTTCAAGCACATGTACTGGGTGTTTTGTCTCAACGGCCTTTTTATACCGAGTATACTGCAACAACGCGTACACATTTTCAGGGTCATAGCTGTTGGGAATCGTGTTGCACGTGTAACTTTCATTGTTTTCATGTAGTCTGTACACAAACCCGTGGGTTGAATCATGCACTTTCCATTCCAGCAGCCATTCGCTCTCTACCTCATGACAAACACAAGGAAAATCCATTCCCACACTTTTTTTTCTAGCTTCTCGGCATCAGTATATATAATAGTGGTGCGTTTTTAATGTGCTTCAGTATATATATATATATATATATATATATATATATATATATATATATATATATATATAGGTATATATATATATATATATATATATATATATATATATATATATATATATATAATCAAAATTATTCTCCATAACATATACATTAACATGTAGCGGTGTGATACATTAAACACAACAACAGTGTGGTATAACAATACAGTAAATTGGGGATGCCTAGCTGGCCGTGTGGATAGTGTGATTCGCTTGTATAGCTAGGCGGGGTATTCGTACGGAAGGTACGGGGTTCGAACCCTGGGTAAGCCACTCACGTCTGTTGTTTTTCTGTTGTCTAAGTGTTCTACTTCTTTATTTCTTACGAGTGCCTGAAAACATACCTTTATGTTTGTCTAATATTAATTTACTGTTTACAGGCCTCGGGTTTCCCTTCCTTATGTGTTATTAATGTTTATAACAATACAACATATCGTATAGGAGATTAGATTCAATAACATTATGATATGTTTCTCCATTATACTAATTTAGGTGTCTTTACATCGAACTTCTATATCCTGTATGACCCTATAATTGCACTGGTACTAATATATTTACATACAACTCTGGCTTCAAATTTCCTTAGTCCCAAACACATCAATCCACCCACACGTTTTGCATGTACATGTCCTAAACTACCATTTATCAGTACGATAACAAATGCATAATATCCTTATTAGTTCATTTCCGCGCTTAGGCTATAGTACTTTATGTTGATACAATTTATCTAAATGGATGGGCATCATATGGTATTGCCTCCACGGCTGGCGGAGTTGTGGATTAAAGTTGGTACCATAAGTGAAATGGGTTCATTTTCGATACAAGACAACAGGAGGTTGAGACGCGTGGGAGTCATGACCCAAGTGGGCCCGCCCCCTTTAGAGTGTAAAGGAGTATATCGGGCCGAAACACTTGTCGGACGGGGGGACAACTTCTGATGATCAGATTGCTTCCTTGTTGTATCGCTCTGTAAAGAGTTTCCTATCATTGATACTAATATTAGAAACGCGGTTTTACTATGTTGATTTATTATTGCCGGAAAGAGATTGTTTAACTATTATTTCTTTATCTATAGTTATGTCAATATCAGTACGATTTGCAGATTCAATTCTCTCGAAACAAGTCTACCACGCTGTTGTGCCTTGGCTGGTACAAGCCTTGAAAATGATTATATCCATTTAATATATGCCAAACTTTTTCATATGGGTGGATACATACGTTGAACATTTTCGTGTATGACTCTGGGTAGTATAGATGCAAAAAACCTTCACATTGAAGAAAGTGTAATCTCGATCTAACAACAAATGACAGTATGTTATCACTTAATTTAATATTGGATAAAAAACTAGAGGACAATGAGTGGTTCACACATTTCATTTCGGGCACCAGTCTACCTTGTGATGATTTACTTTTCAGTTGTATTTTAAACTAACTTCTTCATCTATATTTAAATATACAATGTAATAACCGTTGTTATGCAATTTTATACTCATTCCTTCGCCCGCACATTCGTCATTAAGTTCTACCCATAATGATCTTTGAAATTTGACCTTGGAGTTTTTAACTAGCTGGTTCTTTTCCTTACAATCGTCACTTACAAAGGAATTCCCGTCTTCTTCTACTTCAAACATACATACACACACATACATACGCACATACACAGTAAACACACATACATACACTTTATTATATTTTTTGTTTACAGTGTGTGCATCAGGAAAATATGGACGTGGATGCAACTTTACCTGTAATCAGTTCTGTAAATCGGACAGTGGACGATCTTGTGACCATAAAAACGGTACATGTTTGTCTGGATGTCAGGACGGTTACCGAGGGTTAACTTGTGACGCTGGTAAGTTTCGTTCTTGTGATGGCAATTAATATTGTTTATGTTTGTAACAAACTACTGATATTTCCTTTTAACTGGCATATGCTCTTTAATTTACTGATATTGAATTTAAATGTTTACAGTTTACTATAATGTGTGGTTTACTGCATTTTCTAACAGAAATACAATGTATGTACATGTTTAATTCTGTATTTTCGTTGATAGTGAAGACATAATTGATGATGTGTTGTATATTGTCAATCACTTAAAGCGAGTATTTTCTACAAGTTTAATTTGTTTGTTGTACCTGATTGCAACGTACTCCTTTTTTCCGGGGCCTGAAAAAATATTTTGTTTTCTTAGAATACTCATAAAGCTGACGAAAGTCGTATTCTATATTTGACTCGTATATAGTTAAAATTAAGCTGTAGCAATTCTCTATATTCTTGTAACCAGAAGACAGGCACGTGCTACATTCTGTATGTGTAGTCATTCGTTTATTTATTACCCCTCAGTTCTCTAACGTACATAGACCTTCAACTAATTAATGTCAAATCCTCATGTCCTGTGCGATCACGCCAAAATCGTTTCATTTCTTTTTTAATTCTTTCATTCTTTCTGTCACGAGTGGTTTATGTAAAAGTCTGTATGACGAGAACCATGTCTGTGTGATGTCTGAGACAAGACAAAATCTTAGAGAGATCGAAGATGATAGACGAAAAATGGTGTTGATAATGGATAGAGTGACTTATAGTTATCGAGGGTAAGAACCTATACTGACTCTCCCCTCGCCACTCAGTGACATTGTATTCTTCTTCTTCTTCTTCTTCTTCGTTCGTCCTGAAAAGGACGGTGGTTGCGTTGTGTCTGTTTACGCGTAAGCTGTGATATCTGCACCTTTCGGTCGACACATCCGACTTCTGCACGGCAATTTTTAGGACCGGGTTTGCCTTCCATTGCGATCCACACTCGCTCAGCCAGACTGCACTGCTGCAGACTGTTTCCAGGACCACCACGTGGAGGTGGAGTGAGGTCTTGACCAGCTCTGCTTCGCTGGTCCTGACGCAGGCAGTCAAGCTATGAGTCGCTGACTGCAGTCTCTATTGCTGCGTCTTTGGGTCCCACATTATATTCAACTACTGCCACACTGCCTCTTGCTCTACTTAGGAGATAAGGTTGAATAACACTACAGTGTATCCACACACAACAGTACGAGTACAAGTTAAAGAATACAGGTACAGATAAGAAAGGAAATCTGATCCGTAAAAGAAATTATATATATATAGGTATAACTATATAACGGAATGTTAGAGAGAGGAAAATCTTTAACACACACAAAAGTTTAACCTGAGCAAATGTAGTATTTTTTGGCCGCAGTGCGGTTTGTGTACATAATTTTCCTTCGCAACATGTACTTTGCATCTAAGTGCGTACTTGGTATTAATAGATATCTTAAATGTAATTTGTATACTTTGGATTTAAATATATATATATATATCTATATAAATATATTATATATATATATATATATATATATATATATATATATATATATATATATATATATATATATATATAATATACCCACAGATATTTAACAAGACTACTAATATTAATAAATGTTAAAATACACTGAACTAACTCACGTGTGTAAAATTTTTTGATAGAATTACATTTATTTTGTTCTGGATCAATTTTTTAGGTTGACCAGAACTTAAAAGGATTTAGAGATTATGAAAGAAATGCATGGAATATTATATCATAAATGCAATAGTGTACATATATATGTACTATACTAGTTAGTTTTATTAAAATGTTCTAGTAGTCATCTACTTGGGAGGATAGTTAATGTTTGTGCTGTTGGGGTGGCTTCATCACACCTGTCTATATTGACTACACAGTGTCCAGAAAATGGTGGGAATTTTTATGGGGGGGGATTAGTAACTACACAGCGTTGGTGAATGTCCAGCAGACCAGAGGCTCACTCATCTTGTAGTTGTAGCTCTGGTGCTGAAATCAGGTGGTCCCACCTCTCCGTGCTGGCGGGCAATAATGGTGGTCTCTGTCACAAGTACTGCACAGATACACTCGAGTAAAGTCACCAACTGAATAGACACTGCTTTGTTGACAACAGAAACTCACAGCTCTGCAATCAAAGTATGGGCCATGTGTCAAAATCTATTCTCTACCCACGTCTGGACACAACACTGACACAACAACCACATCATACAGACAGGTCAGATCTCTCTGACCAAACAGCACATTACCATGGTGGTTTTACATCAGATAGATCCTCCCAGACTATAGATTCTGAAAAATATTTATTAGTTTTCTGCCCTAAGAGAGGATAGGTAATATGTTTCATTATTCTCAACACTTGATCTGTCTTGCCTAACCCTTGCTGGAGTTTATGTACATTGTTGGTCCCTAGACCCTGACTAGGGCGGGGGGTCTAGAGCAAATCCCTACTTGTTTGTAAGGCTAGATTTCGATATGGCAGTATCAAATCACTCAAACATGAAACAATATTCAAAATATATAAGGAAATAATTTCAATCTTACCAGATTATGAATAAATAACACAGAATTGCTAGCAAAACTCAGCTGAGCTGCTGGCTATAGTATGGCGTCCCTAAATTTCTTTCACTTTCTTTCATATGG
Source organism: Oreohelix idahoensis (assembly GCA_024509875.1). Classification (NCBI taxonomy): domain Eukaryota; kingdom Metazoa; phylum Mollusca; class Gastropoda; order Stylommatophora; family Oreohelicidae; genus Oreohelix; species Oreohelix idahoensis. The sequence continues at coordinate 11,567 of JAMPIV010010865.1, read as the reverse complement.
AAATCACCACACTTTAAAATCTGTGTCTATCACTGAACAACTATTGAAGAATGGCCCCACTTTCGCGTCTGAGCGCTAATGATATGATTGTCTGTGGCCAATCACTGCCTAGGTTTATTTTAAATTCAAATTTCCTACACTAAAGTCATTTCAGTCATGCTTCAGTCAAGTATGGATGGTTATCTGTTAGTCTGTCCGTCTCTACTTGTGTTTCTACAAAAATGTACTTGATTTTTGAACCAACCTTTCTCTCCCCTCCAAAATTTTGTCGTTAAAAGTTATTTTTAGACACAGCCACCACAAATATCCCTTCTCTTCCATACTAAGTAGATTTGAACACCTGCGTCTCGAGGTCGTGATTTTTTGTGCAAAATAGCGACACTTTTAGATTCAATACAGTCTGTCGATGATGTGAACAACACTGTCTTTTGTCATTATCTTCAATATTATCTATCCGTCTGTAAAATTAAGACCATATTAGTTCACTGCTCAGAATGGGCCATCCGGCCAGCTAATTTTTATATTCCTAACATTAATATTAAGAAAAAAAGTACTTTTTAAATTTTGTAATATTCCAAACATCTGCGTTTTAGCCGCTGAATTCAAATCAAGGGCTTGGTATTGCAAAAGCGTCCAATAAATGACTGTGGCGTAACATATCTATGGTCCCTTCTGTCGAGTTGCTTACTTTTTATGTCAACTTGGGAAACGTGACTTTTCTCCGTTTCCCCCCCCCCCCCCCCCCAATTGCGTCTCCTTAGCCTTTCTAGTCTCACGCAATCTTTCCAGTCATATTTTTTTCCTTTTTGATCCGCCGTTCCCCTCCTGTCTAGCAAGTCAATTCTTATGGAGGGTGATGACCCGCGGTCTGGGCGATCATGTACTATCAGCAGCCTACGCATTATGTTTTTATCCTTATATGTTATCTTTGGAGGTATTTTACCGTTGTATCTCTGTCAATTTCACTACACATCTCCCCACTTGAAAACATGCCTATGGCAAGTTCCAAAACCAGCGATACACATAGGTAAAATTACTCCTCACGTCTGCCACTACTCTAATTTTGATCACAGGGGTGCCGACTGAGGAAATCTGCACCGACATTCAATTTGCCTGGGATATATTGGATACTAAACTGATAAGGTTGAAGCAACAAAGACCACCTCAGCAATCTTGCGTTTTCATGCTTAGCCTGAGACAAGAACACGAGAGGCTGATGGTCCGTCTCCACCACAAAAGTCCTACCATACAGATAGATTTGAAACTTCTTTATTGCCCAGATTAATGCTAAACATTCTTTTTCGCTTGTGGAGTATCCTTGTTCCGCCTTATTCAATTTGCGGCTTGCATAAGCGACTGGTTTCAGTTCCCCATCAGGTGAAGATGATCTTTGCAACAAAGCCCCTCCGAGTCCTACATTACTTGCATCGGTTCTTAAGACAAAGTCCTGTGTCAAATCAGGCAGTTTGAGAATAGGCTTGCTAGTGAGTTTTTCCTTTAACTCTTGGAACGCTAGTTCACATTGTGCAGTCCAAATAATTTTATCTGGAAGTCCCTTGCGAGTCAGATCAGTCAGAGGAGCACAAATAGCGTTAAAATTTTTGATGTATTTCTGATAAAATCCGCATAACGACACGAATGATCGCACGTCCTTTTTTGTTTGTGGCCTAGGTGCTCTCTGCAGTTTTTCCAAGTTCTTAGGATCAGGGGTCATATTACCCTGATATACAGTGTGTCCCAAGAATTCCAACTCTTTGCATCCAATACAACATTTTGTTGGCCTAGCAGTTAAGTTCGCCTCCCGAAGTCTATCAAACAACATCTCCAGAGCTTCAATGTGTTCTTCAAATGTCTCTGTGGCGACGAGAATATCATCCATGAAATTCGTGATACATGGGTTATTCAGGGGATCCAACAATTTTCGCATCATCCTTGAAAACACACTCGGAGCATTTTTCAGTCCGAATGGTAGCATATTGAATTCATAATGTCCATCCGAAGTGCTAAAAGCCAAATAAGGTCTCACTTCAGGCTTCACTGGGATCTGGTAATAGCCTTTACTAAGATCCACCTTTGAAAAGTATTTTGCCTTGTTCAGTCTGGCAAATAACTGTTTTGTGTCTGGTAATGGATCCACTTGTCCTTCTGTGACAGCATTCAGTTTCCTGTAATCTATGCACAGTCTGTGTTCCCCAGACGGTTTTCTCAACAAAACGACACTAGAACTAAAAGATGATTCACTGTGCGAAATAATCCCCTCCTTCAACAAATACTCTATTTCTTCCTTCAATGCCTTCTCCTTCGCGAACGGAATAGAATAGGCTCTCATACAGATTGGGTTTGAGTCTACCAGTTTCATGTCATACTGTAGCAAATTTGTATGGCCTGGTTTATCTGTTAATACATCTGTATGTTCCTCCAGAACCTGTTGAACTCTCTCCCTCTGGTTTTTAGTCAGGTGCTTACTGACTTTTACCTGTGCTGCTGTTTCACAAGGATGTAATGGGTATTCATGTGAGGTGAGTGGTTCTTTTTGCATCTGGGTTGCAATAGCCAAGGTCAATAAGGGGGTGCTTTCCTGGAGTGGTCTGTCCAGATACTTCTTTAACAGGTTTACATGATAAACTTTCTCCTTCCCTTTTTGTCAATTTTATAGTTTGTTCTAGACACCTTCTCTAGAACCGTATATGGACCTTGCCAACCAATTTGTAATTTATTCTGGCTTCCGGGTAGTAGAAGCAGCACCTTCTCTCCGACTGCCAGTTCCCTGTCCTTTGCCTTCCTATTAAAATATGCTGCATGTTTCTTCCTGGCTTGCTTCAAATTATCATTTGCCAGTTTCCATCCAGCTTTCAAACGAGTGGTCAGTTCGTTCACATATTGATACGATGAGGTAACAGTCTCTTCCGCCTTCTCATCTGTCCAGGTCCTTAATAACGCTTCTAATGGACCTTTTATTGGCCTCCCAAATAGCAGAGTTGCGGGAGCCATCCCGGTTGAACTATGTGGTACCTCCCGGTACGCAAACAATGCGGCGGGCAGGAATTGATCCCACAGATCCGGTTTTTCGTGTGCCAGCTTTCTCAGGATAGAAATGAGAGTCCCATTGAACCTCTCTACCTGGCCGTTCCCTTGTGGATGGTACGGACTACAATGAAAGTGCCTGGCTTGAAATAGCTTAAAAACTTCTTCCGTTAGTTTCCCCTTGAACTGAGAACCATTATCCGTCAAGATTTGATGCGGGAATCCTAATCGGGTAAATATTGTAAGTAGTGCCTCTGCTACATGTTTTGAATCAATTGATGGCAGGGCTACCGCCTCTCCCCACATAGAACAAGTGTCCACCAGAGTAAGGATGTAACTGTTCCTCCTCTTGGTCCGAGTGAGAGGTCCTACAATATCCACTGCAACCCTCTCAAAAGGTGTTCCCACTATGGGCATTTCCCCTAGAGTTGCAGGAGCAGTCCAGTGCTTTGGAGCTACCCTTTGACATTCTGGGCAGGATTTGACATATCTTTTTATATCCTCCGTTATCCCTGGCCAGAAGTAATGACAAGCTATACGCTGTCCTGTGGCGCTGATCCCCATGTGACCACTGAAGGGAATCGCATGCCCGAGTTCCATCACTTTATCTCTATATGAAGTGGGAAGAACCAGCTGGTTGTGACCATTTGTTCCAGTTCCGGCCTTCCTGTATAAGAGTTTGTTCTTCATGAAATATTCCCCCTTGCTCGGAGGTGTGTGGCATTTGGGCAATTTTTTAAAACAGGGCTTGAGTGTCCTATCCTCAGCCTGCGCCTTCCTCATCTCCTCTGGATGAGCATTTATAGGTTCACCTTCTTCCTCCTTCTTCTGTGACCTGGTCTGCACTGTCGCCATGATCACAGGTTTCTCGGGATTCCCCAAGAAGACGTATCTACACCCCAATATCAGAGGGTAGATTGGTTCATCTATCACTGCTGCTCTGATTTCTCCTTCCACATAGCGAGTTTTCACCGTTATCCTTGCGATGGGAAGTGTCATGAGTGGTATGTCCTTAGTCGCCCCTTGTATTTCCACTGTTTCTGTGGTATACTGACTTGGGTCCACTAGGCTAGACTTCACAACTGAATCATAATCCAAACCTGTATCATAAAGGCACCTTATGGTGACCCCATTACAAATAACATCCTCACAAACTGGGGGTGATAAGGTTCCTGTTGTCCTTAGGATTAACCTTTAATCTTTGCGTCCCCGACTTCATTGCAGCAATGTTTGAAGGTTTCCTTCTACAAAATTCGGTGTTATGGTTATCCTTCTTGCACCATTTACACCATCTTTTTCCTTGGTTCAACGGTTTTCTTTCATTGAACTTTTGGTCATTGAACTGTGAGTTTCTGTCGCGATAGTCATTTCTTGGCCGCTCAAAGTTTGTCCTACCTTTATTTCCCTGCTCTCTATTATCAAATTTATTAAATTGCTGTGGAGCTTTAAAATTGTCTATGTGCTTCTTCTTAGCACCACTTACCTCTGCCTGGGCTGCCTGATACCTCTCAGCAACATTTAAAATTTCCCCCAACTTCTCTGCACCTTGTTCCATGAGAAATTTTCTCATGTCTGGAGCCATGGACTCTCTCAATTGCTCAATCATGATCATTTCTTTAAGATCTTGGGTCTTCCCCAGAGCCGTCCATTTCTCCAAATAGGTTTCTAGTCTAGCAGAGAATTGGTGGTATGTCTCCCCAGACAACAGTTTGGCATTTCTAAATTTCTTACGATAAAATTCACCATTCTTCTCGTACCTTAATAACAAAGCCTGCTTTAACATGTCATAATTGTCTTGGTCTTCCCTGTTCATTTTGGCAAATACTTCATAAGAAGTACCTCTCAATCCCTGTGATAGCTTTAAGCTCCACCTCTCTCTCTCTCTAACCCATATGTAGTAGCTAATAACTCAAAACGTCCTAGGTACCCCTCTATGTCATCGTCTTTTTCAACAAAATGGTCTAAATGAAACCCCATAGCTGAGTTTGAGGCTCCCAGACTGGGCGTAGCATCTGAGGCAAAAGGGCTGGCACCATTTTCAGGAGCCTGGCCTTGTAATTCCAGCTCCCTTAGTCGTAATTCGTGCTCCCTTTGCAACCTTCTATCTTCTGCCTCCCTTTCGGCCTTTTTATCTTCTGCCTCCCTTTCGGCCTTTTTATCTTCTGCCTCCCTTTGCTGTCGTTTTTCTTCTGCCTCCCTTTGCTGTCGTTTTTCTTCTGCCTCAATCTGCAGCCTCTTAATTTCTCTATCAGCCTCAATTTGTAACCTCTTCTCTTCAGCTAACCTTTCAGCCTCTAATTTTCTTTCAGCCTCTTTTTCTAATCTCCTTTCTTCCCGTTCAATATATTTATCACATTCAGCCGTTACATATTGAATTAAAATTTGACCATCCATTCCCATCTCCTTCGCGGTGAGCACAGCAGCTGATCTAAATTTTGCCAGCTCCGCCATACTTTTTAGACAATATAATAATATACAAGATAAATCTCTAACCAGTAAATACACTAAGTACTTCTTATGACTATAGTCTAACTAATTCTAACTAACCAGTTAACTAATTAATTATTACTGGCTGTGAAGATTCACCAACTTTTATCTGCAGGGACACTTTTAATTTTAAAGGGAATTTTACAATTTATTTCCCTACTTTTATTTCTCCCACCAGGAGATCCTAATATTACTGTTGGGCTAATTATCCCGGACGAGCCCCCAATTTATGTAGTGGTGTTTGATGGTATTGTATGATGGTGATATTACTAAATGTAATTGTATGAGGCCAGCTGTGAAGGCTCCTGAGATAAAATGTAGTTGAGAATTGTCAGAAGGCCTTTCTTGCTACCACTACGACCTCACACTTAATTTTTTTTTAATGAATGTGGCTACGTAAAGTGTCTAGGGTTATGATATGTAGTGTGGTGTAATAGGTTATAGATATACCCACAGATATTTAACAAGACTAATAATATTAATAAATGTTAAAATACACTGAACTAACTCACGTGTGTAAAATTTTTTGATAGAATTATATTACATTTATTTTGTTCTGGATCAATTTTTTAGGTTGACCAGAACTTAAAAGGATTTAGAGATTATGAAAGAAATGCATGGAATATTATATCATAAATGCAATAGTGTACATATATATGTACTATACTAGTTAGTTTTATTAAAATGTTCTAGTAGTCATCTACTTGGGAGGATAGTTAATGTTTGTGCTGTTGGGGTGGCCTCATCACACCTGTCTATATTGACTACACAGTGTCCAGAAAATGGTGGGAATTTTTATGGGGGGGGGGGGGATTAGTAACTACACAGCGTTGGTGAATGTCCAGCAGACCAGAGGCTCACTCATCTTGTAGTTGTAGCTCTGGTGCTGAAATCAGGTGGTCCCACCTCTCCGTGCTGGCGGGCAATAATGGTGGTCTCTGTCACAAGTACTGCACAGATACACTCGAGTAAAGTCACCAACTGAATAGACACTGCTTTGTTGACAACAGAAACTCACAGCTCTGCAATCAAAGTATGGGCCATGTGTCAAAATCTATTCTCTACCCACGTCTGGACACAACACTGACACAACAACCACATCATACAGACAGGTCAGATCTCTCTGACCAAACAGCACATTTACCATGGTGGTTTTACATCAGATAGATCCTCCCAGACTATAGATTCTGAAAAATATTTATTAGTTTTCTGCCCTAAAAGAGGATAGGTAATATGTTTCATTATTCTCAACACTTGATCTGTCTTGCCTAACCCTTGCTGGAGTTTATGTACATTGTTGGTCCCTAGACCCTGACTAGGGCGGGGGGTCTAGAGCAAATCCCTACTTGTTTGTAAGGCTAGATTTCGATATGGCAGTATCAAATCACTCAAACATGAAACAATATTCAAAATATATAAGGAAATAATTTCAATCTTACCAGATTATGAATAAATAACACAGAATTGCTAGCAAAACTCAGCTGAGCTGCTGGCTATAGTATGGCGTCCCTAAATTTCTTTCACTTTCTTTCATATGGAAATCACCACACTTTAAAATCTGTGTCTATCACTGAACAACTATTGAAGAATGGCCCCACTTTCGCGTCTGAGCGCTAATGATATGATTGTCTGTGGCCAATCACTGCCTAGGTTTATTTTAAATTCAAATTTCCTACACTAAAGTCATTTCAGTCATGCTTCAGTCAAGTATGGATGGTTATCTGTTAGTCTGTCCGTCTCTACTTGTGTTTCTACAAAAATGTACTTGATTTTTGAACCAACCTTTCTCTCCCCTCCAAAATTTTGTCGTTAAAAGTTATTTTTAGACACAGCCACCACAAATATCCCTTCTCTTCCATACTACGTAGATTTGAACACCTGCGTCTCGAGGTCGTGTTTTTTTTTTTTTGCAATTAGCGACACTTTTAGATTCAATACAGTCTGTCGATGATGTGAACAACACTGTCTTTTGTCATTATCTTCAATATTATCTATCCGTCTGTAAAATTAAGAACATATTAGTTCACTGCTCAGAATGGGCCACCCGGCCAGCTAATTTTTATATTCCTAACATTAAGATTAAGAAAAAAGATATATATATATATAAAGCCGATTATTCTTTTAATGAACTATATCAGACATCGAGTCCCACAACCATTTGGCTCTTATAACCGGTAGTAGCATACAATCACAATAAAACTAGCTATACCTTTAGATCTCTGGTTCAATGATTGCTGTAATTACCACATTAAAACAACCCTTATGAAGGCTTACTCTGACATCGCATATCCCAAGCACAAAGTTTATACTAAGTACTATTTTCTAAACACGCTTACCGCAACTGTCATAATCTCCCACTCTTATAATCAAAATCCGGCAAGCTGGTGTTAAGTCTGCTACTATCTCCCGGCAAGAATTTTAGGACTAAAGCCATGAGAGACAGACATGACTGCCTATAGATAGTGATAAGAAACCGCAGGTGTACAGGGTGGATTAAACAGCTGCATAGAGGAGTAGAAAAATAGCATGTAATAGTTACCCAGAAATTTCTCTAGACGACCTGCTACAAAGGTTTGGAGCAGCAGGGACAGGAAGGTAACATAGCGGGTTCCATACTTTCCTGGCCATCAAAGTACAGCGAACTCTCTCTAAGAACAGTTTCCCCGTGTCAAAGACCCGGGAATTTTTCGCCGCTAAACTTTCAAACTGAGTGTCGGATTTTGAGTCGTGGTCAAACGAACTCAAAAAAAAAAAGATGCCGCTGTCCCCGCCAGTGAGTCCGGACGCGTCAATTATCTCCTACCTACATTACAGAAACAGGGGAGTGAACCTATCAGCTTCCAGAATGACAAGTCAATTACCCCGCTTATATCTACAGAAACGAAAAGAAGTGAAATGGGCGTGACAAAATCAGACAGAAATTAGGAGGGATGGTAGTTCAGTCTAAATGGCCAGAATTAATAATCCATGTTGCCAAACTTTCTCTTTTTCTTTTCCCCATTTTCTTCCGTCTCCATGTATTTTTTTTTTACATTGTATTCAAAAGCCCTGACTGTCTTTTAATGCAGTCAGAGGATGTTCTAAATGAATGCCCCATCCATCTTCAGCCTGTTCTTCTCATCTCCTGTTCCACTGGCACTTGTGTGGTTCTTGTCTTCAGTTCCACATTAGTAATCTTGTCATACCATCTCAACCCTTCTATTCTACGCAAGCACTCAGTTTTTAGAAGTCGTGTGACCTCCTACAGCAACCTTGATAACATTAATTATGTGTGTTATTACCTGCACAAATTGTGACCACCATGTAAAATATCAACCCAGACACAAATGATTAGTGTCTTATCTCATCTAAAATCTGTCAAGAACATCTGAAAAGTTATTTTAAAAGTTTACTGCAACTAGGAGTAATCTTTGTCAGTCGAAGCAGTTTCCCGAGTTTCTAACCAGGTTACACAGACTATTTCTCGTATTTAAAATTTTCATTGTAACTTCCCTTTAATTACAGTTCATTGCACTTGGAGCTGTATTTTGTTGCAGCACTTGTTAACTCTTTGACTCCGCAATTATTTTTCACCCTGTGCCGTAATTTTCATTCGTGATAGTCTAAAAACCACGCTCAGAGCGTTGTTCCGGAGTCAAAGAGTTAAATAAATTCAACACAAACGAAGCTGGCCTCTATATATAACAAGCATTCGCTTATAAGAGGTCAAGGTCACTTGAACTGAAATCGTTTGCAGCATTGCACACGGCTGTGTGTGCACTATCCACAATAAGGTGTTAGATAATTTTTTTTGTTTTGTATTCAACCCTTCCGGTGTAACCTCAATTTGTTGGTCTGTCCGTATTATGTATTATAATGTAGTAGAGACAGCAGTTTGCAGTCCTTTTCTTAGGGAGTGCTGCAGCTCAACAGCTCAATAAAGAAAGCCGCCACTGACTACTACACCATCTGACATGTCACACCAGGCGGCTAATGTCAGTGTCCAACATTCATCATAAGGTCGCAATGACATTCCAATCTTGTCTTGAAAAACATTAATACAGCGTGTTCTACACAACAAATGTATATGTGTCTATCTCCTGTCCGCATTAATGCCTGTCACACAAGGCTAAACATTGGGCCATCTGCTATTCAGCATATTTTTTTTGCTGGCCTGCTCTCCACGGCTGTCTCGTGTTCATTTATTTTACAATACTGACAGTTAACCTGACTCGGATATGTGATTAGTTCAGCCGTTGTTATAAAATCATTTTTACACTGCATAAACACTGTACGAAATATAAAAAAATTCCCGTAATGCTTGATAAAATGAAGTCAGTCTAAGCGTGCCTCCGGAATAAAATCTCTCAGCCAAAACATGACCAATACTCTTGGACGGAGAACTAATTAAAGAGGTATCTTCCAGGCACAGCTTTTCAGATGAAGATAGACCTACGTTTCTTAGCTGGAAGCCAAGTTATCTATACTCCATCAAACAAAATCTCTTAAGTATCATCAGCTTTCAAATACTCAAAACAACTCTTCTTGCCAAAACGATAAATCTTCGATGTGTCACGCCCATAAACAAAGCCCCTTCTTTATGGCTCAAACAATTTCCTGCAATTCTTCATATGACTGGTCCAAACTGTACAGCTAAGCCCCATTTATCAAAGCAAGATTCTATGTAAACTCCAAATGAAGAGTAAGTTTTCTCAAGACTCATTCTTCGCCACGCCAAATTTGTCACAATAACGCAAAACTTGTCACAATAACGCCAAACTTGTCACAATAACGCCAAATTTGTCACAATAACGCCAAACTTGTCACAATAACGCCAAATTTGTCACAATAACGCCAAATTTGTCACAATAACGCCAAACTTAAACGCATAATCCACTGGAAAACGCATTCTTAACGACACAAAACAAAAGCTATAATAAAACTCTTACTTACTTAGTCTACCCTGAGATGTAGAGATTTGTCAGAGAGATAACCATACTATTTTGGCCGCTGGGTCTCCGATAGGTGGTCTATGCTACCCCGTGATCGTAACGTAGGTTCGATACACGCTCCTTTCCTTCACGTTCACACTCACCAGTCCTTTATCTAGACTAATTTGCTCGCTTCTCACTGACTATCTTTTCCTACTCGTTTCTGAAATTTACATGTAGTCTGGGTAGTGCTTGAACGTATTATCTTAAAATGACCGGACCACTCCGAGGATTTTATTTTAGTTTCAAGAGTAACTCCAACCTGATTTAGTGTTATGGGATCTAATGTTCATAACTTCGAAAGACACGCACCTGACAAAATGGAACTTTCCATCCACTAAAGAATCTCATGCACTAGTGGTTCACTCAAAGAAAACTCTGCCTTAAATCGTCTTGAGTTCCAACATCTGGCGCTGGCTTAGTATCTCTGTTTCTACAGAATGCTCGAAACACAAGCACAATTCAAAGCCTGCCACGAAAAAAATCTCTACCTGAGAATTCAATAGTCTTGACACCTTCAAGACCCAAAGTCGAACTGCTTCAACGCACTCTGATGCGCTGTTTCACTGTCTCTCACGTTATTGGTGAAAAACGTGATTACATCTACTGTCTCCAACTCACCTATATTTCATGAGCTGCTGTACTCGTACCCTTTGTAGCAAATAGAGGGGAGACTATTCTGCGGACTACCCTAAGTCTAGTAGTTTTTAATTCCCTTTTTTACTTTATTATTTCCCCTTTTATGAATCCCGGCTACATTTATCACTCCCACCTATTAAAAACATTTGTCCCTGCACAAATGTTTTCCCCCAAGCACAATTACCCTATTTTCTTCTTCTCTCACAACTCCATTTCTCACATCCTCACAACTCTCATGTATCTGAGTGACCCTCGTCACCTTTCCACTTCGCTAGTGGTCCTTTCTCTCAATAACAAACATTCTCATGTAAATAATCATCACACAGTGATCTCTCTCGCCTCAACAATCATCATGATACTTATTCATCAATAGTAAAACGTTACCATACTAATATTGGTTTATCGTGAATATCATAATTATCATATCATATTAAATCCAAGATTTAT
>JAMPIV010010864.1:0-27216 GCA_024509875.1 Oreohelix idahoensis | reverse complement strand
ACTAAAGCCTATATTGGTTTTAGCGAAATTACTTTCCTAGGCCACCGAGTTGGTCATGGTTTCCTAAAGACAGAGGACCATAATACTAGTAAGATACTTTTCAATTTTATGGCAGATTCATTCAGAATCTATCCTCTATCATGGCACCTCTCTCAACACTTCTAAAGAAAGGTTCGCCTAATGTGGTCCACTGGTCTCAGGAATGCCAATGCTCTCTGGATAAGATTAAAACACTGTTTTCAACACCACCTATTTTAGTGCTACCCACTAAAGATAAGACATTCGTTCTTCGTAGTGACGCTTCATCCACTGGGATTGGAGCGGCACTAATGCAAGAGTACTCTGGAACTCTGCATCCTGTAATGTATATTTCCAGAAAACTTAATGCGGCAGAAAGGAATTATTCGGTTTTAGACCGTGAGCTATTAGCTATGGTTTGGTCGATCCTCAAACTACAGAGATTCCTTCTAGGCGCACATTTCATAGTAGAAACCGACCAAAAAGCTCTTACTGCTATACAGAGTAAGAATTTGAAGAGCTCGAGGTCTACTCGATATGCAATTGCTCTTCAACCTTTTCATTTTTCTGTGCGAGCTATTCGTGGATCAGATAATGTGATGGCAGACATTCTGTCAAGATGCCCACATGATTCCACATAACTATTAGGGCTTAGACTTCTTGATATGTCTAGTTCTATAGTAGTTCCTTTTCTATATCATGATAGATACACATTTGTAATTTAATAATATAATGATTGTATCACTACATAGCGGTTCATTGATGTTTATTCACCGCTGTGCTTTGATGATTTTTTCTTCATAAATCATAAATTTAAGATATCTAATACGAAATGATGATATGAATTTTTTAGGCATTGTGTAATTGCCAGAATTGTATTATACTTTGATGACACCTTCCTGGAAAAATATACTTGTAGAGAAATAATTTCTCTCAGTTTATGAGACACATTCTCACCAGTCGCTCCATAAGTCGACTTAGCCTCATATTAGGCGTTATAGGTATTCCTGATATTTTCATCTGCGCATTATTCATGCGTTGTGAGCCTATTGTACGTTGCTCCTAGATGTATTTCAAAAAAAAAAAAAAATGTTCCATTTTTTTTTTCCCCGGGAGGTGTGGTAAGACTGTTACGTGCAGTCTTTGATATCTTACAATATTATACATTGGTATACTTGTTATGTTCGCAAATATTTTGTAAACAAAATAGTGCTTAAGGAAAAGTCATTATTGAGTTACTTCCCTTGAAAGTTGTGTCGGCTCTTTCGATCGAACTCCGCGGATAAATCCAGTTTTCTGCGATTTATTCTTTGTTTGGGTAGTAATAGATTGTTCTTGCTTCAGAATATCTATGGCCTGAATTTATGTGTATTGTTTGTCTGAGTAGGACGAGTCTGTCTTATATCTGTATATCTTTACATATCTAAGTCGAACTATATGTTCTGTTGTCTCTAGAGAGGTCAAAGGCTATTCGGCGGATGTGTCGCTAGAGTGTGGTGTGATTTGGCTTCGTCCTGATAGGGACTGTGTCTTCTATGTCGGCTTGTCGCAGGGGAAAAAGTGATCTCAGTATTTGTGGGGAAAGTGATAGTCGTCTAGACCTATCGTGTATGCTTTACCCCAGTGTTTATTCGTATTGCCAAGGAATGGCAGAATTATATTTCTGATACCAAGGTAATAATAGACACTCTTATGAACTCTCGTACGAAGCCACCATTTTCGATAGGTACGATTTGAATGTCTAAGAGAATATATTTGACTCGATGAAAACGACTTCGATTCCTAGCAGCACTATATCCTGTAGATTGCAGTCAAGTGTTCATGATCAAATCTACAGAGCAATGGAAGATTTAATGAATGACTAACTTTAGGACAGATTCATTATCTGTATCCAAACGTGAGTGACAGCTCACGAGTGAAGCCATCTTGGAACCAAACATGTAGTGACTTTCAAGAAGAGAAAAGGGATGCCCGTATTATCGCTTGATTAGTCCAGAGATCACTGCTACACATGAGAACCCATTGCTAGCGTTTCAATATTATTATATGAAAAAACTGTGCTGAACCTTATGTTAAAGAATCTTCGCTAGACGAGATAGGTAGAAGCCATCTTGGATATTGTTTATAATCTGACGTGCTTTGTCAGTAAACTCAGTTGATATATATATATGGGCAATACTGGGTGCTTGGCTACTGACAGTCCATTATAATATTATTCTACATGAGTGCCCATGTAACATAACATTGCAAGACCAGTTATCCACTGTACCATGATGTATTATGCCAACCTGTGATTTGTCACTATCTGTGCTGTCGAGTGTGTACGTCCAATTAAACTTTAGTAAAGGTACACAGTCGTTGGTGTCGATGACTTCCAGCCATACATGAGTGTGAGAAAAGAACATTTGTCAACACCACGAACCCTTATTATCATTCGCACATTATACACTCAATCCATGTCTACACACCACTGCGTAGGTCAAGTTGACATTCCATACACTACAGTGGAGCAAACAACACCATAGAGATCTTATCAACTGACGATGATGATGTCTGCTTCCATCCACTTATATTTATCCTTTTGGTGGATATCATTAACGGGAATAAAATAACAACTTTATCAGTAACAAAGGGGGGAGGGGGGCTTAAAAAATTGCAAAATTGCGTGACGTTATATGTGGACGACCCTTATGTCAGGATTGGTTCTACATAACACTGAAAAACTCTGTCTTTTATCCATTGACAAAGAATTGTTTCATACAGTTTTATAAACAATGGGTTATTAAATTAATTTTCAAATAGATAATTAAAAAAAAGAAAATTTTGCCTCGATTTGGCGAGGTGAGCTCCATACAACCTAGACACAGAGTCCGCTGGTTACATAAAGAAAATGTAAAAGACCTTGTGGCACTTATTTAAAAAAAGGTAATAATTTGTTACTAGGTCAAAGGACTAAGATAAATGCCTACGTTTCGCCGCAAGGCCTTCTTGTGACGTCAATCTTAATTCATTCGTTATTTTGTCTGTGACATCAATGCCTCACTCTTCTATGTCAATATTCACAGGTCATTATAGTTTATTTACGCCTTGATCTACCGACAATTATCTTATCCTCGGATTGGCATCCTCGAAAACCACCGTGTATTTTACCAGCTTGACCGCATATGACATCTTTCTTCTTCTTCTTCGATCCTTAACCACCGACCGTCAAAGCAGTCAGTGGCCATCACGCCTAGTGGCGTCTTGTAGGGCAACAACAAATTGATTCCACTTTGCTCGGTCGGTGGCCATCCTTCGTACAGTGCCCCAACTCTGGTTCATTCTTTGCATCTCAGCCTCCACAGTCCTCCGCCAAGTTGTTTTTGGTCGGCCTCTCTTTCGCTTGCCTTCAGGGGTCCAAAGCATAGCTGTTCTTGTGATGGCATCGGGGTCTCTTCTGAGGACATGACCAACCCAGCTCCAGCGTCTGCCAGCTATGATGGTATGCATGTCCTCTTGCTTGCTACGAGTAAGCAGATCTTGGTTGGTGATGGTATTCGGCCAAAAGATTCGGTGAATTTTTCTTAGGCATGTTGTGTGAAAAGAGGACAATTTTGACATTTCCTTCTCTGTGACTCTCCAGCATTCCGCACCATTGAGAAGCACAGAAAGCACGCAACTCTGGTATAATCTTAATTTTGTGCTTGTGCTGTATTGGGAGGACTTCCAGATGTTATTTAGGCTAAAGAAGGCTGTTCTTGCCTTATTCATTCTGATGTTGATGTCTTTGCTTGCCCCACCGTCTGGTGTTACTATGCTTCCTAGGTATGTGAAGGTATCTGTCTGTACCAGTTGCTGATTCCTTACTGATATGGGCTCAGGGTTGCTCACATTGAGCGTCATGACCTCAGACTTCTTTAAATTGATGTTCAAGCCCACCTGCTGGCTAAATTTATTAAGTCTATCCGTTTTTTCCTGGATGTGTTGATGTGAATGTGCCAGCAGTGCAATGTCATCTGCATATTCCAGATCTTCCAATGTTGAAAATGTAGTCCATCTTATTCCTCTTGGACTGCCCTCTGTTGTCTGGCGCATCACCCAGTTTATGACTGTTAAAAATAGAATGGTTGATAAGGGGCATCCCTGTCGTACTCCTGTCTTCACCTCGAAGGTTAGGTTGCTCTGCCCAACACTACACGTAAAGTTGGCATAGAGGCTTTTTATGATTGACACTATGCAGCTTGGAATTCCATAAGCCCTCAGTATTTTCCATAAACTGTCCCTATGTATGCTGTCAAAAGCCTTTTCAAAATCAACAAAATTTATGTAAAGCTGTCTTTGCCATTCTGAGCACTGCTCTATAATGTTCCTGAGAGTGAATATATGGTCTACACATCTTCTGTTCTTTCTAAATCCTGCTTGTTCTTTCCTCAGTTTGTAGTCTACTGCCTTTGAAATTCTCTGTATAATTATCCTGCCTAGGATTTTGCTGGGAACTGAGAGAAGAGTGATTCCTCTCCAATTATTGCAGTCTGAAAGATCTCCCTTCTTGGGCAATTTGACAATTATTCCTTTGTTCCACTCTGATGGTGTTGTCCCCGTTTTCCACACTTGTGCAAATAGTGGTTCTAATAGTTCTGCTGCTAGCTCAGGGTCTGTCTTAAATAGCTCTGCATTTAAGTTATCGTGGCCCGGAGCTTTACCGTTCTTTAACCCTTTGATTGCTGTGATGAATTCTTCTTTTCGTGGAATGTCTGTATTTACATCTAGATTGTTTTCAGCCTCAGGAACATTCAATTGTGTCTCTGGTATTTCCTTGTTCAGAGTTTCTCTGAAGTGCTCTGCCCATCTTGTTTCCTGTCCCTCTGCTGTCTTGATGAGATTTCCTTGCTTATCTCTTACTAATGTAATATTGTTTGCACCTTGTTTTCCGCTGATGAATTTAGTTATTTTGTATACTGTGCTTTGTTCATTTCTCAGTGCTGCCTCTTCTGCCTGTTTTGCAAGATCATCTATGAAATTCCTTTTGTTGGCTCGGGTTTGGCGTTTAACTTCCCTGTCCAGTTGACTGTACTGTTCGCTATATAGTTGCTTTAACCTGGGGGACTTCGCTTCTGTTTTCTTTCTTTCATTTCCTTTCTCATCTTTATGGTGTTTAGTGTTTCTGGTGTTATCCAGTCTTGCTTCTTCCTTTCCTGGAATCCTAAGCATGATTTGCTACTTTCCTATATATTGTTGAAATGGTGTTGAAATTCTGGTCTATATCATCAGTCAATGTCTTTTCCTGGCTTTTGGCAAATTGATATCGTTTCTTAATGTCGGCCGCAAAAGCTTTTCTGGTAAGGGGGGTCCTTCAATTTGCTGATGTCAAACCTTTTCTGTGTAGTTACAGTTGGTCCGGCCATTCTTAGTTTCACTTTCAATTTTGCTACTACTAAATGGTGATCGCTTCCCACATCTGCACCTCTTCTTACCTTCACACCTTGTAATGCATGTCTCCATCTACCGTTAACCATGATGTGGTCTATCTGGTTTTTGTCCCGACCATTTGGTGATTCCCATGTTAACTTGTGAATTTCCTTATGTGGGAAAAGTGTTCCTCCAATGACCAGGTTGTTAATGCTACAGAAACTTATTAGCTTATCCCCATTTTCGTTTGCTATTCCGCTGCCGCATTTCCCCATTGTTCTTTCATTATATGTATTGTGTGTACCAACTTTCGCATTGAGGTCTCCCATTACTATAACAAGATCATATCTAGGTGTGTCCTCCATTTCTTTCTGCAGTTGTTGATAGAATTCATCCTTGACCTCCTCATCGCTATCATTCGTTGGTGCGTAGCATTGTATTATTGTAGTGTTGGTGAATCTCCCTCTCAATCTCAATCGTATCAGTCTGTTGTTGATGGGTTTCCATTCCAGTAATGTCCTTTCTATCCCTTTCTGTAGAATAATGGCTACGCCTTCACTGTGCTGTCCATCCTCTCTTCCAGAGTAAAGTACTGTTTCTCCTGTTGCTGTTTTAACTTTTCCTGCCCCTTTCCATCTGCTCTCGCTTATCCCCAGGATGTGTAACCTATAGTTTCTCATTTCTGCCGTGACCTGTCTTAGTTTACCTGTCTCGTACATTGTCCTGACATTCCAAAATCCTATTCTTGTATCCTGTTTTGCGGTCAGGACATCCGTTTTCATGTTGGCTTCCTTTCGGCTTTCGACAGTCATACGAGAACATGTTTTCCGTTTATTATGATCAGCCAACGATTATCCAGGTGGGACAATATGATTAACTCAGCATTGGTTTACCGTTTGTCGCTACCTTATTGTTTAGACAGACAGGCAATTGATAGAAGCGAGTTCATTACTTCAGCCAAGTTTGGGATGAGACTAACAAAATTGTGGTAAGATTAGAAAGGAATAGTGATAACGAATGTCTACTCGGGTGGGCATGACTTGCAGAAAAATGGAACTTCGAAGTTTATCTTGGTTTTAACAACCAGGACACCGGACATATCACGTAATGTTTGCCGCCGGTAAGGTCTCTTAACAATCTTGAAATATTAGAACAGGCAATATCACATAATGACTTCCGACATGTCAAATAACAATTAGATGCACTACCTTAAATGGTCATGCCAATAATTATCACGATGATTTGGGGGGGGGGGGGGCATTTTACTGGAAATAAGATGCTGTGATAAGTCAAATCTTCGATCGTTACATTTTTCTGTGACATCTTTTAACTTTCTCCTGTCCCTTTCTTTTCCTTTTTCTCACCTATCCCTCTCTACTGGTTATTTTCTCCTTTGTTTTCGGTCTACATTGAGCGACACTCCTATTGTTAACTCCGACTTTTTGTTTGGAGACGATACACGAAACCAGGTTGCTGCATGATAGGGTGCGAGCTAGCAAACATGACATGATAAATTACATGACTGATCTCACTGGGATATAAGAAATCACCATCTTGCTGAAGATTAAGACACGGACAGTGGTGTAATACTTCCGGCAGATGGACTTTGCTGTGATAAACAATTACAAGAAATAACATCTGAGAGAATATTATACTGTTAAATCTTCGAAGTAGTGAGTCTGTGAACATGACTGGCAAAACTGAAGAAGCAAAACCTTACATGGTTATGGAGTTTGAAAATTACATTATATGTTGCCATGTAATAATGTTCTACAGGAGGCAAGTGGGAGAATAAGACCCCTACCGATATCCGACAGTAATTCGTGGATGGAATGGCAAGGAAGTGCTAACATAAATCATTCATGATTGGTTTGGTTTGGTTTTAAGGACTATCTTCAATGCACATGGACAACTCCATCAGTGCTCCGATTTCCTCCCTTAGAACATACGAAGAATGAGGATATCAGCACAGTGCACAACCTCCGTAGCACCGGCGAGAATCCCAGTGTGTGTATATAGAAATCACACATTCTATAAATATTGTTGTGGTGGGTAGGTTTCTAATTTTTAAATTTAAATTCATTCCTAATTGGAGTTTTTCCCAACGAAACCAGTTGTGTGTGTGTGTGTGTAGGCGAAAACGTCGTTTATAATCTGGAACATTTTAAGACTGCATTTCCATCTCGTCAAAAAGGCACTTAAGGCAGAGAGGATAACGAATAAAAACAGGATTCCAACATAAGGAAAGGATCAAGTATTAGAGGATCTTCTAATGTGTAAATTACGTGTGGATGTACAAATTCATACGAGGCTAGCAAACTCAGCATATAAAATTATAAATTCATGAACCACGACTGCAAGAACTGGTGACTGCTTCCTGTCAGTTTCCTCTTAAGGAATCCACAAGCAGAGGTAGCCCCAGGCTTCATGTAAAGCTTGGAGTAGATGATGATGAGATCATCGTGTACATAGTTGTTAAATTAATATTTTAATTCGTTTATGTACATATTTAAACCCGTTTAATGACGTCTACATCAGACAGGTCTTGATGACACTTGCCTTGACAATTGGAATGTTTACCCCCGGCATTACCGCCAGGGACGTACTAATGCCACAGAGTTAGATGATTGATGGAACAGTCAAAAACACCGTTAAGATCCAACAGTGACGGAACCCAACATCACAACAAATCATCGTCAAAGTCTGATTAGTTAAGTATTACAGTCAGGCCCCGCAAAAGCACTTTTTTTTAAACTATAGCCACTTTAAAGTCACTACCAGTGATCAAAACATCAGTGCTTCATTTTTTTTCATAAACAACTCTATTTTAACATTGTTAACTATAACTGATTATTAAATTTATTATCTGTAAATATAAATTGTTGATTTAATCATAATTAAGTAAATTGTACCCGTATGACTCAGTTCTTTTAAATGCATAACCATACAGAGCTTTCTAAGTAATATTTTACTGAATCATTTCAGCTGCAGGCTCAGAAAATACGAGCAAATTTCTTTTTCCTCACAGAAGGGGCCGGCGAGATAAAAAAATTCATGACAGCTTAGATGGTCTACGTTGTTATACTGCTTTCTTAAATAATAACCTATTCCCACTGGGATAAATTGTAACATAAACATTTTCTTTTCTTATATGTACATTGAGCTTGTATGATATCCTTATGGATAGTACAGTTGTGAATGAGGCAGGCAATCTCATCACGTACAATAACTTGCCACAAAAGCCACTATTGTAAGAGCTAGTGAATGCTTTGTGCAGGTTTCATTGCACGAAACCAACAGCAGAGGTATCCCCAGGCTCCAAAGGGAGCAGGAAGAGGATTATGATGATATCATAACGTATATTTCAGATGTCAACTCTCTGTTTCAACTTTATATATGTGTGTGTGTGTGTGTGATTCCTTTATATTCTTCCGAACTCACTTTCAGTCGAATCGAAGGTCTGAGATTTTATGTTCATGGGCATCGGGTAAAATTCAGAGGAAGATGAAATGGTGAAGCGGAGGTTGCCTGATGCTTACATCAGTAAACATAAAACTTAATTACGATTTTTTATTTTCTCTCAGTTTCTAGTACTAGTTATCAGTAATCAACGGTCGACACTATCCATAAGAGACGGGTTTAGAGGACACTCGACGCGGCGACCAGTTTTGGAAGTTACGTGCTGCGACAAGACATTTGACTCCCAACTTGAGAAGGAACAGTCAAAACTTCATTAAGAACCAGCTGTGACTGAACCAGAGTTCAACGACAAATCACTATCAACACCTGGCCAGTTGAGTACAAAGAACTGACACAGCATATAGAATCTTTTAAACCCCACCATACAGTAATATCTTCCGAGAAAGATACACCATCAATTAACATTTTTTCTTGACAAATCAGCTTTATTCATTTGAACTCTGTTGATCAAATATTTCATAACTAAATCTATTGTTATCTATGTAAATATAACTCCTTAGTTTAAGTTAATACCTTGGTTGAGTGAAATGACATCTGCACCCTTAAGGTAGTAGACTACCTTGTAGGGTAAAAAACTCAAATTTTCATCTCAGAATCAAACAACCATGGGTATAGTGTTAGTATGAACTTAACATTTTTGTCCACATAATGACCTCATTAATTATACAAATTAGCTATCCAATATGGCCGCCGTAGTGAATAAATTATACACCTTTTTTAAAACATCATAACTATGTTATTTTTACAAGGATCTGACTGAAACTTGGCAAATTGAATTAGTATATATAGCTTGAGGTTTTGACCTAAAATAACAGATATTGACCGAAAGGTTGATTTGTAATGAATTTTCAAAATTTATATTTCTTGAATGTTTGATATTTGTGCCTCATTATATATGCATGATGGTCATAAAACTAAAATTTTGAATTCAATTGTATCCATTTTAGGTCATAATCTGTAAGATTATATGATAACCAACTGTGTTAATTTTCATGTCAATTGAATGTACAGATCCAGAGATATCTTGTTTCAAAGATCACCAATTATGCTAAAAAGACAATTCCGAGAAAACAAAGAAAAACAGAAAAAGAACTCACAAAATGAAGTTTAATGAGCTCCTGTTGAATAAAGGTCTCCTTCTACTGCAGCTGCAGTGTCTATGAATCCCATTTTCAGTGCTCTCAGGGTCTTTCCATTGCAATGTCCTTACTTGCTGAATAGATCCTGTGCAGCGTTCTCCTGTATGCTTTCTTTGCCATGCGTTGACTTGTGTTCATGTATATCGAAAAATTCTGCAATGCACTGTGGCCTTTCCCAATAGAACGCACAAATGCCACCATTCGCACATTTACTTCTTTGTTTGTGAGTAGCTGAAGATGAAACATCAGAAGTATTGAAATTGGCAGTCCATTCGCCACTGTTTGTGCGCTTGATACTGATTTCATGACAAAAGCCATTCCGAGTCTCTTCGACGATCTCACAGGTCAGTGAGTACTGATAACATTTGTCACATCTAAAGTTAGCGCATAAAAACCCAAACAGTAGTTTTACATCCATAAGGATAAACCCATTTCCTTTGTTGTCATTTTTAGCTTGTCCTTCACTTTCTTGGACCTTTATGACCTTTATTTTCTTTGCTGAGGAGCACAGAGGTTTTATAGCGTCACTATCGACAATAGGTGTCTCATTTTCAGGCAACGGTTTGTTGGTGTACACGCCTCCCAGTCTTTGTCTTATTTCTCATTGTGAACAAAAGAAGCTCTGCTAACTACTATTATACAGAATCAGTATAAAACTAGCAATAAAAAGAGTTGATGTTGGTGAAAATGCACTATGCATGTAACAAATGTTGAAATTTACGATCAAAGCTTTCTAGACACACACTTTTGAAAAATTCACAAGAAATCATTGAGTGATTCCCCGTGGAAAAGTTATAAATATCTTTTTCCTGTTGCCTATGTATAATTATAATTTCGCAGTTTTACAATTACGCACCTTCTTGTTGGGTCATTATTCACATGGTAACCAACTATAAACATTGGTTGCTATGCAAATCACTCAAGGGGGCGTGTGTAGAAAAACACTGATTCCTATCAAACCAGAGTATCTCTAAGCTTCTATGAATTATTTTTAGTTCAAGAACATGTTGACGATGATTTAAAGCATGAAAATGAAAATTGTTGGATTTTTATCTTTTTTAAGCTTTTCTGGGTATACTTCTACCTTAAGACTCGTTTAAAAAAATACTTAAACACAGAGCTAAATAATACAATTAATACTTTGCTGAATTACCTTCAGCAGGGGGCTCATTAAATATTAGTCAAGTGTTACCCCGTGACACAAACTTTCTTTCTCGCCGAAGTGGGCAGGGAATATAAAGTATACAACAAACCTAGAACGCGGTTGCTGTACTAGCCATTCTATAATCCCTGTGAGACTCCCTAAAGTAGGGGCATAAAACATTCTATTTACATCATTGCCAAGAGTAAGCTTGAGCGAAGGTCGTTACCTTCAGAAAACTCATCCTTTTACTCGCATTTTTTCACAATTAGTGGACCCCTACTGCAGAGCAGGGGAGGCAAACCGCGACGCTTCTTAAGGAACAAACAAATAAGTATAGAAAGGAAAGAAAGGAAAAACGAAAGGAAAACATGAAACAGAAATTAATTAAAGTGAAACAACCCGTTAATTAACCTGGCCTGCTTCGTTGCCGTTATGCAAGATAGCTCAATAAATTAAACTAATAAATTAAAACACTGACACACCGATAAAGCAACAAAGAAATAAATTCAAAATATATTGTAATGACAGGAAGCATTTCAGCGTCACAGATCAATACAATGCAGTACTATAATTTTAATGTGCGTGTTAATAGAATGTATGTTGCTAATAAACCAAGAAACAATTGATAATATATTGACAGCGAGTCATAACAATGGAGTAATAAATTTTTAACAACTAACACAGTTGTTTTAATCTTTAGTATGCGTTGAAAGGGAACGAAATATATCCTATCTAACATTGATATGAGTAAATTATGATACGGGGGAACTAAATTATCATTACAGTCAGCGGATACAAATAATGGATTATTGTTGTGAGTGTCAACCAATGGGCTGGTGTCAACATTGGAACTGGACGCGTACTTGCTATTATGACCAAAAACGATAACTTTAGCACCGGTGGTAGTAGTATACAAGCAGCTGTTGCTGTTGTAATGTAGTAGTTGTTACAGTGGTGATTATAGAATTTTTAGTAACATTAACAGTCCCAACAGCAGTAGTATTAGTGGTTGTAGTAGTAATAGTTGCTGTTATAGAAAAATGTATAGTAGTAGCGATAGTAGTATGGGCAACAGTAGAACTAGTAGTAGAAATAGTAGTAGGGAACGGCAGCAATAATAAAAATAGTAGTAGGGAACGGCAGTAGTAATACAAGCAGTAATAGTAGTAATAAAAACAGTTGTCGTAGAATTAGTAGTAGGGAACGGCAGTAGTGATAAAAAAAGTAGTAGAAATATTAGTAATACAAGCAGTAGTAGCACAACAATAGTAGTTGCAGCTTTTGTGGTTAATGTCATCAAATGATTATTAGCAGTCGTAGTGGTTATGGCACTAGTAGTTGTAACAACAGTAGTAGTAGTATTTGTTGTTGTTATTGCAACAGTAGCAGCTGTGGAAGATGACAGGGGACAACAGTTTCAAAAGATTAGAACAAAAAAAATAAACACAAAAACCAAAGTCGTAAACCACGGAAAGAAATTACAAACACAGCGGCAAAATGTGGTCTACACAGTTCAATAAAACCCAGTAAAAGACCAGAGTTCAGTTAATTGTAATCAGTGTGTTAGCAAGAAAACTAAATATACTTGTGACACGTTACTATAATCCAGTGATGCTCAATCTTTTTACCACCACGACCCAAATTTCACAGTTGGTGAAGCTGAAGACCTATGTACCAAATCAGACAAGTAAAAATTAATTATAGGAATAGGGCCAAAGTCATGCCGTCTAAAACTAAGAGATTTGGAAACGGAATTAACGCGTCCCATTGCAATGTTGACACCAACCCATTGGTTCAGAATCACCATAATAATCCATTATTTGTATCCAATGTCTGTAATGATAATTTGGTTCCCCATATCAAAATTTATTCATATCAATGTTAGATAGGATAGACTTGCTTCCCGTTCAACGCCTATTAAAGATTAAAACTACCACAATGAGAAATTAAAAGTCACACATATTATTGCAAAGAAAACTTCCACGTAAAGAACATGTGAATGAAAATAGTCCATTTATGACATTATAAATTGTAACAACTTTACAAAAATAACCAAATATAATATATTAGTCGCGCGATCTTCGTAAAGTGCATCAGACAGGATTTCAAACAGCGGTAACGTTGACAATAGAATATTGCAACAAATATATGGGCACAGTGAGAGATGATGATATTGACTAATTATTTTCATATTTTTTTTAAATTCCTGTGGAATATCATCGTCATCATAATTGGTGCATGTCAGTTTCTCAAAGAGCTCAACAGGCACATACAAAAATTATACTAAAAAATCAGTTCAACACAAATATGAGAATCTTGAACTAGATCTCAAGTTAGTCGTACAGTATGGCTCCAGTCTGGTTTGGTTTGGTTTTAACGACTATCTTCATTGCACACGGACAACTCCATCAGTGCTCTGATCTCCTCCCTTACATCACACAAAGATTATCTCAGCACATTGCACGAACTCCGTAGCACCGCCGAGGATCCCTATATGTGAATACAGGAATCACACATTCTATAAATATTTTTGTGGTGGGTAGATGGTCCAGACAGCGGAGAACGAATGCCAACCATAACGATTCAGATTTTCATAAAGGAGTGATTGCACAGTTTAGTAACTATTGAAATGGTATGACAAGATTAGTAATATTGAACCGATGGACAGAAACACACAACATGTGAGAAGATGCTAGCGTTGGGTAGGACAGATGGTGAGGGGAAAAACCCCAATACAATTGCAAGGCAACTCTTCTAGAATCCCCAGGGTAAGCGAAAGAGGTGAAAGGTATCGGATCCCGTTACATGCCCATTGAGGCATACCTACTACTACTGATTTTATTACTACTGCCGTTCCCTACTATTACTGATTTTATTACTACTGCCGTTCCCTACTATTACTGATTTTATTACTACTGCCGTTCCCTACTACTACTGACTTTATTACTACTGCCGTTCCCTACTACTACTGATTTTATTACTACTGCCGTTCCCTACTACTATTTTATTACTACTGACTACTTTATTACTACTGCCGTTCCCTACTACTACTGATTTAATTACTACTGCCGTTCCCTACTACTACTGATTTTATTACTACTGCCGTTCCCTACCACTACTGATTTTATTACTACCGTTCCTACTGCCGTTTCCCTACTACTACTGATTTTATTACTACTGCCGTTACTAACTGAATATTTATTAACCTGCTACTACTACTACTGATTTTATTACTACTGCCGTTCCCTACTACTACTGATTTTATTACTACTGCCGTTCCCTACAATCACTTTTACTACTACTGATTTTTATTACTACTGCCGTTCCCTACTACTACTGATTTTATTACTACTGCCGTTCCCTACTACTACTGATTTTATTACTACTGCCGTTCCCTACTACTACTGATTTTATTACTACTGCCGTTCCCTACTACTACTGATTTTATTACTACTGCCGTTCCCTACTACTACTGATTTTATTACTACTGCCGTTCCCTACTACTACTGATTTTATTACTACTGCCGTTCCCTACTACTACTGATTTTATTACTACTGCCGTTCCCTACTACTACTGATTTTATTACTACTGCCGTTCCCTACTACTACTGATTTTATTACTACTGCCGTTCCCTACTACTACTGATTTTATTACTACTGCCGTTCCCTACTACTACTGATTTAATTACTACTGCCACCCTATACTACTGACACTTATTACTATGTGCCGTTCCCTACCACTACTGAATCACGTCGACCGCCTTATCCTACTACTACTGATGTTTACTACTGCCGTTCCCTACTACTTCTGATTTTATTACTACTGCCGTTTAATTACTCTACTGCCGTTCCCACTACTACAGATTTAATTACTACTGCCTTCCCTACCTACTGATTTTATTACTACTGCGTTCCCTACTACATACCGATTTTAGATACTACTACTGCCGTTCCCTACTACTACTGTTTTTTTACTAGACAGTTAGGCCCATATTTTCTACCATCGGCAACTAGGGGTGATGTGGTCAGAAAAATTCAGACAGAGCCGTTTGCAGGGGAAGAGGGACTCTAGTGCACTTCGATACCTCGGCTCTTTTGATAAGCGAAAAAGGGGGGAGGGGGGACCCAAAAAAAAAAACACGGGGAAGAAAACTAGACAGATATCAAACAAATAACGAAAATATGGAATGAACATGAACAGACAGAACAGGACAGGAAGATTTGGCGTGTAGGTTTTGATGGACTGTGCTTCGTGGATGACATAAATTTAATCCTATTTTTCCTTGAAGGTTAGGCGTCTGATCTCACTACCCAGGAGATCTGGGGGGAGTATGACATCATTAGGAACGACTGGTTCTGAAAAAAATGTCCATCAATTATATTCCCTGTACTGGGAGCGAACACGGTACCTTTAGAATTAGAGGTTGACGCCATACCTCTTTGCCACTACGCCCCCCCCCCCCCCCCCCTCAACATTACATAAGCAGTATACGACTGTCCGGGTAATTACCAAACCACACAAGAACAACACTAGGTAATGCGGTCATAATTGCGTTCTTCAGCATCATCATCATTGTCTTTATCGCTCCCACTGGATCGTGGGATCACCACTTCACATGACCCCTTACAGGAAGCCTGCACAAAACATTCACATGCTCTTACAGCAGTGGTTTCTGTAGTAATTTGTTTCACACGATGAAGTTGCCAGTCACAAGCACAAGCCCATATTGGTTGCCATGTACGACATGCCTGAGGGAACAGTTGGTCTATTCTTTCTGTGTCTCATAAGAAACACCTGGAAACTACACATCATGTTTTTATTATTAAGTTGTGCTATTTAACTAATCATTTATACAGAACAAGACCTAGAGCTTCTTCTTTGTTGCCTTTCGTTCTCATATAACTTATATTTTTCACTCAAGAAGTTGGTGGTGTGTCTCAGGCTTCTGTCATCCCTATCACGTTGAGGTACACGTTACTTGCATAGCAATTACTGCCTTAAGGAAGTGAAGTCTTACAGACTTCCTTATATTAGGCCCACCTTGATAAGATGGGATGACCACTTCCCTTCCTAGTTGCCTTTGCCTTCCCTAACTCAAAAACAGTGTCAGGTACTCATTTTCAGCAGGGTAGACTGGAGCGTGAAGCTACCAGGTTTTGATCCTGAAGCCCGGTAACAGTATCGCGAGAGGAAAGAGTTTTAACCGCTGTGCCAGTCTTATACTGCAAAACATCACTTATTTCTATTATGAAATGAATTTAGTTACAACTCTTTTTTATGTCCGTTTGGTATTTGTTTGTTAACGAAAACATATGTGTCTGTGAGTTTTGATATCTTGTTGTTCTTGTCCCTTACACAGTCGACTTCTATGCTCTAAAATTATTCGAGATTACCATTTTGTGATACATCACAGAAGAATTTAAATGACATGTGGATGGTCAAATGCATGCATGAACAACAAATGTTTATTAGTAAATTAGTCCTGGCTTTATAACTTGTATTCCCGATGTTCCTTTCAAGAACGAATATTCCATTATGAAGTGTTAACACCATTTTTGGACTTATTAGTTCATGAATCTGAAAGAACAGAAGTGGGTTTCAATAATATAATATTATCAATGGTTGCGTTTATTTGTGAACATCAAGCCATTTATATAACCTTGAACTGTATATTATTTTCAAATTTAATAAGAAAAATATGGTCCAAATTGAAACAATAACATTATGAATATGGCAATTAAAGATTAAAGCATTTTACATACTCACACACACTCCGCTGACTAGAGACGCATACTTAATTCAGTAACTTATTGTTCAGGAGAGGTCAAAACTTTACTGTAATTCTGCTAAACAAAATATATAAAGGTTCAAATGTAACAAGTAAGCGACCTGTCAGTAGAAAAACGTAGTGAAACAAAGATAATGTGTGACCTTATGTTGTTATGGCATATATCAAGAGCGTTCGTCTGTTATTTAAACATAAGTTAAGTCCTGGTCATACCAGGTGACAAATATGAGGCTGGGCATGAGGATGGCAACCTCACCATGTAAAACAAATTGCCAGGGTAAGAAGTGTAGAAGACACCAAATATCACACGGACAAGGAAATTAGAGAAAGACACAAAGGGGTGAAGAAGACATGGAACGGTCTTGATCGGATGGCATAGGACAGAACGGTTTGGACTAAATTTATTGAAGGCCTATGCTCCATTGGAAGCTGAAGGGTAATGAATGAATGACGTAAAGCACAGAAAGCAACAATGCATAATGTGCACGAGCTGTGTTCTCAGTTAGACGTGTTAAGGCTCGTCATGGATAAAGACGGAGCAGTAGTAGTCTGAATTGTTTTTTTTTTTTTTCCTATAACCAGCGGCACTCGAGCTTTCCAGCTCTTTCGGCCCAATGACATGTCATTGCGAAGCTGGGGGGGTCAGTGGACTTTCCTTCCAACCCGGTCAGGAGCTTTGCTCCTTCCCATCCACACGGGATTTATGTGCAGGAGCCGTTCAGGTTGTTCAGTCAAATTTCCGGATGTCTATTATAAACTGACTAACTTACACATTATGAAAGTGCTCGGGAACATCTCAATCTCCCAAAGCATGATTCATTTAAGGTGCACTATCTCAAACACTCTCACACATTGAAACCAATGAGAATGGACATCTTCTCTCTCTCATTCTCACTGTCCCACTTGATTTATTTGTTCATGAACATAAAATATAATACCAACAACTGCAATGTATTTGCGATTTATATACAACATAAATGTTAAACTGTCAAACAAAATGTTCACTTTTACAAATAATTCATTGAAACAATGTTCAGAACTTTATCTCAATGATTCCTGTCCCAGAATGTCATTTTTATGTCACGTCTCATCATGATAACTTAAAAGTTCACTCTCCAGTCTGGATTCACGACAGTAAAACCAGACCAGAAAGTCTTTTATAGTTGGACATGCGCCATAATATAATGGATGGACACTGTATTTAGGTTGAACTGTGCTGGCCTTGACAAAACATGCGACAAAACTTGATAAAAATTGCTCTCGAACTCTTTAAACTATTGATCTATCCTGCTGTACATTCTTACTTCAAGGGATGACAACAGGGCATGAAGACATGGAGTGTTGTCGTCAAAGGCATGTGTCCCACAGGAAGATTAAATCTAATGTTTGATTGGTTGAGACACTTATTGTTCCAGCATGCATTATTTGGCACTCACTTGTACATGTTTTCATGAGTCTTAAATAGATCACGTGTAGCATGAAGCCTGCACCAAAGCCCTAGTGAATCTTAACAGCTCCTTGTTAAATTACACGTCTTATGGTTCCTCGTACATCTCATTTAGAGCTGTCTCAATGTCCCCATGCCAGGTACTAACAAGAAAAGCGGTTTTAAAAAAGTGTAGATTCCTTGAATAAGGCCTTTTGCCGTATACATTACAAGTTGACATGTATTTTACTGTGAATGTCCAAGTTTACACGTATTTTACTGTGAATGTTTAAGTTCACATGTATTTTACTGTGAATATTTGACGTCTACACATCTGTTACTGTGAAGATCACAAGTGCACATATCTTTTACTGTGAATGTCACAAATGTACATGTCTTTTACTGGGAATGTCACATGTTTGCATGTCTTATACCACCAATGGCACAGGTTTACATTTCTTTTACTAGGAATATCACTTGTTTACGTATATTTTACTGTGAATGTCAAGTCTACATGTCTTTTACTGACAATGTCACAAGTTTACATGGATTTTACCATGAATGTCACAAAATTACATGTCTTTTACTGAAATCACAAGTTTACATTTCTTTTACCGTGAATGCCAGAAGTTTATTTATGTTTTTCCAGTACCGCTTATGCATGGAAGCTCATTATTAGTTTCAGATCTGAAGCAATCAATGTGGTCTAGTGAATAACGATTGTCTGCATCCTTAAGTTGTAAGTTATTCCACTGATCCATTGTCTCGTGGATTGTTCTGTTTTCCTGAGCAGCTTAAATTTGCTGTTACATTCTCGTGTTGCTATCTGATCCGGCAATGAGCTGATAGCCTAACAAAACAGAGAAAGCTGTCACAGTCTATCTTCGGAAGTTAAAGCCAAATGTGCTAGGCAGCGGAGATTCGATGAGGTCTCACTGAAGCAAGTCTTCTGTTTTTCATGATTACTGAAGAAGTATCACAGTGTCATACGTGGCAGTAGCAGTTCGTGTATCATTGGATGTATTTTAGTCCAGGATCGTGAAGTTGTAATGTGTATGATATAAAAAATACATCAGCGATTCACATTTGGCATGGATGATAACTCGACAACTTACCTTGTATTTGAGGTAATATTGAGCATTTTAGCAGCACCTATATCATCATCATCTTATCTCTACCCGTAACCCGTCATGGGTCGTAGGGGTGTCATGGTGGAAGCATCAGCAGAAAGGGTCCTACACCACTCTCTATCCTCAGCAATGCATAAAAGTGTGGAAAAACGGTGCCCTGCCCATTCTTTGACGTTATCAGCCCAGGATTTTCTTTGCCTTCCTCTTCTCCATTTACCTTT
Organism: Oreohelix idahoensis; assembly: GCA_024509875.1. Lineage (NCBI taxonomy): Eukaryota > Metazoa > Mollusca > Gastropoda > Stylommatophora > Oreohelicidae > Oreohelix > Oreohelix idahoensis. The sequence goes on along the minus strand of JAMPIV010010864.1, from coordinate 7,481 downwards.
GACTGTTCCCTGGAGGATCTTTTTCAAAAGAGATTCATGACGAGTTACATGCCCAAACCAGGCAAGCTTTCGACGTGTCGCTACTGACAAAAGTGGTTCTTGGTGGTCTGCATATGTGTTTATTTTCTCTCTAACTTATATACCTACTCACAAGACGAAATACTAGGCCCACTGAATTTCTTCTACATATATTCGTAAGATGCCGTTAAGAAAGGCTCAAGATAGCTGAACTATCCCAGACAGCCTTCAACCTTATGTTAACTAACTACCTGTCTTTAAGAATATAATTATTACAAGAGCAATGTGAAACATTACATAAGTCACTGGCCAATTATCATCTTCTTATTCCTTTGCTCTTTAACGAGTATGGGGCCACAAATGTACGTGGCCCCCTTGTAGAAAGTCCGCATCAAGCTACTTACTCCTGCAGCAGTGGCAGTTCCAATAGCTACTTGTTGTGCGTAACAAGGTTGCTAGATCCGTGCACAACCTCACATTTGTCACCTTTTGGAATATGCCTGAGGCAGCACTACTCCTTGTCTCCTTATAGACTCCTGGTAAATACACTGGCACCACTTGTTAATCAACCCTAATTAAAGTGAGGACTGTGACTGTTACGCCACATAGGAAGTATGGGTCAGTATTTAAATGTCTCTTCAGATTAAAGTAGTGATCAGCTAATTACAGTCTCACTTCACTGATTATACGGACACAAAGAACAGGTTTTATGTAACAGATTTGAATTTGGATCACAGATATTAGTTGGTAATATAACACAACCATGCATACCGTGTAGGTGTTGATTTCTACTACAAGGATTAGAACGATGGCAATTCATACGAGAAGTCAGTAATTCAGTTGTTAAATGGGAGACTTGATGTAACTAGACATGCAAATTCGAAACATATAGATTAGTTTTGAAAGTGTGATGTTCCAAGATTGATGGCTCCGTTTAAGAAATTAAAAGTTTGTTCACTCTGAAAGGGCTTCATAAGATTCATTCGTCACAGACTCCTGTTGTGTGGTGATAGAGTATTCTGAGCATAACCTCCCAGCCTTTTCTGGAAGGCTTGATACAGCTAGAGATGTGAAGGATGTGGTTCCGATTTCAATATATGATGTTTCTAGGTAGCTCCGTAGCTTAAAGATGAGTTTGTTCATCCTGAAAGGTCTCCACAGATTCATCAGGCATAGATTCTGGTTTTGTGGAGACACAGTATTCTGAACTTAACCGCCTCTCCTTTTCTGGAAAGGAGCTGTAGTCTCGAGGGTTGAAAACGTTATTTCCTTCCTTTTGTGATTTCTCTCGCCTCACACCATTCAGGTTGGGATTCCAGCCATTTGTGGTGTGGAGCTGGTGAGGGTGTGGATGGAAACCATTGCCGGTTTTGCTCTGGGTCGTTCTTGGCCCACTACCAATGAAACCACTTGTATGACTGGTACTTTGCCGTCTGTTGTCCCCTCCTTTAGAAGTCGTGTCAGTGTACTTAACGCCTTCCTTTTCTGGAAAGGAGGCTGTAGTCTCGGGATGAAAAACGTTTATTGTCCAGCCATTCAGTGGGGAATGTGGAGCTGGTGAGGGTGTGGATGGAAACCATTGCCGGTTTTGCTCTGGGTCGTTCTTGGCCCACTACCAATGAAACCACTTGTATGACTGGTACTTTGCCGTCTGTTGTCCCCTCCTTTAGAAGTCGTGTCAGTGTACACAGATTTGATAGGCCCTCGCTTCCGTTTGAGAGTGCCTGTATACAAGAGCTGCAGCCAAGCCAGTTTCGCTTCTGGGTTTAAGAGACATCGGAAAACGAAGATGAGAAATCCTTGCAGAGAGTTGCAGATACAGAACAAGTAACTGAACGCGGTTTGGGCCTCGTTGATAGCCAGGGGGCCGAAAACCCATGTGATCCCAAGCAAGAAACATGACAGCACAAGCACCACGGAGGATCTGTGCAGCAGTGATGGAGGAAGTGTTCTTGATCACTTGTTGCTGCAAATAAATAAATTAAGGATTTTCAGGCATACACACTATAACACGTGGAATACTGTCCATTAATCTGTTATAATTATTATTTCCCTTATTGTGGAACAAGGGGCTACAACTACAACTAGTCTCTTTGCAGGAAGTATGCACTAAAGCATTATGTGCTCCTGCAGGAATGGTTTCTGTAGCAATTTGTTTAACACAATGAGGTTGCCTACCTCATATTGTGTTTCTTTGTCTCCTTAGACACATCTAGGAACTACATGGAGCTTCATTGATCAATTTATACATCCACTCATTTGTTCATCTATCTACCGATCAGTCTGCCTGCCTATCTATCTACCTATTCATCTTCTGATGTTTCTGTCTGTCCACCTGTCTACCTATTTATCTTCTGACATTTCTACAAGTGTATGCTGTTGTTCCTGTCTATCTTTGCCTTATATTTGTGTTTCAAATCCCATATCACTCTCAACCATTATAAGACTTCAAGGGTATCATTCAATGTTTAATTACATAGTGCTTGTCGCTCCGTATGGAACACAGACCCACCACCGAAACTAGTCTCATTGCTGGAAACCTATACCAAGCCTTCACGTGCTCTGTGATTTATGTAACAATTTGTTTTACATGATGAGCGTGTCTGCCTCATGCACGAACCTCATATTAGTCACCTTGTACAAAGAAACCCTATTACAGATTAATATAGCAGAAATAACTCAACGTTTAAGTGGAGACTGATAGAGAAACACATATTCAAGGTTTAAATATGTATTAATAGACGAACAACCGAATGAAAACGACAACGTACCTGGATTTTTGGCTTCAAAATAACCCGAGCCACCATAATGAAGACGAGGCTGTTCACTAGAAGTATGGCACAGGCGGGACCGAAAAGAGATGTGTAGAAAACTACCTTGCTCTTGCTGGTGAGGAAGCAGCTAAAAAAAAAAAATTGGAAAGCAACACCGTTGTTATTAACTCATTTTTCTGAATACTCCACTATTTTTCTATTCTTGCTACTTTGGCTTTTGTACTTGTACGTGTATATTGCCCCACAGTTTTTTGAGATGAGAAAAAAATTTAATAAATAATCATAAACATAATTAATATTGTACGGATGTGTATGTTTAAGATCGCCTTCCAGAACTTGTTTCAGCTAAGTAAAACATGTGTTTGATTTCTTTGATATTTCCTCCAAAACTATTGGCTTCACGAGAGGAGCAAGGTGGCATCGTGTATTGTGGCGACATGAGTCTCAGACATGAACCTCAGACATGAGCCTCAGACATGAGCCTCAGACATGAGCCTCAGATGGATTGCCAGCTTTATAAGAGAAATAGATATGGTTATCTGAGAGCGAACGACGGCAACGAAGAAGTTTAATAGTTATTTTGTCTTCGTTGCTCCTGTATGTTTAGTGTAAAGGTGACTTACACATAAATAATTATCCATACGTTCAACTGCTTTGTTGTGGCACTCCTACCTACAGATGGGAAATCATTTTTAGACGTAGGCAGCTGATGAAGATGAACTTTCAGATCAAATAAAGTTGTAGGAAAAGATAACGATACCAAAAATAAAGTTGTAGTAACAGACAACGATATCAAAATAAAGTTGGAGGAACAGATAGCAATATCGAAATAAAGTTGGAGGAACAGACCCCCATATCAAAATAAGAAATACAAAAGGAGCTTTCATTGCACTGTGACATATATGAAAATTAAAAGAGATCAACTCAAACATAAACATAAGGGGGAAAAGTCTACAGCTCAAATGTCAAAGGTTTTGCTGTAACGAATCTGACACACTGAGAACAATAAAAAACATTAAGACGAGAAAGATACAGACTTCTACAAATGAGTACTCACGCAGTATAGAAGGCTTGATGTGGAATAACAAGATCATCAATGTGGAAATGTTGGAATGAAAAGAACCAGAAAATGTCCACTGGAGATATGGGGAAAAGAACCAGACAATTTAGCCACATGGAGATATGGGGAAAAGAACCAGTACAATTTTTTACTGGAGATGAGATAGGGAAAAGAAACCAGACAATTTCCCACTGGAGATATGGGGAAAAGAACCAGACAATTTCCACTGGAGATATGGGGAAAAGAACCAGACCAATTTCCACTGGAGAGATACGGGGAAAAGAACCAGACATTTTCCACCTGGAGATATGGGGAAAAGAACCAGACCAATTTCCACTGGAGATATATGGGGAAAAGAAAGAACCAGACAATTTCCACTGGAGATGTGGGGAAAAGAAGCTGCTATTGAAGATGGCACACACTGAGAAAATTATCTGATAGTAATATAGATCGGTCCTGTTTCTGGAATTCACATGATAACAGAAACCAGAGGGAAACCGTAAAAAAACCATGGCGATGGTGATTTTAAAGACAACTGTGAAGGAGCTAAATTAGTCCATAGAAAACTCGGGACAGGAGGGCTTTTTGCCTCCATGTTGAAACTGAAAGGTTAATGAATAGAACAGTCCAGGATTACCACTATTACGTCATTGATTTATAATAATGAAGAACTCCGGAACTTGACTATGATTACTCACAATTGTCCTCTTCCTTTTGGCCGATAGATAACTGTTGCTGTCAACGGCTGCTGCGATTGCGACAATAATAACAGGAAATACCTAAAAGTCATGGAATAAAATATATTGATTTTAACTTTTGTAGTTTCAGCACAGCAATTATCTCGACAATTATTATCAAACGAAATAACAAAGAACACAGTGAGAGATGGTGATATTTGAAGAAACAAGAAAAAAACAAAACAAAAAACATCTATCAATCAAAGACAGAAAATGGACTCTGATTCATAGTCACACATCCCAGTAAAATCTGAGGAAAAAGTATAGTGCAGGCGTTGGGTATCCTAGGAGCTGTAAGGATCCACTTTAGAATCACTAAACACTCAAAGTCTCTACCTTCACCAAATCGTGTCTATTTTTTTAGATTTCAGAGTATTTAGAAATTTGGAATAAGTGCTGCATTTTTAGGTAACCTTTTTATCTCTGCGGGATGGTGTACGTCCTCCAATTCCCTGCGACAGTGCGGTGAAATTTACAAACTAAATTATACTTTGTCAAATTTTACTTTCACTCCAAACACAAGATCGCTTTCTACCTTATGCAGTTCACAATGAAGTGAATATGAGTAAGGTAGCTTACAGGCATTACTGGCGAATGTTTGTGAAAAATACCTTTAAACATGGGGAACACTCCACTTTTAAGTGCCGGAAGGAAAGAGCTAGTCTGCAACTTATCTAGTGAAAAATTATAAATTTTCCCCCTCCGCCACATAAAGATCTATCAAACGATCCGCTGGAATCTACCAGTAGATCAAGACCGGTTATCTGACCTCTAGTATAGTGCAATGATCACTACCATGGAAACCAAGCGGGGTAAGAGGAGCTTGAATGAACCCAGACAATTCACGAAGGTAAAAAATTACAACGTGAGTCGGGTGGCAGACTGGTTAGGAATGCGTGCACCTGGACTAGGTAACGTTTATCAGTTTCAAAACCGTGTAAACATAACTCTTTAGTCCTATCCAGCTGTAAATGGGTACCTGGACTCTTGTCCATGAGTTAGGGAAGGCAAGTCAAGGAGGATAGACACTAGTCACCCTGTCTTATAAAACCTGAGCTCAAGCATATTAATGTCTCTAACACTGACTTCCCTATGGCAGTATCTGCTACAGGTCTTACCTGTAACCCCTTAGAAATATACAGCATTCATATTGAAAGTGACATTTGCTCCCAAAGGATTATAAATAGCCAAGGGGGTAAAGGTCACTGACTGTGTATGATGCGTTTAATTGGTTTGGTTCTGGTTTTTTGAAGGACCATCTTCATTTTGCACGCAAAACAACTCCAGCAGTGCTACCATCTCCCTCCTTTAGATCACACAAGGAGGATCTCAGCAACGAGTGCACAAAACTCTATAGCAACCATATCGGTGGATCTCACTGTGTGTGTACAGGAATCACACATTGTACGATAATCTTTTTGTGGGTTAAGCTGTCCTAATTTTTTAAATATTTGCCAACCTTTCCGACGGATATTTAACGGGCGAAACTTGCACACGGGACCTCCTATTTGTTTCAATACTTTATCCGAGACAGACAAAGGCATTCCGATCGCAACTACTCACTTAGAATTCGAGAGTGGGGAGAGAATGTTGATGTTTAATATGATTAAAAAAAAAAAAAAAAAAAAAAATTAAGAACCATTGGTTTGTTCAAAACCATGTTCTACTCATTTGTAATCCCTGTACTAGTTAAGCGAACCCGAGATCTGTTAGAAATTAAAGGCGGACGTCCATACCTCTTAATCACTCTTACTCCATGAGTTATTTAAAAAATATGGACAATGAATTATTTATCTCTGCAAACGACGTAAAGTTGCAGTAAGTTCCAGGGCTAAACAAAAATGAAGATGGAAAATGTTATTCCACAAAACATAACATAAAACACACAGCAACACTCTTGATGAAACTCACCCCAAGCTAGCAGACACCGCTTGACCAGATATAGTCTCTCGTACTTCTTGAAAACTGTGACCAGCGCCTGGTACATCTCCACAGCTTCCACCAACATCCACATAAGGGATGCAAGCAGGAAATAGTGCAGCAGCATCCCAGCTGTCAGACACGCCTCCTCGCTGGAAACACAGAGAATGGGAATGATAAAGTGGAAACACAGAGAATGGGAATGATAGAGTGGAAACACAGAGAATGGGGATGATAGAGAGGACGAATAATTCGTTAAAAAAATTTAACACTGGGGGTATTGGCTGTAGAGATGAGGAGTAAGAAAGACAGAGTAAACAGTGGGAAAGGAAGAAACATTACGAACTACAGCTGAATCTTGCATGAGAAACAGTTGAACCTAAGCACTTAACAGAGAGAAAAGAAGGTTATAACAACGAAGAGAGAAACAAATTAAAAAAAAAAAAACCACACACATAAAGGCAATAATATGAAAGATGGAGACATACAATAACAATCGAGACTAGGTCCTCGCGAGATATTTAAGATTAGTAAAAATATATCCATGAACAGCTAGAAAGAGTAATGAGGATGTCATGAAAGAGCCATGTGCACAAGAAAGACCATTACTCAGGTTAGAAAAAAGCAATCCATTTTGTTGAGGTATGTTATGAAAAGAAGAAATCTAGATTTGGTTTGGTTTGAAGGACTATCTTCACCACAGACGACAACTCCTTCATGCTTCGATCCCCTCCCCTTAGATCCCACAAGGAGGAATATCAGCACACTGCACAAACTCCGAGCACCGATGAGGAAACCCAATGTGTGTAAAGGAAGTCACACATTCTAAACATACTTTGTCGTGGTAGGTTTCCTAATTTGTAAATTTTGCTAGGGCCGCTGCCTTATGGCCTACTATTTGTGATTTCCAACTGCCCTGAGATTTATTAAAGTACGCAACTTGCACACGGAACCTCATATTTATTACGCCTT